>CM076581.1:258513055-258987880 GCA_034641835.2 Pinus albicaulis
GTTCATATATCTCACTCAGATTTCTGAATCTTGGTCTTCTTGGTGTGCTTGGAGTTTCATTCGAAATTGAGGGCATTCTAGATCCCTGCGATGTGCTTGGAGTAGCACTTCCTTGACTTCTCAAGGCTGTTCGAATTCTAGTTTGTGGTGGTGAAGGAGGAGCCACCGAAGAAGGGTTAACAGTTGTTGTTCCTTCTTCTTCTTCTTCGTGAGACAGAGTTGTCTTTACATTCACAGTGTTTTCTAGACTTCCATCCCAAGCTTCTTCTTCACAGAACTGCACCTCTCTGCTTACTATCAATTTCTTGGTGGATGGATTATAAAATTTGTATGCTTTTGACTCATTACAGTAGCCAATAAAGACACACTTCTCCCCTTACCATCAAGCTTCTTCCTTAGTTGATCAGGTATATGTGCATATGCTACACAGCTGAATACTCTCATGTGAGTGACAATTTTCTTTCGTCCACTCCATGCTTCTTCTAGTATTCTATTCATGACAGCTTTAGTTGGGCATCTGTTCAAGATGTAAACTGCACAAGTGACAGCTTCAGCCCAATACTCATGCAGCAAGTGTTTTGCCTTCAACATACTTCTGACCATGTCCAAAATGGTCCTATTTTTCCTTTCTGCAACACCGTTTTGCTGAGGTGTATACCTCATGGTGAATTGCTTTTGTATACCATTTTCTCTGCAAAAACGCAGAAAATCCTTGGAGATGTACTCTCCACCTCTATCAGTTCTGAGCACTTTGATATAATTCCCACACTGCTTCTCAACAAGAGTTTTGAAGTGGCGGAATTTCTCAAACACTTCACTCTTCTGTTTTAACACATACACCCATATCTTTCTGGTGTAATCATCAATGAAAGTTAAAACATATTTATTTCCAGCAAATGATGGTATTTGCATCGGTCCACACACATCAGAGTGAACAATTTCCAAGGGTGCTTTTTCCCTTATACTCTTTCCTGCTGGAAAGCTTTCTCTGTGTTGTTTGCCCAAGATGCAACCTTCACAAAGGCTGTCCAGCTTTTCAATCAATGGAAATCCCTTTACCATTCCCTTTCTGTGCAACAGATTCAGGCCTCTAAAATTGAGATGTCCAAATCTCAAGTGCCATAACCAATTCTCATCTTTCACTTGCTCTTGAAAGACTTCTTGTGTTACAACCGCAATAGTTCTTCCTTCTTTCAGATATGCTCTGAGTTTGAGAGGAAACATTCTATTGTTGGTCATCTGCACCTCTGCAATGATCTTCTTACTTGGAGGTATGTCTTTGATTGTACACACATCATTTTTGAAGAACACATTGTAACCTTTGTCAATGAGCTGTCCAATACTCAAAAGATTACATTTTAGACCAGGTACATAGTATACATCTGGCACAATTTTTTGTTCTCCATTTCTTGCTAGGATACTGACTCTGCCTTTACCCTTGACAGATATCTTACTATCAGTTCCTATTGTTACCTCAGAATTCACATTTTCATCTAGATTGGCAAACATTACTATGTTTCCAGTCATGTGATTACTACAACCTGAGTCTAAGAACCAAACATCTTCTTATTTGTCTTGTGCAATGGTACATGTTAACAGCACAATCTTTGGGCTCTTATCTTCTTCATTTGAAAAATTAGCATTTTTCCTATTATTCATGTCATTTTGCTTTTTCTTACATTCATTGGCATAATGGCCTAACTTCTTGCAATAATGACATTGGACTTGGGATTTGTCTACCTTTGTCCATGAGCTTGTTGTTTGCTTGAACCTTCATCTTGGTTTTGATTGTAGCTCCTTCTGCTTGTGCTAGCAGGATTATTTCTGCCTCTGTTTTGGCTTCTTCCATGACCTCTGTTATTTGCTCTGCCTCGACCTCTACCTCGGCCGAATGACATCTGAGTCTTGAATGCTTGCTCCAAAGAGGAATATGTTCCTCTACTCAGTCTGTGTTCATGAGACATAAGAGAAGCACTGAGTTCATCTACAGTGAACTGTGAGAGATCTTTTGTCTCTTCTATTGCTACCACAATAGCTTCAAACCTTGATGGTAAACTTCTCAAGATCTTCTCTACAATCCTTCTTTCTTCAAGAATTTTACCATGAGATCTTATCTGAGTTATTAACCCAATAACATGAGTGAAGAATGAATCTATTGTATCAAATTCCTTCATGCTGAGAGTTTCAAAGTCTCTCCTCAACATCTGCAATTTTGCAGTCTTCACCTTCTCCATGCCCTGATAGGCAGTTTTGAGAATATCCCATGCCTCCTTAGACTTCGTTGCTACTGCAATCCGTGGGAAAACACTCTCATGTACAGATTGAAAGAGATAAAAGAGGGCTTTTGAGACCTTCTTCCTGCTATCTCTCAACAGGTCTCTTTCTGCTGCTGTCAAAGCAGCCAACGCTGCTGCATCTGCAGGTTCAGGGTAGCCAGTTTCAACTAGCTCCCATAATTCCTGAGAAGCAAACAAAGCTCTCATAGTTATGGACCAATAACTATGATTCTTCTCATTAAACTGTGGAAGTTGGGAATTTGTCAAGCCAGTTCCAACATCTTCCATCTTAACTGTATAAGTAAAGAAAAGATACTGACTGTATAATAAGACAAGCAAGAACTTTCTCTGCCTGAGAAATCTACTCAATACGCTTCTTATAGCTCCTGCAGTGGAAAAACAAACTTTGTTTTGTCTCACGGAGTGCCTAGACTAGCTCTGATACCATGTAGATGTTTCTGATTGCTTCTAAACAACAAGAGAGAATGAAGATTCCCTCAACAACACAGAGTTTTAAAACTCAATTTGCAGAATGAACAGAAAAAATTTAGGACAAGTTTCCTTAATTCATAAAAGAATAAAAGAAATACAAAATCGGAATGAAACTGATTATTCCTCCTTGCGAGGGATTCACAAAGTATAATAGTGGATTGTAAAACAACAGTGCTCATAAACTTCTCTATCTTCAAATCTGCACATACAGTGCTTACAATCTTGCTGTGTATTCAGCCTGCGGGCCACAACAATTTCTCTATTTCTCTTCTTTGTCTTTTTCAACAGCGTAACAATGCAATAATCTTACATTCTTACATTCTTACAATAAGCCTTCGGGCTCATTCCTTTTATAAGGCGGGGTTACAATAAAACAATTTAAACCGAACAACAAAGTCGAACTTCAAATTTCATGAAATCCATTTGAACTCCTCATCACATCCGGAAGTCCATCGGCGATCGCAAACTCAGCGGCCAAAAGGTTAATACCTTTGCGCTTTTACAAACTACGATGTGCGATTAGCGATGGTGGTGGGGACCACATCGCATCGCAACATCAGAAGCGATCAATACAATGGAACAAACAAAAGTTGGAGGAACTTTTGCAATCCTGCGATTGCGATGGCGCGGGGCCCATATCGCATCGCAACATCAGCGAACATCAGTTCAACAGTCCTTTGCAGACGATCACTTGAAAACTTGCGATGCGATTGGAGCAGGGTCCACATCGCATCGGAGAACGGAAGTAGTGCAACGGACATGCAACAAACTTTGTGATGCCGCGATTGCGATGGAGGTGGGACCTCATCGCATCGCCGAAACTCTTTGGTGTGCACGTTTTAAGAACTTTGAAAGTTTGCGATGCGATAGTGTTAAAACTATCATCGCATCGCATCGCTGCTTGTAATGCAGCGAACTTGTGCCACCTCGAAACATTAACTCCACCAATATGTAGGTAAGGCTTTAAAAGCCTGATTCAACCTGTAATCAAAGCTCTGCGCTACTGGTGAGACTTTGAGTTTGAGCCATTACTCTGCTCCTGCGTGAATTCGGCTACCGCCTTAGATAAATATCAAGGGGCCAATTCTTATCTGCTCTGCACTACACTTGTGCGAGCTTTCCAATCCTTTTGCAATTCTACAGGAAGACGGCAACCGCCTTTGCTAAGGCTTCAATGTGCCGCAATCCAATCCTTCTACAATTACTGTTGATTGATATCAGTAGTTGGAATTAATTTCCAACATTATATTAGGATAGGGATGTCAGTATGCATGCTCTGAATTTCACAATTTTCAGACAACTTAATAATGGAGATGAAGTATGATGAAGTACATCTCTACTTGCAACAAGCACAGTGACACAAGAAGATAAGTTTAGCTCTGCAAATGGTGCACACAGTAAAGAAACAACTTGTTGATGGGAAAAATTGTCCGGCCAACAGTATGGGATCTCCCTGGTAGAAAGTCCCAATCAGACCTTGAACCGTTTGGAATAGGGATCCCGTCCGGGGTGTGGGTCCGGCTACCACTTAAGTCACCTTCCCTTTGGTCTCAAAAGAACTCGATCAAACCTGCGGACACACACTTAGTCACATGATACAAGATACATGGTTGATGCATTAAACACGTATATAACACTATGCGTAGCAAGACAAATAATAAAGCATACACGCCGAAGGAGGTGTTGTTAACAACACATCTTTGGGGTTATGCTTGTAGGCTATTCTGACCACAAAAGAAAAAGTTCTTTATGGCGAGATAAAACGAAATGCTAATAAACAAATTCATTAACATCCATTAAGCAAGCAATCAGTCTAAACATCATTAACACAAATACAGGAAACCATAATGCATAAATGATGCCATTAAAGAGTGCAGTTTCATTAATCAAAAGATGTTTTGAAACTGTATAGAAATACTCATAGTGTTCGCACATCAAAACACATCAGATCCAAAAGGAGTTTCAACAGGTATCTGTATTCATATGAAAAAAGAGTGTTGTCTTCAAATCCAATGCTATATAGCTCTTGAGTCCCAAAAAAAAAGAACTTTTACATTTTCCCTGGAGGAAGTTTTATAGAAAAAAACTTGCCCTTTGGGTTTCCTGACTCTTCGCCTGCCTGCCTTTTGAGTTGCCTTGCGACCCAGAGGGAGACTGTGACCTGCGACCTGCGAACTGGCTGGGCGGTGCGACATGCGACCTACTGCCACTGGGCTATGAAGATGAGCGCGCAATAGTGAGGTCAGCAGCGTCAATCTGTTGTTCTTTGAGGAAGTCTTGCCAGGTCTGATACTCTGCTATTATGGGAGAAACGAGAGGGACCTCTTCTTTCAACCGATGCATGCACTCCAAAGCATTTGGGACTCGAGTTTCCTTTTTCTGTGATATCTGGTTGGAAAGAGAGGCGAGCTTGGTGTAAATCCATATTGGCGTGACAAGAAACTGACCCAAGTTTTATCATGACGCTGCAAGATCAGGAGCGGCAGCAGCTTGCTTGATGGGCTGCAGAAATGACTGGATCTCTTGATCTACTTGTTCCCAGGTTTTCCCCTCGTCCAATGCTCCAGCGAAGGAATATGGTGAAGGTTATGCATCGAGTCGATGCCGCTGATCAGGTGTTCATATGCAGACATTACTTTGTCTAAATCCTTGGATAGCTTATCCTTGGACTGCATTTTCATACGAATTTGGACTTTGGCATCTTGCATATGAATCCAATCCTTCTTTGGCAAATGCTCAGGAGACTAAGGGTACTGCACTATCCAGTCCATCATCCTGTCCAAGGCAACTAAGGCCTCCTTCAGCTGCTCATGCTTCTTCTTAGTCTCCGCTCATGCTCTTACCAATGGGGCGACTGTTTGTTTTATAGTGAACATTTCCCCATACCCTTGCCTCATGGTCGCCTCTAATACATCGCACTCCTTTAGAATGGCAAGCGGAACTTCATTAACAGGGGGAGTTTTGCTTTGGAGTTGTTGAACCTCCTCTTTCAATGCGGTCCTCTCCTGTTCTGCCCTTTTCTCTCGCTGCTCTGCTTCCTGTAGTCTATTTTGTAGAGAAACGATCTCTCTACTCATTCTAGTCACATTTTCTTCCGTGGCCGTAGCGAAAGCTGTGCTAGCTGATGCTATCATTACGGGATTAGTCCTAGTATCAAGGACTATGTCTTTTCTGGTTGCGACTGTAGATGTGGCAGAAGGATTTTGCGCCAGGCTTCTTCTTTTCTCTTGTCGGATTTTGAAGGAGAATTGATCGAATGTGAGCCTGGTGAGGTCGAATACCTCCTCCTCTTGCCCCTAGGAGGTGCTGGCATCAGAGAGCGTGGCTTGTGTACTGACTAGAGGTACCTCAAGGGGCGATACCTCAATGTCTTCTAGCATTTCATCCTCTTCTTCTTTTCCTCCTCTTTCCTTTGTAGGTGTTCGGCTTCCGCCTTCTCATGTTCTTTCTTCTGCCTGAGCTCTGCTTCTGCCGATGCTTCTATTTCGGCTTTCCTCTTCCACTCGGCTGCTGCAGCTTGCTCTGCTTTCTTCTGGCGGTCGGTTTCCGCTTTGTCTAGCTCTTTCTTGAGCTCCCATTCTGCTGCAGCCTCCGCCTCTTTTTCCTCCTTTTCCTTCTTGGCCTCCTCGGCCTGCTTCTTCTTCTGTTCTTCCCTTAGGCTCTTCTTGTGTTTGTCCTCGTCCTCTTTCATTTTCTTTTCTCTCTCCTGCTGGGCTTTGGCCTCTATTTATTTCTGTTGGGTGGAGGTACTATGCCCTGTACTGGTTCGAGGCTTCTTAGCTAGAGAGGAAGAAGCACCTCCTAATTTATGACTCCTTTCTTCCAAGGTTTGGTCATCCGGGTCTTCTTGGCCAGAGTCTGCCCCCGGAGAAATTTGTCTATCTGCATTATACCCGCTCCTTCTTTCATCTTCTCCCGGGCGTTCAACATGTTGATAGTTCCATTTTAATTTAGCCTTCTTGCAATGTTCAGGAACTATCCGCTCCAGGTCGTATGTTCGGTATTCTAAAGCCCTAAAGTGATAACTTTTCATCTCTTCTCCCTCTACCTCTACCTCTCTGAAGTTTTTAACTGTGTATGCGCCGATAGTGAGGGGTAGCGCGGGCCACGACTTCTTCTTACCTTTGGACAAGACCCTGGAGAAACCCGAGGACATTTGGAAGCAGACCTCTTGCATGAGCACTTTGTCTGTAACGAAACGGGGCATAGCATGTGGTGCCCTGAACGAGCCAAAGACTCGGATGAATGTATATTCGGCGCAAGGAAACCAATGCGCCACTTGGCTTAGCGTTTCCCTAGCTCGCCAAGACATGCAAGGGGCGTCTTGGCCGAATAATTTTCTGTATAGAGCGGGGATGAATACTTGGGAGATTGGCTCTATGTCTTGTTTATACCTGGATTCCCAAAACACCTTAGTTTGTAAATGAATTTCACGGGTCTGTGTGGGATCCCAGTTATGTACCCATCCTTCAAAATGCAACCTCGAACAGACAACATCCAATAAATAAGAGGCCATATAGAATTCAGAAGGCAGTTCTTCATCCGGTACCAATGCTGAGGATAAATTGGTATGCATGGAGGTCATCAATATGTTAGCCCAGTTGAAACGGGTGCCGTGCATTGTAACATATTCCATGAGAGTTGCCCATGTGCCGTTGAAGGTGGTGGCATCGGGGCGCCCATACAATCTGCAAAGCATGGTGGCTACTAATTTATATACTTTTCTTAGGCTCGCCACTAGATATTCCTGGTCTTTCTTGACCTTAAATTTCTCAGGCTCCTCCCACCATTGCCTTATAGTTTCAACTACAGGAACTGCATGAGCAATGGCCCAATCTTCTGTGAATTCCTCTTCTCGCTCAGGCAAAGAGTAATAAACATGGGCGTCTGAGCCTTTGAGCGTTGAGAAATCCTTGCCTTCGCTATCTCTGATCACGAAATTCTTGGGATCTGTTTTTTGTAAAATCCAATCTATCACTTCTGGGCACAGTAATATGGTCGGGTGAGCACCTGCGAGATGCAACTTGGACCTTTTAACCTGTAAGTGTATCTCACGATCCGGGAGGTCTTCTGGGAATTATGTTTTGGCGAAGTCCGCGTACACTTGGTACCACCGCATGCTGTCTCCTTTGGCAAATGTGCAAAGAGTATCTCTGTATATCGGGGGTGGGGACATTGGCATGTCCATCTCCACATCTTCCACTGCCAAATGCTTGTCTTTCTTCCAGGACATTGGAGGTCCCATGTCGCTGGAATCCAAGAGGACAGGTATGCACTCCAAGTCTACTTCAAATTCACCCGGGAAAATCACGCTCCAGTCGACCTGTTAGAGCTGTTTTTTTCTATCCGCCGCATATGCGAAATGCGACCTAGCGACCTCCAATATATAAAAGGGTCGCACGTGCGGGCATTTAATGAGGTCGCAAGGTCGCATGTTGAGGTGATTCGATGGGAATTCCACCTCGCGACCTTGCGACCTTGTGACCTCAGGGTCGCGGGGTCGCAGTTTTCCACAAATTTAGGATTTGCGACTCAGCGACTTAGTCTTCCTGACTTTTACTTAACTTTTCTTTGTGCTCAAGGGGCTCTAAAAAATTTTAAAATGGGGGTTTTTTTTTCCGGAGGGTGTTGTAGAGGCTACAACAAATGGCGATTCACTGGACGAACTCAAAGTCTCTATCGATGGTTAGCCTTGGAGAGGGGAGGGAGGGGCCTTCGCTAGCTGTTCCTTTTACCTTAAGGTCAACACTGCCTAGTTTTTTTGCACCTTGCGAGGTTGCTTGGCCTGCTGGCTCGTTCGGGTGCTGGTAAACCAAATTTCATTTCTTCAGGTCTCAGGACCGAAAGGGTTGGAGAACTCCAGGCGGCTACAGGGTCCGGTACGATTATTTTGTCCTCATCGTGTTGCTCCACTGCCAGCGAACCTCTCGGTCCCGGCGGAGTCACTGCGTAGGAATCGTGAACGTTGCTCTGCTACCAGCGAGCCTGGTCAGTACCCCGGCGGAGTCGTTACATCACCTCTCTGTGCAGGAATCCTTTCTCAATCCTTTACCCTTTATTGGTGTGCTATTGCACTTGTTTTGAATGTGCCTGAGGCACTTATTTAGATGTGCTCGTGGCACTTATTTGAGATGGGCAATTTTTTGCCTGGGCGGATGAGGGATCCCGACTTATTTTACTTGTAGAGAGGTTTCTCCTGGTCTGGTATGAGGACTTTGGTTTTTCCCGGATGCCCTGACGTAGCATGGAGTACCTCTGTTCCCTTTAGATCTAGTTACCATTGCATCGCACTTTCTTTTGCAGACACCCTCTCAAACTTGCTAGGTGGGCTCCCCGCTTGATGGCTTGAGCTAGATCATGTGCTGCCTTTAGGTGCCGGTAGCAAACAAGCTTTTACCACCTTTGTGTTTATCAGGAAAAGGCCTTCCATCAGCATAGAACCTGTTGCAGTGTGCCAATTGCGTGGCTCTGACAAGTCCTTCCGCTTCTTTCTTTCTTTCTTTCTTTTTTTTTTTTTTTCTTGACAAAAGGAACTAAAATGGAAACTATGGTACAAGGATAAGGTAGCCCCTAAGGGCTGCTAAGTGAAGTAATGTTTGAGGTCATGCCCGTTTACCGGGAGGACCTCAACTCTTCCCTCAAGAGTTTGCAGTCTAAACGTGTGGGAACCTAATTTCTCTTTAACTTGGAAAGGACCTGTCCATAGTGCTTGGAACTTGGAATGTTTTCCCTTTTCTTCGTGAGCTTTATCCCACTTCAGGACCGGGTCTCCTATCTCAAAGTTTTTATTCCATGCGGACTTTCTATCAAACCATCTCTTGATTCGGCTTTGGTGGATGGCGAACTTTTCCTGGGTTTTTTGTCTTTCTTCCTCCAACTTTAGTAGGGTGTCGATCCGAGTCTGCAAGGTAGGGAATGGGGTACCATGAAATTCTTGGGACAGCTGAAGGGCAGGGAGAGATAAATGGGGAGGAAGAACAACTTCTTTTCCATACACGAGAAAATACGGAGAGGTGCCTAAGGAGGACTTGGGCGTGACACGGTCGGCCCAGAGTGCATTGTGAAGAGCGTTGTGCCAGATGCGCTGGTGGGACAACAGGGTCTTCTTAATGATGTGGATAAGATTTTTGTTAGTTGACTCAGCTAACCCATTTCCTTGGGGATAATAATTTGCAGAATGTTTAAGAACAATACCATTTTCCAGAGCAAAATCGTATAATTTAAAAGATGAAAAGTAAGTTGCATTATCAAAAACCAAGGAAGTTGGAACGCCAAACCTGGTGATGATGGAATGAGTGGCGAATTCTATTACCTCTTGATCATTGATTTGGCGTAAAGGTGCTGCTTCGACCCACCTGGTGAAATAATCAGTAGTAGTAAGAATATACTGGTGTTGCTTGGAGGAGTGAGGTATGATTTCACCAATGACGTCCAAACCCCATTGCTGAAAGGGTTCCTCCACTGCTACTGATAGTAAGGGAGCGGCTGGCCGCGCTTCCCGGTTTGTGAATTTTTGGCACTGAGTGCATTTCCGGGCATATGCATGTGCATCTCTAAAAAGGGTTGGCCAGTAGTATCCTGCGCACATTATCTTGTGGGTGGTGGTATCACTTGCAAAATGACCTCCAGCTGGTCCGTCGTGCAGCTCAGTCAAGATTTTCTGCCCTTCATCATGCTCCAAGCAGCATAGCATGACTCCATCATAATGTTTCTTGAAAATCTTACCCTGGATCAGCTGGTAAGATGCAGCTTTGAGTCTGATCGCGCGTTTCTGCCGGGCAGTTAGGGCAGGGTCCAGGACGCCCTGGGCTAAGTATCCTGAAATGTCAGAGTACCAAGAAGGGCTTGTCTGCTGAGGCACGTGGTCACTTTGATACATGTCGATTTCCTGTTCCCAAAACTCTTCTTCAACTCCACGTGAACTTGCAGCCTCCGCAGCCATTTGGCATAATCCTTGTCCTTTAACGGTGTGTGTTGGTTTAAACTCTAAATCATACTCTTGCAGGCACGCCACCCAGTTGCCTCGCCTCTCGCCTAACTCTTGCTGCACAAATAGTGAGCGGACAGTCGGGTGGGGGATGAAAACCGTGACATGGTTTTTCAAAATGTATGGCCTGAAATGTTTGACTGCCTTGTAGACTGCATAAGCTTGCTTTTCGATTTCAGGGTAGTTCAATTCTGCTCCTTGTAAACTAGTATTCATGAAGGATATGGGCCGTTCATCATTGTTGTTGTCTTTCTGCGTGAGGACTGCTGCAAGTGATGAATCTGAAGCGAAAGTATACAGGATAAAACCTCTGCTAAAATATGGACTTTGGAGGGATGGCGCTTCAGCTTTAGCGTGCTTGATTTTGTCGAAGGCCTCCTTCTCTGGCAGATTCCATTTGAACACTGCATTCTTTTTTATCATTCCCTGCAAAGGACTGACTATCTGGGCAAAATCCAATATGAATTTACGGACAAAATTGATTTTTCCCATGAAAGATTGCATTGCTTTCTTAGTGCTTGGGGGGGAAATATGGGCAATGGCTTTTGCCCGCTCTGGATCTACAACAATGCCTTCCTTAGTTATAATGTGGCCCAGCAAATTTCCTTCCACCACAACGAAAACACTCTTCTTCGGGTTAAGTGAAATCTCGTACTTCCTGCACCTCTCGAAGATTTGCTTGAGGTGGCGTAAATGATCGCCCCGGTGTTTTGAAAACATAGTGACGTCGTCCAAATATACTACCACGCTCTACCCTATAAAACCACGGAAATCTATATCCATGGTCCGTTGGAAAGTTGCCCCCGTGTTTATCAATCCAAAAGGCATGCGCCTGAAAGCAAACGTTCCCCATTTGGTCCGAAAGGTAGTTTTCAATCTGTCTGCCTTAGCTACAAGCACCTGGTTGTAACCAGAGAACCCATCCAATAAGGAGAACATCTCGGATCCAGACACAGCTTGCAATATTTGTTCCATAGGTGGCACTGGGTAATTGTCTTTATTTGAGGCCCGATTCAAATTCCGGAAATCTACACATAAGCAGATCTCACCAGACTTCTTCTGTACTAGGACCAAATTTGACACCCATGTGGAGTGACGAACTTTGAAGATGATGTGTGCATCCAATAGCTTCTTAAGTTCTTTCAAAATCATCGATTCCAAAGTAGGATGCACTTTTCTGAGCTTCTGTTGAAACGGTTTCACGCCTTCCTTCATGGGTATCACGTGCTGAATAATCCGAGTATCGTACGTACATGAATCATCATACGTCCAAGCGAATACGTCTCGATACTTCCGAAATATTTAGGTAAAGGCCTACATCTCTTCATCAGTACAGTCTTTCCCAAGGTTAATGAACTTCAGGTTCTCATCTGATCCCAAGTTCACTTGCCGATGAGCCAAGATGGAACTTTGTACTTTGGTATTTGGGGGGCTGCGGAATCGGCTTTGCAGATCAAAGAGATTTTCAAGTGACATTATCCCCTTGGGCATGGGGTTCTCCTTGCGTTGGTCATGCTTTTCCTGCAAAGCTTGGTCGTGATCTGCCTCATCAATTGCCGCGTCTTTGAATACTTCAGTGTTTAGCATAAATTCCAATATCTGTTGATCATCATCAAAAACGCGTAAATTAGTAATATTATCTGGCACGGAGGGTCTATATATAACTTCAATAGAAAAGCCATCCCTCAAAGGGGTAAATCTAGCAGCAGCATTAGCCAGAGTATCAGCTGCTGCATTGTGCATTCTAAGAACAGATTTAATTCCAAACGCATCGAAAGCAGAAATAAGATGCCATACCTCTTGTTGATACGCTTTTAAATGCGGAGACAAACAATGAATGGTATTGCGTACCTGTCGGGTAATGATCTCAGAGTCTCCAATAACTTGTAAGCATCTTACCTTTAAATCCAATGCCTTCTTAAGTCTGAGGATTAACGCTTCATATTCAACAGTATTGTTGGTGCACTGGAACTCAAGCCGACATGAAATCAAGAATTTATTCTTTTGAGGGTCCAGCAAGATGCAGCCCGCGCCAGCTCTGTCATGGGTTTTGGAACCATCATAGTACAGGGTCCACATGTCATTTTCTGGCTCCTTTGGGGTCGTAGGTTGGGTTAGGAATTCAGCTTGGTGTGAGATGGGAGTGGCTTGGTCTTCTGCGACAAGTGTAAGTTCAGACTGGATCTCGAGGTCTACTGGAGACTGAGGAGGATGATAACATCCAAAAATGGCTTCCAAGAAGCACATGCCAAGCTCCTCCTGGGCAAAACTGATGGGTTCATTAGTAGCGTCCAAATCAGTCACAGTATATTTCATATATGGTTCGTTTTCTACCCTGATTTGGTTATTTCGGCCCTTGTAAGGCAGCCACAGGTGGGACCAGTCAGTGGAAAAATACCCTTGCAGCTTGCTGGACCAGTCTCTGATAAGTAATAGGCCGTAGGCTTCCGGAATGTCAACAACCACAATGTCAATACATTGGTGGACTTTAGAATCAGATGAAAGATGGATGATGACGTTATTTAGCTCTCCTAAAACTGGTACCTGCGACCTGTCAAGTTGGATGATCCTCGCGTCAGTTTTCTCTGGGCGGATGTTCAGCTTCTTACAAACTAATAGGGGCATGACGTTTGTGGACGCATCGGAGTCAACTAGATAGTTATGGACGTTGAAGTTGAAAATCTCAAAAGATAACAGGAAGGGAGGAGTAGATCCCCTGGAATTTGCATTGATGGCGTTCACAATAGACTGAACACTCGGACTGGCTTGCGCGGACGTATTGCTCATAGACTCCGTAGTTGAGGTATTGGCGAAGGCTTTAAGAATGAGTTCTCGTTGATTTGTGATGCAGGCAAGCTCGTAGAGGGATATGTTAGCTCTGGTTTTTTTCATGTCCTCTACAATGTTATAAGCAGAATCGGATTGAGGACAAGGTTCGGTAGTGGTTTTGGGGGACCCCACCGGGAGCTTGCTCTTTTGATTTGCTCGGGTGTTGCTATTGGTGGGCTTCTCAGGGGCAACTTGTTGTTCATTTCCTGCGGGGAGGATTTTCCTTAAGAAAGCCCTTTTCTTCTCCTCAAAGGATGGTTCGGGGATGAGTCCTTTGCTCCTAAGGCTGTAGTTTCTTACGGGTTGGGCCTTAGGATTGTCTGCCATGTTGATGTCAGTGACGGTAAGATTGTTGTTCCCGCGGATAATATCAAATGCAAGAACCGAGGACCCTGGTTCCTCATCTAGGGGCAACTCCTCATCGTGGTTGGAAGCATCATCCTCCCCCACATCCCCTGGGGTTTGATCATCCAGAAGCTGATTTACCACTATCGTCATGCTGCCGATCCATTGTGGGCATGTTTTTTCAGAGTGGGCAGCCTGGTGGAAAGAACAGAAGTTATCTTTTCCTATTTCTTCCACGTTAAGAACAGTGTTCGGGTTGGACAGGGGTCAGTTGGTGTTGGGGTTGCTCTTTTTGAAAAAGGGCTTAGGTGCCTTGGTGCTAGTCGTGGATTCTATACCCTTCCTCTTCAGGTCAGAGACTTTATTTGTCAATAGCTTGAGGGTCTTTGCTATACTCTCGAAGTTGAAAGAATCCTTATCCTTATCCGTGGTTTTTTTTGTGGAGGACTGACCCTTTTTCGTGACTGGTTTGTGGTCATCTCTCCCCTCGTGATCGATGGCTCCTATAGAAAGCATGTCTCTTTCTACAGCGAGGGCGGCTGCGTAGTTTTCTACAAGGGTGGGCCGAGCTTCGCGTTTTACGAAGACGGCGATATCCCTAGGGAGAGATTTTGTATAGTATTCTATGGTAATAGAGTCGTCCAATGCCAGGTTGGGGGGAAACTTTTGCAGTATGGTGGAAAAGCGTTGGTTGAAGTCTCTAACCTTCTCTTTCTTATGGCACTTAATGGTGCTTAACTCTGTAAGGAGCATGGAAGGGGTTTTGTCTTTTGAAAATTTCTGCAGGAATACACGACGGAACTGGTCCCATGATGTAATGGAGGAACTTGGGAGGGAGCGGTACCAGGTGGCCACTTTGTTTTCAAGAGTGTGCGGAAAAAGGCGGCAAGCAACGTCATCTGTTTGAACCCTCATGATTTTCAGGGAAAGATAGAAGCTGCTTATATGATCCTCAGCCAAGGTGCCTTTCTCGGGATCAAACTTGGGGAGATGTTTCTCAGGGTGCCTAGGCAGGTCGTGGAGGGGGCCCAAAAGATCTAACGGGGACTGGGCCATCCAGGCAAGTGGTTGCACTCTCCTATCCTGCTGGTGGTGCCTGATCTCAGGCTCGGATTCACTCCCCGTACCTGACACCGATGCTTCTCCCTCATGGCGAGAGTGTTCGTCTTGATGTCTCCCACGGTTGGCCATGTTTCTAAGGTACCCCCAATTGTAGATAGGTGGCCTATTTGGGTTTGGGCGGTGGTGGTTGGCACGGTGTCCTTGGCCATGGCCTCTATCTTCCCTACCTCCAGTCCCATGGCCTCTGTTTCCCTCACCTTCATTTCTGCGGGCTCTATTCCCCTCTCCTTCATTCCCTCGGCCTCTATTTCCCTCGCCATCGTTCCCTCGGCCTCTATCTTCATCACCTTCCCCAGGTGGGGTAAGCACTTGGTTGTTGTTCTGTTGGGCTTGGCTGGGCTGAGGGTCAGGGAAGGGTTCAGTAATTCCAAAATCGTCTTCACCTATTTGGAGTTCAGGAATCGATTCGTTGTTCTGGATAGCAGTGGCAAGGTCTTCAACCATGAGATTCACCAACTGAGGTATGGAACTCACTAGTGCACCATTACGAGTGAGGTTTTCAGTAGGGGTCCTATTATGGTTCAAGAAATTCATGATTGGGGCATATCGCAAATCCCTGATGAGATTGCGGCCAACTGGGCGCAAGGCTCTCAAATGTTCTCTGGTAATTTCATAATATGGAACTTCCTCCCCTGGGATATCTTCCAAAGGGGGAGGGATAGGATCGTCGTTTATGACCTCCCCATGGGGAGTTTGTGATGGAATGTTGGTTGTATGCTGGGAGGATTCCATTCAGGCCCTCCTTCTAGCGCCAATTCTGTTGACAGGAAAAATTGTCCAACCAACAGTAGGGGATCTCCCCGGTAGAAAGTCCCAATCAGACCTTGAACTGTTTGGAATAGGGATCCCGTCCGGGGTGTGGGTCCGGCTACCGCTTAAGTCACCTTCCCTTTGGTCTCAAAAGAACTCGATCGAACCTGCGGACACACACTTATTCACATGATACAAGATACATGGTTGATGCATTAAACACGTATATAACACTATGCGTAGCAAGACAAATAATAAAGCATACACGCCGAAGGAGGTGTTGCTAACAACACATCTTTGGGGTTATGCTTGTAGGCTATTCTGACCACAAAAGAAAAAGTTCTTTATGGCGAGATGCCCCTTTACTTACTGAAAGATAAAACGAAATGCTAATAAACAAATTCATTAACATCCATTAAGCAAGCAATCAGTCTGAACATCATTAACACAAATACAGGAAACCATAATGCATAAATGATGCCATTAAAGAGTGCAGTTTCATTAATCAAAAGATGTTTTGAAACTGTATAGAAATACTCATAGTGTTCGCACAGCAAAACACATCATATCCAAAAGGAGTTTCAACAGGTACTTGTATTCATATGCAAAAAGAGTGTTGTATTCAAATCCAATGCTGTATAGCTCATGCGTCCCAAAAAAAAAGAACTTTTACATTTTCCCTAGAGGGAGTTTTATAGAACAAAACTTGCCCTTTGGGCTTCCTGACTCTTCGCCTGCCTGCCTGTTGAGTTGCCTTACGACCCAGAGGGAGACTGTGACCTGCGACCTGGCTGGTGAGTGCGACCTGCGACCTGGTTGGGCGGTGCGACCTGGGACCTACTGCCACTGGGCTATGAAGATGAGCGCGCAATTGTGAGGTCAGGGGCGTAAATCTGCTGTTCTTTAAGGAAGTCTTGCCAGGTCTGATACTCTGTTGTTATGGGAGAAATGAGAGGGACCTCTTCTTTCAACCGATGCATGCACTCCAAAGCATTTGGGACTAGAGTTTCATTTTTCTGTGAGATCTGGTTGGAAAGAGAGGCGAGCTTGGTGTAAATCCATACTGGCGTGACAAGAAACTGACCCAGGTTTTCTCGTGACGCTGCAAGATCAGGAGCGGTAGAAGCTTGCTTGATGGGCTGCAGAAATGACTGGATCTCTTGATCTACTTGTTCCCAGGTTTTCCCCTCGTCCAATGCTCCCAGCGAAGGAATATGGTGAAGGTTATGCATCGAGTTGATGCCGCTGATCAGGTGTTCATATGCAGACATTAATTTTTCTAAATCCTTAGACAGCTTATCCTTGGACTGCATTTTCATACAAATTTGGACTTTGGCATCTTGCGTATGAATCCAATCCTTCTTTGGCAAATGCTTAGGAGCCTGAGGGTATTGCACTGTCCAGTCCATCATCCTGTCCAAGGCAACTGAGGCCTACTTCAGCTGCTCGTGCTTCTGCTTAGTCTCCGCTCGTGCTCTTACCAATGGGGCGACTGTTTGTTTTATGGTGAACATTTCCCCATACACTTGCCTCATGATCGCCTCTAATACATCGCACTCCTTTAGAATGGAAAGTGGAACTTCATTGATAGGGGGATTTTTGCTTCGGAGTTGTTGAACCTCCTCTTTCAATGCGGTCCTCTCCTGTTCTGCCCTTTTCTCCCGCTGCTCTGCTTCCTGTAGTCTATTTTGTAGAGAAACGATCTCTCTACTCATTCTAGTCACATTTTCTTCCGTGGCCGCAGCGAAAGATGTGCCAACTGATGCTATCATTACGGGATTAGTCCTAGTATCAAGGAATATGTCTTTTGCGGTTGCGATCGTAGATGTGGCGGAAGGATTTTGTGCCAGGCTTCTTCTTTTCTCTTGTCGGATTTTGAAGGAGAATTGATCGAATGTGAGCCTGGTGAGGTCGAATACCTCCTCCTCTTGCCCCTGGGAGGTGCTGGCATCAGAGAGCGTGGCTCATGTACTGACTAGAGGTACCTCAAGGGGTGATACCTCGATGTCTTCTAGCATTTCATCCTCTTCTTCTTTCTTCTTCTTTTCCTCCTCTTCCCTTTGTAGGCGTTCGACTTCCGCCTTCTCATGTTTTTCTTCTGCCTGAGCTCCACTTCTGTCGCTGCTTCTATTTCGGCTTTCCTCTTCTGCTCGGCTGCTGCAGCTTGCTCTGCTTTCTTCTGGCGGTCGGCTTCCACTTTGTCTAGCTCTTTCTTGAGCTCCCGTTCTGCTGCAGCCTCTGCCTCTTTTTCCTCCTTTTCCTTCTTGGCCTCCTCGGCCTGCTTCTTCTTTTGTTCTGCCCTTAGGCTCTTCTTGCGTTTGTCCTCATCCTTTTTCATTTTCTTTTCTCTCTCCTGCTAGGCTTTGGCCTCTATTTCTTTCTGTTGGGTGGAGGTACTATGCCCTGTACTGGTCCGAGGTTTCTTAGCTAGAGCGGAAGAAGCACCTCCTAATTTATGACTCCTTTCTTCCAAGGTTTGGTCATCCGGGTCTTCTTGGCCAGAGTCTACCCCCAGAGAAAATTGTCTATCTGCATTGTACCAGTTCCTTCTTTCATCTTCTCCTGGGTGTTCAACATGCTGATAGTTCCATTTGAATTTAGCCTTCTTGCAATGTTCAGGAACTATCCGCTCCAGGTAGTATGTTCGGTATTCTAAATCCCTAAAGTGATAACTTTTCATCTCTTCTCCCTCTACCTCTACCTCTCTGAAGTCTTTAACTGTGTATGTGCCGATAGTGAGGGGTAGCGCGGGCCACGACTTCTTCTTACCTTTGGACAAGACCCTGGAGAAACCCGAGGACATTTGGAAGCAGACCTCTTGCATGAGCACTTTGTCTGTAACGAAACGGGGCATAGCATGTGGTGCCCTGAACGAGCCAAAGACTCGGATGAATGTATATTCGGAAGAAAGGAAACCAATGCGCCACTTGGCTTAGCGTTTCCCTAGCTCGCCAAGACATGCAAGGGGCGTCTTGGCCGAATAATTTTCTGTATAGAGCGGGGATGAATACTTGGGAGATTGGCTCATGTCTTGTTTATACCTGGATTCCCAAAACACCTTAGTTTGTAGATGGATTGCACGGGTCTGTGTGGGATCCCAGTTATGTACCCATCCTTCAAAATGCAACCTCGAACAGACGACATCCAATAAATAAGAGGCCATATAGAATTCAGAAGGCATTCCTTCATCCGGTACCAATGCTGAGGATAAATTGGTATGCATGGAGGTCATCAATATGTTAGCCCAGTTGAAACGGGTGTTGTGCACTGTGACATATTCCATGAGAGTTTCCCATGTGTCGTTGAAGGTGGTGGCATCGGGGCGCCTGTACAATCTGCAAAGTATGGAGGCTACTAATTTATATACTTTTCTCAGGCTCGCCACTGGATATTCCTGGTCTTTCTTGACCTTAAACTTCTCAGGCTCCTCCCACCATTGCCTTATAGTTTCAACTATAGGAACTGCATGAGCAATGGCCCAATCTTCTGTGAATTCCTCTTCTCGCTCAGGCAAAGAGTAATAAACATGGGCGTCTGAGCCTTTGAGTGTTGCGAAAGCCTTGCCTTCGTTGTCTCTGATCACGAACTTCTTGGGATCTGTTTTCTATAAAATCCAATCTATCACTTCTGGGCACGGGAATATGGCCGGGTGAGCACCTGCGAGATGCAGCTTGGACCTTTTAACCTGTAAGTATATCTCCCGATCCGGGAGGTCTTCTGGGAATTCCGTTTTGGAAAACTCCACATACACTTGGTACCACCGCATGCTGTCTCCTTTGGCAAATGTGCAAAGAGTATCTCTGTATATTGGGGGTGGGGACATTGGCATGTCCATCTCCACATCTTCCACTGCCAAGTGCTTGTCTTTCTTCCAGGACACTGGAGGTCCCATGTTGCTGGAATCCGAGAGGACAGGTATGCACTCCAAGTCTGCTTCAAATTCACCCAGGAAAATCGTGCTCCAGTCGACCTGTTAGAGCGATTTTTTTCTATCCCCCGCATATGCGAAATGCGACCTAGCGACCTCCAATATATAAAAGGGTCGCACGTGCGGGCATTTAATGAGGTCACAAGGTCGCATGTTGAGGTGATTCGATGGGAATGCAACCTAGTGACCTTGCGACCTTGCGACCTTAGGGTCGCGGGGTCGCAGTTTTCCACAAATTTAGGATTTGCGACTCAGCGACTTAGTCTTCCTGAATTTTTACTTAACTTTTCTTTGTGCTCAAGGGGCTCCAAAAAATTTTAAAGTGGGGGCTTTTTTGGAGGGTGTTGTAGAGGCTACAATAGGTCCCTTGACTTTTGGAGGTAGCAAACACTTGCCTTGATCCCCTTTGATATGTGAGAGGAAGAAACTCAAATTTGTCTATTAGAATTCTCCTTTCATGACTGACCTCAAAATTGTCTTTCCTTTCATCAATGGTCTCTGCATTTATGTCTTCTTCATTTTGTTTTTGACTGCCCTCTTGAGAGGTACTTTCATTTTCCTTCATGCTAACATCACTATCATGATCTTCATCATTGTCATCCACCTCTTGACTGTCCTTTTGGTTCATAGTGTCACTGTTGTCATCATTATTAGGGCTATCAATCATCATGTTTTCTTCTCCATCATTCTCTTCTGTGTTTACAACATTATCATTTCCATCATCATTTTCTATGTTGTCACTATTAGAGGTGTCTTTTTCAGTGTCTTCATTACTATTTTGAGCATCTTCATCATTTCCATCCTCTTCCATATCTTCTTCATTTTCATTTTGTTCTAAACTGTCCTCTTCATCATCGTCATTGTTTTGCCCACTGCCTTTGTCTTCATCTTCAATTTCTTCTTCCTCATTATCTATCTCTTTTTGTTCTTCTGTCTCTTCCTTATCTATTTCTTTATCTTCATGATCATCGGCATTATCATCCTCTTCATTGCTTGCATCTGCCTCTTTTTCATCTGTTTTTTCCTCACTATTTGGCTCACTGCCTTCTTCTTCTTCTTCTTCACTGTTTGGGTCACTTCCTTCTTCTTCTTCATTATTTTGCTCATCAAAATATGCCTTTGTCTCTTGACTGTCATTTTTTTCTTCTTCCTCATCTGGCTCACTACCTTTTTTTTCATCATCCTCTGGATTATATGCCTTATCACTTCTTTCTTGTTCTAAGCTATCTTCCTCTTCATAATCTGCCTTTGTCTCTTGATTTTCATCATCATCCTCCTCATCATCATTTTCTGCTTCTTCATGACTGTCATTTTCTTCCTCATGATAGTCACTTTCTGCTTTATCAAGTGTTTCTTATTCCTCACAATCCTTTGTTTCTTCCTCGTCATCATTTTCTTCATTTTCACTTTCTTCTTATCCATCATTTGTCCTTTCTTTCTTACTGTCACTTTCCTTTTTCTCTTCATCACTTTATTCTTGTTTTGATGCTTTAGGAGAAGGTGAAGGAGGGAAATTCTCTTGGGGAGAGGATTCATGTGGAGAGGATGATTCATGGTTAGTGGGGGTTGATGGAGGAATTGAGGAAGGTGGATGAGATGATGAGGGTAAACTTTGCAGAGGAAGAGGCTATGGATTTGTGAAAACATCATGGGCGATGAATACTTCCCATGGGATGCCCTATTGCTCTAATTGATGCAAAACAATCATCTTGATAAGAGAATGGTGGAAAATACTCTGCATTCGTTGTGAAGAACACCTCTTTTTCACAATGTATGACATCTTATCAATAATTCTATAAAGGTAATAAGAAAAATGCAGTAGACTGGCCCTAGTGAAATGCATGGGAAGTCTTATATGGTAGGAATAGAGCCTAGAAAATCTACCCTCACAGGCGAAGTATTTCATGAGGACTTTCATTAAAGGGGCATATCTTTCCAATAGATGGGAAAAGGGAAAAATAGTCTTGCAATCAGCTTGGTATCTTGGTTTCAAGAAAGGCTGGTAATGGCTTAAGTCCAAATCTCTTGTTTAAACCATTTTTCTCCCATGCAAGGTATCCCAGTGGCCATAGCAATTGCATTGGTGGAAAACTCAAAATTTACCCCAGCTAGGTGTGCTTGGTGGTTTAGGATGAAAAGTCTGGTCAACTTAGGGTGACTTTTGACTCTTTGTACTTTTTCACTGAAATCAAAACATCCTACCTCTTGGAAATATGCAACTGTGGTAGGGGAGGTTGTCAACTCCTTGATGCTTAAAGGCTCAAACCTATTCACTCTTCCACCCTTTCTCTGTTGTCCACTAGGCCTTTGGCCTCCCTCGCCACTGTCAACGTTGCCTTCTCTAGGCATTTTATCCTTACTCTTGCTTTAAAATCAAAATCTTGAAGCTGCTTGTAAAATGATATGAAGAGGGTGAGTGGGATGGTGAGGAGACAGTAGTGTCAAGGCTTGGTAGTGTGGAGGCTAGTTATGCAAATGGCAATGTTATTTGGTATAAGAGCCACTTCTTAGCATGGAGACCAAACTTATCTCTTCCTTTAGGGTTTTTCTTTTCATTACATTTCTTGCTAAATTTCACCTATAAAATAGCATGAGAGGGGGAAAAGTGTCTAAATACCTTTTATAAAATCTCCGAGGGTGCCAAGCAGATAAATTTAGGAGTTTTGAGCAAATTGGAGGCTTTCACTGGCTTGAGATGCTTCCTGGACGAATGCGCAACACAGGAGCGTAGAACTCGGGATCTTGTGCATGCTGTCGGGTCGGCCTGAATAGCCTAGTGCATAGCACCCGGGCGGAGAAATCAACCTTCTGCACGGCTGTCGGGTCAGCATTGAACGGCCCAATGTGTAGTAGCTCAGGCTTGTTGGGTGTTGGGCCTCTGTGCTGAATGGCCCAGAGTGTAGCAGCTCGAGAAAAGTGGTGTCGGGCCTCTGCGCTAAACGGCCTAGCACGTAGCAGCTTGAGCAGGGTGGTTTCGGTCGGTCCTACACACGGTAAACGTGTAGCGCCACTACACAGGCGCGCAACACCCTGTGGAAATTTTCAAAGATGGCACACACAGGCGCGTAGCATGCGTTTTCAAGAGCGTAGCGCAAGGGTTATTTTTGCTCGAGGTCCGCCAAGAGCTCAGAAATTTCACCTTGAAAACCTCTCACTCCTTTTTGTGAGTGACAAACGGTGTTGAGTGATGAATGTGGTGCCTTTATACCCTTGGAATTAATAAATTAAAACTAAAAACCCACTTTGCTAATGTCCTGAATTTTCATTGTCACTTGGTCACTGATATCTTCTTTTCTTTTGCAGGAGGTAACCTAAAATTAAAAATGATCTTTTATCATCTCAACCCTTCTTCTTACTGATTTTCAGTAACTGAGATGATGGAATTTAGCTCTCTTTGGTCTATTGATATTCCTTTAAAACTTGTTTTGCTGGTGCTTGGTGGAGTTGCATGGCTATACTGTGTTTTAGCCATTCTCATGTCTTCAACCCTTTTTTTGTTAAATTTTTGCACACCGTGTGTGATGGCAGCTTCTTTTAAAACCCCTCATTTCTTACCTAGGAGTTTAAATGCTTCTTGTTTAAAGGGTGACTGAGGAAGTAGCTTATTTTTATCATTGATTTTCCAGAGGTACAATAAGTTTGTCTTGCACAGTGACCTTAGTCCTTTTCCATCAAGTTTGTCATTACCTCCCCTTGGCCACTTCTGTTTGCTGCACGTGCCATAACACATTTGTCTTTGATCCTTTTGTCATATGTTTGGATTTTTACAGCTTTTAGTCACCCAACAGGGATTTCATGTTCAACATGATTTTCCATTTTGACACTTTACCTCATGCTTTCCTTATCTTGACTATTTTGAAGACCTTTGACTATACTTGAAAACTTAGGTTATCTGACACTGATATTCTTTACAATTTCTCCCTTTGGTGTAGTGAAACAATGTTGCCTTGACAAACCATGTAAGTCATCCTTTGATATCATTTTTCAACTTCTGCCTGCTGTCATCGAGGAGGTATCTCACCTTCAATTCTTGTTTCAATAAATCTTCAATTTATGCTCAGTGGCGTTGATGTACCTCTGTCCTTGTGATCCTTTACATGGAATTCTTATTGGGAAACACCTGTTTTGCTAATTAGTTATAAAAATCCTGATTTTCTTTGTTCATAGGTCTACTACGTCTCCTTTGCTCTGGCTGCCCTTAGGGATGATTTTCCCTCTTACCTTACCTCTTCTTCTGTTGATGGCCATTTCATTCATTCTTGCAAAAATGTCTAAGATGGGAAGTTGTCTTTTGTAGAAAATGTACTTTGATTGTAATATTCCAAAATTGGAACATCTACACTATTGGGAATATCTCAAGATATTACCAATGTGGAGATCCAACAATACATAAACATAACTGGAAATAGCAGTGAATAACATCACTACAGAAAATGAAATAAGATCTTATAGCCATATTATTAATGATATAGTAGTAGATAGTGTACAATATCTTGAGGAAAATATCACTCAAGCTTAGGCAAATCCACCATCAAAGGCACAAGTACAATAATCATGAAATTCACTGCTACATATGAGAAGCCAAGCTATGACAGCGCAGTCTATTATGGAGAACTACTGAAAAATAATGTCAATACATGGATATAAAAATATATAGCTCAAACATAGATGGGGGAGCAAGATCTCAACCCGTGGAAACAACAATACACAATCCTTAGAAGGATTGGCTGAAATATACACAAAATGGAAATTCTGCAGAAATGCCGGAGTAGCAGTGTAGCAGCTGCAACTCAGAAACTAGAAATGGATGTAGATAGCTGATGATGCTGAAAATGATGGCTGAATCTCATCCAAATGATCTCTCATGTGAAAGGCTGATCCAATCCTAAAGATCTCACCCTCCAAAATAGTGGAGCAAGTCCCCACTACAATTGCACTCAGAAATAACGCAGTCTAGAGAAGGGACTGCGCTTTTGGTGAAGGGAAGTGCTTGGACTGATGCCAATGATCTGTAATAAGCTTAGGAATCTCCCTCACTAACCTCCCAGAGGAATAGCAATTCCCTCCTCTGAAATATAAGCCAAGGAAATGGTGTTGTGGAGTGCCCCACTGCAACACCCTACAACACAAAGTTATCCTGCTTCAGGAATAATGTTGTGACTGAAGGAGGTGGCTTTGGCCTTGAGCCAAGAAATGTGGAGAATGAAGAAAAATCCCTCAAGAGGCCTCTCAATAAGGAGAAGGAATTCTAAATAAGAATTCCCCGAAAACTTTTCTAAACAGCAAAAGAATGCACAATGTCTGAATAGACAATGAAATCAATCATCTAATTCATGAATAACAATGGCTTCCTTGCCCTCTTTTTAAACAAGTGAAATATTTCTCCCCATTGGTCCCACTCATTAGGGTTTCCTCCACCAAATATCCTCTTCCTCATTCAAACTGTGTTGTCTTCCAAAGTGATCCACTCCTCCTATGGCAGCGTTGTTGACTTGGTCAAACCTGACCTTGTCTTCATGCAATTGTCCCCTTTCACACATAAGGGTGTGGAATCCAGTTATTATATCTATCCCTTTTCACATGTGAGGGATTTTATTCAGGTTTTCAATAAGCATGGGCCTCCTTACCCATTTATTTAGCTGCTAGGTGATAAAAACAAAATTTTAATATTCCATTTAGCTATGTGCTAAAATGGGAATATTACATTGATCAAGGAGGTCTCTCTTGAAGTTTTTTTTATCATTTGGAAAATAATATGCTAACCTTCTTTCTCTTCTATTGCAGCCTCTTGGCACATGAAAAAAATTGATTAAGAGCATTCAAAATATGTAATATTCCAAATTTGGAACAACTCATGAATCATGCACTAAAAAAGAATTTCCAGCAACATATGTAATAAAATAGTAAAATTATCACTTGGATCCCATAGATACATCCATATAGCATCTAAATATAAGAGGATATCAGAAATAAATGAAACTAGGTTGGTTAAACAAACCTCCCACACTAGTGTAGCTGAAAATGACTAAAAACCCCAAAATTGCATTTTACCGGAGTTGCTGCATAAGGTGACTGCACAGTATTATGAGGGTTTTAACTCAGAAAATAAGGAAACACATAGATATACTCATATACTGATAAATAACTTTGAAGAACAGATATCTAGTCTCCATATACAAATTACAAGAGAACCCGACAAGGGTATCTTGTCAAACACTTTGCACACAAAATGTAATATTCAGTAATTTACTGAATAACCACTACAACAATGAATTAAATGAGTTTATAAGGATTAAATATGTTTGATATGCTGTAGATCACTCAAGGGATTCCTCCCATGAAAGGATGAACCTCTCAATCACAACGAAACACTGCAACGGAGCCACCAAACCATGCACTGATTACTGCCTCCAAAATAACGCATTCCCTAGATGGAACAACGCTGGGAATGTATGGGAAATGTGTGGTCTGATACCACATATATGAAATAAGCTCTTTAGCTCTCCAAATGGGTCCCTCAAGTGAAGGAAACCTTCCTCCAATGAGAAACTAGCTCAGGAACCGGGATTCCAATCCCTTCCACTGCTGCACCCAGCAACACTGCACAATCTCTGGAAAAAACTGCGTTGATGACGTTGGCTAAAGCTTGGCCTGAAAACCTGATGTGGAATGATGAATGCAAACTATACCAATGAGGCTGCTAAAAGGAAAGAGGTGGGATTCCCGCTCGGGAGCACCCGGTGCTAAACAACACTGCAACCCATCTAAGCAGCAACGGGAGCAAAAGTCTGAGCAGACATGAAAATAATCTAAGACATGAAAAATAATGTTTCCATCCTCTTCCTTATATAAAACATGATTTTTCTTGCCCTTGGTCCCACTCAATTAGGTCATCTCTATCCAAATATACATCTCCCTCCAAAATTGTGTTATTCTTCCTTGGATTCCTCCTCCTCTAAAACTGCACTGTTGACTTAGTCAAAGAAGCTTGATTTTATCCCGGTTCACACATGGAGGTATTTAATTAAGCTAGAAAGAGTGTCTCCTTTCACACTTGGAGTGTCTTTATCCTCCTTAGGAGACTTATGGGGTTTTCTACCCATTTATTCACCGACTAGCGCTGCTGCTAACTCTAATGTTCCATTTAGCTTTGAGGCTAAAATTTTGGAACATTACAGTCCTCCCCTCAAAAATATTTGCTTTTCCTCAAGAAAATGCATAGGGAGAGAAAATTTATTCCCTCCTCCTCATGTGGCCTCTCATCAATAGCCCCCATCCCTGCATCAAGAGAATCTGCAAATAAACTATCATTCGATGCTTCCTCGAAGTGTGCAAAACCAAAGTGTCTGCATCAATCAAAGGTGGAAAGTGTGAATGGAAACATGCTTGTTGTCTCATGGCCTCCAAAAAGTACGAGTGATGACCGACATGGTGAATGAGTGCCTCCCTCACCCATGCTATCATCCAAATGAAGTGAGTCACCCTCCAACATGGAAACTCATGAAGGATCTCTTCCACCTTGGACTCCTGAAATGTAGGTGGGCTGAATAAATGAACATGATAGGCAAGAAGGCCTATCCCACGCTGTCCTCCTCTACACTTATGATAAGTGTAGAGGGCATGCTGATCTTGGGCTACAACGTGATTGCCCTCCAATGGCAAGAAGAATATTGAGCCTCTAAGGACTCTTCCTCCAAAATCACGAGACATGCCAACCCAAACCATTCCATTCAAGATGAATGGCACATCATCACCATATGGAATCCAAATCAGAAAATGGCTGAAGCTTATGTGCAAGTTTGGATGATACACATGGTCTCTCTGGTGGATACAGCGTAGTCCTTTCAACTACTGATTCAGAGCATCAAGTGGCAAGTTGTTCTTCAAAGAATTTGCAGCTATGCATGTTAGCTCATCCACTATGAAGTAGAAAGCTACAATATATACCATCTGTGTAAAATCAAAACAATACAACACTTTCCCAAAGTCATGTAGATATGGGTTATCAAGATTACAAAATTTGGCCCTAAAGTGACCATGAAACCCATAAATAATCTTGCTCTCTTGTGGAGCAATGCATGGTTTAGATATGGTGAGAAAATACAAATACTCAATAGAGTAACCAACAAGCACATAAATGTATTTATTACCATGCATCATGTGTGAGATGATGAGTGAGTCTCCCCATGAAAATCCCCTCATAAAAATCTGCCAGAGGAGAGGGTGCATACTCCCTTTGGAACACTCCATCAATAAAACATGCTCTCAAGTGACAGTGATGTGGGCCTTAGTAACAAGGCTCTTGTCACTCCATGGCTTCTCCCTTTGACGTTCCACATGCCAAAGCCATCCACCATCATGCTGCTATGTGAGAATATCTCCTTCCGACATGGAAGTCTCTCATGATCCTCCAATGCTGAAGGGTAGCCTCCTTGCACCATGAATGTGCCTTCCTTCCTTCTAGAAATCTCATGAAAAGTATGGGAAGAATTTTTCCCATACTCTCCCAAGTGCAACCATAGCAACAAAAACCTTTGTTGCTACCTCATCTCTCCCTCATACAAGCCATAGAGTAGGATCATGATGGTCAACTTGTATTATGTCCCAACAAATAGTTTAGCCATGAAGTGCCTCCTCAAGTTCTCCAAGTGGTTCCTCCCACAAGAAGAGAAAAAGTGTGATGTGAAAATCATGGTTTGCACATGGTTCCTCCTGAAATGTACATCATATAAAGTGGGGAGAATCATGCTCCCAATGGGCACCTTCAATCTCAAGCCCACTCTCCAAACAAATCTCCCCATGAGTATAAACATATCAGCAACATATGGAAGCAAGGTACAATAAGAACAAGTTGCCAATTGAAAACCGGAGAGTGAATCATAGTTCCACTCATGGAACCAGCGTAGTGCATCCTTTGCCTGTATCAAAATAAGAAATAAAAAGTTCTCTACCAACCACTTGTTTGTTGCCACAGTCATATCATAAGATGAAAACATGAAGTTACAATATGGTGTTAATGGTGCACACCAAGAAACATGTGGCTTCCCCCACAACCCATCAAAAAGATATCCAAAGTCAATGCTACAAGTAGCTGCAAGTACATCATCATACAATATGCAAGAAGAGACAACTCATATTGATACATCATGCTGCTCAAATAAGGAAAAGAAGTACAATACAAAATGTGAAATTATACCTCCTCCATCATGTACTTGGGGTCTTGAGCTGAAATGGCTCAACTAGAAATTCTCCCTCACTCCCAATGAGTAGGAAGGTGGTTGTGACATCCTCTCCATCATCATCTGGGCTCCGCATCTCTCCATATGCTGAAATATGTCTTGCCGAATGCCCTCCCAAATGAACTCCTCTGCCAAGGCAAGATATGCATCAAAATGCATGGAAAAGAAGTCCTCATGTGCTGCATGCAATAACTTCTCCTTGAGACTAGAATCTCTAGTCAAGAAGACTCTTCCATGTGAATAGATGACCATGTCATCCACCATACACTCATCATCTCCATCTGGGTCATCGAGAACCATGCATGCACCAAAATCCTTGGAGTACTCTACTAAGAGCTGAGATCTCCAGTAAGGATCAATCCTCCTAAGAGATAGCATTGGTGATCTAGCATGCAAAGCTCTCTTCATGTTGTTGCCTACTACTTTGACATCCCCCATGCCAAATTTCTCCTCCGAAATCTTCACCTCTCCAAAATACAAGAGTGGTGAATCCAAAGACAAGATGTCTTTCATCCATGATAGTCCTGGTGGCCTCCCTGGTGGAATGCCTCTATGAAGTGAGACATCAATGTAAAGAGTGGACTGTACATATGGTTGGGCAACCTTTCCCTTGCTTTCACAGTGCAATACAGTCTACCTCCTCTTTGCACTAGCTCTCTGAAATAGAGAAGGGTGTGTGCCTCTCATCACATGATGTTGCTCTTCCTCCCTTCCTCCTCCTTCCAGCTGTAGTGCTGCACAATCATGCTACTCACTGATTGTGCTTGGACCTCCATGTATGAGATCCTGGGGACTTCCTTTCAAAGATGCAAGAATCCCTCTAGTGGGAGCAAGAGCTCCTCCTCCCTCTGCATGAGGTGCTAGATCAACTCTAGAAATGACAGCGTTGTTACCCTTAGCTTCCTCCACATGAGTGGGCAACCCTCCAATGATTGGATCCTCTTTTGGGAAAGGGATCTCTTTGTCTCCTTGTGCCAAAATACAAGATGAAGCTCTTGCCTCCAACAAAGTATCATGCAATATATCAGCCTCCTTTATGGTTCTCTGAAGTGATTTTGAGTCTATGGTTTCTTCCATCACATGCAAGGAATCTGTTTGTTTAGATTTGTTTGTTTCCTCCACATGTGTTTCAGAATTCTTCCTACCAAATATCTCCATAAAATTTCTAATAAAAATTGCATAGGAAGAAGTATTTTAATTCTTGAAATTAAAGGAATAAAATAACCACCATGCATATACCTTACCTCCAAAGTGCAGCACTGCTACTCTGATGGTTTCATCTTCGGGAATTTGATGCTGCTGCAGAAAGGTGTCTAGCTCTTCCACCCAAGCCCTGACTGAACATGTAGGGGAACCATCAAAGATAGATAGAAGAAATATATCCATATTATGCTGCTTGTACCTCCTCACCTTGACCTTGCAAAACTCCGAGAAAGTGACATGAGCTCTAAACTTCTGAGTTTGAGATTCATACTCATGCAAGAACCCGCTAAGAGTTCCCCTCTCAGGGATTCCTCCTTCTTCTCTTTCTCTTATGGAAAAACTGGCCATGTGACTATGTTGTACATCATAGGGTGTGGCTGCATGCTCACACTCCCTATAAGAAAATATAGAGTTTGGCTCAGTTTCAAACCCTCTTGGAGATCTTGTACATATCTCCCTCCTTATCCTCTCAAATTCTTCATGAATTCTCTCTACAGATCTTGGAAGAAGATTTGTAAGCTTATCTTCCTTTTTCTATCCACATAGTGGAGTATTAAACTTCTCTCTCCTTGACAACATAATGGTTGAGATCCACAGGTTGAGCCAAGATCATGCTTTGATACCACTGTAATATTCCAAATCTGGAACAGCTCATGAATCATGCACTAAAAACACATTTCTAGCAACATATGTAATATAACAGTAAAATTATCACTTGGATCCCATAGATACATCCATATAGCATCTAAATACAAGAGGAGATCAGGGAGAAATGAAACTAGGTGGGTTAAACAGACCTCCCACACTATTGTAGTTAAAAATTACTAAAAACCCCAAAACTGCATTTTACCAGAGTTGCTGCATAAGGTGAATGCACAGTCTTATGAGGGTTTTAACTCAAAAAATAAGGAAACAAATAGATCTACTCATATATTGATAAGTAATGCTGAAGAATAGAGATCTAGTCTCCTTATACAAATTACAAGAGAACCTGACAAGGGTATCTTGTGAAACACTCTGCACACAAAATGTGATATTCAGTAATTTACTGAATAACCACTGCAACACTAAATTAAATGAGTGCAGAAGGCTGAAAGATGTATGATCTGTTGTAGATCACTCAAGTGCTTCCTCCTGTTAGTTTCAGTCTTTGCAGCCTTCCTCCAGTGATCAAATATGCTCTTACAAAGTGAGTTTAAGGTGTCAAGGTCAAATTTTGTAATTTCAGTGAGTCTTCAAGCAAAATTTGGTCACTAAGTATTAGGTCTAGGGTTTGCTTTTAATCTTGTCAAAGTTGTCCAAATGTCAGTTCATGTCACCATTCAGCTGAGTGTACCATCATTCAGAGGGTTTTCATCATCATGTCAAGTTCCACTGGGTCATTTTACACCTTGTTCATGCTTCAGTTGTGCCTAGGTAAGGTTCATTTCCCTCTCCTAGGGTTTTGAAGGTAATTTCTCTTGGATGGTCAAATCATCAGCAAAACTTGTATCCTGATGTTCATACACCTTTCCCTATCCTTAATGTACCTTATTAAACACTTCCCATCACTGATATCCCCCAAATTCCTCATTTTCGCACAAACCCTAGTTTCTTGCTACAACTTGGCAATTTTCTAGGCTAGGCCTGTGTTTTGCCCTTTTGGACCCCTTCCCCTCACTCAATCTCTGAAATTCCACTTTCCCCTACTTCCTAATATCCCTCCCTACTTCCCAAAATTTTCTCAAGAATTTAGAAGCCCCTTATCCCCTTCATTTCACTTCATTTCGACAAATCCCTTGTTCCACACATCGGGATAGGTTTCACTAAAATGATGTTTCTGAGCAATAAAAGATGAATTTTGGAAAACGGAGAGAGGTTTTTGTCCAAAGAATGCCAAAGAAGAAAAATATCCTTCAATTTTTACATAGGTATCATGGTTTTAGAGAAATGTCAAAAATATCGTTGCCTCAGGAGAATTGAATGCACCTCTGAAGTGACCTTGGTAAAATCAATTTTTCTCCTAGCTTGGTTGACCAAATGACTTTCTTGATGAGTCAAATGATAACTATACACAAAGATATTTCCAATGAGCTATCATGAGCTCAATTTGGAGTTGAGGAAGACTTTAAAAGTTGACTGCAACAGCACTCTGCCTTGAGGCATCCTCATTTTGCACATTTTGACCAGTCTTGGGTGATTTGATTTTTGACAGGGAAAATGAACTCCAAATTGAAACATTCCACTTGGGTTGGAAATTAGACTCAATAATATTTCCAACGAGCTATCACATGCCTAATTTGGACACCAGGAAGGCCTCCAAAAGCCTCCTGAAAAATGCGCGACGCATTGGGTTTGTGCGCGGCGCATTGGGTTGGTGCGCGGCGCATTGGGCCAAAACAGAAGATTTTTGCCATTCCTTTCACCCATCAAATTTTTCTCAGTCTCTCCTTGTTCAATTAAGTCAAATCCACTTCCTCATTTCTCTTAACAAGTGTTTGGTGTTGGTATGAAAATTTAAATGCAAAAAAACTCAAAATCATATTCTCTTGTTTTAAGATTGCTCCTAGGGTTTTAAAACTTGTTTTGTGCCAAACACTTCCATTCTCCACCTTGTTTTTTCCACCCCTTCACTGTTATCTTATCATATCAGCTCATCCCCTATTCCCTACATCCCTAAAGTCACTCATACCCATTTCATTCCCATCTCCCTACATCTCTAAAAGTCACTTACTCCTAAGCTCCATCTCCCTCTCCCAATTCATTTCATTTCCTCTCATTCTCCTTTTCCCATTTCATGTGTAAAAATTCCCAAAACCTCAGTTTCCTAAACATTCAGCGTCTCTCCCCTCTCCCAAATTTTGTCAAATTCTCAAAGGGCAAACTACCACTTGACAAGACTCCCTTGTTCCCACTGTCCATATTTCTCCCACAGTCCCTTCCCTTTGGGCATATTTTGGAAATTGAAACAAGGCACCAATTTGTCAAAAAACCAAACATACACTTGACATACACCTTGCAACACCATGGAGACAGACACCGACACATCATCTGAACAAGACAATGACTTTACAACTGAAACTGCATGCACCAGGAGGACACTGAACGTCGGAAAAGCGAGGATAGACTCTGAATCTTGGCCGAAGCTTCTTTGGCTGAGCATGGCACTTGATGGGGGACCTTCACTCCAAATTTCAGCAAATTTGGAGAAAATTTTGTCATTTTTGAAATTTTGGTCACAAAACAGGTTTTCCTACCCGACGTGTCGCGCCACTTGGCACGCGCTTATGATTGGGAAATCTTCTGGAGGAAAACTTGATATTTTTGGGTTTTCTATGATAAATTATGCATGCTCAGGAATGGCTGAGAGATTTCATCAAGTTCTGGGTGGTATAAAGGGTCAAAAACACCTTGAAAATGGCCTTTCTGCCACCTTTTGCACACACAGGAACCAGTTTTGGGAGATTGAAGTTTTGGAGGGGCAAATGACATCCAAATCTAGAAATTCCACTTGGGTTGGATAGTAGACAGACAGGGATTTCCAACGAGCTACCATGAACTCAATTTGGAATTTTGGAAGTGCCTCAAAAATAGGCTCAAAGTGGCGCGATGCATTGAGTTTTTGGGCGCGGCGCATAGAGAAATTTGGCCTCATTTTGACTCTTTAGCTCAGAAATTCGCCCAGTTTTGACTAGTTTCACTTTTTTATGTAATTCTTGATCTATCTTGATGTAATTTGATGACTATGATGTAATTTTGGCTCATATTTACTTTTTCTAGAGGATTCATTCACTAAAAAGTGAAAATTAAATGAATGAATCAGTTTCCTTCCATATAGAGGCAAGTTGTTTGATTGCCTAGATTTCAGTTCCTTGTTTAGAATTGGTTGAAACAGCTCCTAGAAGGATGAGCTCGACCCCTAGAGGTATGGGAAGGGGTTAGAATTGTCTATATATTTTATTTTCTGAGAAATCTTCATGGTTGGACTCTTGGGAATAGTTTGGCACCTCATTGTATATTCATTTCAGCATTTTTGGCAAAGGAAAGACCAGAGTTTTGCAGCACTTGTTGGGATCCTTGTGGCTCTGAGTTTTGATGATGTTTTTCTCCATGTATCTGTAAGTTTCATTAATTTTATATGTATGTCATTTCCCTTCTCTTTGCTTCTGAATTAAACAAATGAGTAACTAAGGTAGAATTCATTAGTTTGCTGGTGCTCTGCCTTAAACTTTTGTTTAGTTTTATATGTTTTCCTCCGTTTGAAGAGGATCCTTGCACCTTCCTGCCCTCTTCAGCTCCTCAACAGTCTTTTCTATCCATTCATTGAATCTAAGACATCAAAGCCATTACCTTCCCTGCCCCAACTTGAACTCTGCAAGAATTTGGCCTCATCCCCAAGCCCAAAGTTCCCTTTCCCTTTTTCAAACAAAAACCCCTAAAAAATCATTCCAAACTCCTTGATTCATATACCTAGCCTAAAATTAGCACCTATTTCAGTCATCTCAAGCCCTATTCATACATTTTTCCTGAGATTGACCAGGAGAGAGCCCTCTCCTATTCTGGTAGGGCTAGCTACCAGACTGAGCGTGGTTTGGTGTTACCCTGAATCCCGCCTTCCTTCAGCCTAAGGTGGATTTGGGCTATAACATAGTGGCGACCATACTGGGGATAAAATGGTTTTCTTGTTGGTGTTATTTGTTTTATAAGCTACAGAAGGAGCCTGAAGTTATGCCAGGAAGCCTTCGAAACGCTCTTGCTTTGCATTAGAGAAAGTAGATAAACGCTGCTTCAGTCAATCTCTGGTCTAGCTTGTGAACGTGACACTTGACTTGTAGATTTTCTTGCCCCAGTACATGTATCAAGTTCAGATCTGATTGTTGATGGTGGACAATGATCAGACATAAGAAGGCTGAAATCATTCACCTGGTGACTCCAACTCAATGTAGAGACTCCACTGGAGGACTAACTCTTTCTCTTAGAAAATGGAAGGATCTTACACAAAGTTCAGGTATCCAAAATGGAATGGTATTCAGGATCTAGTCTGCTTTCTTGTAAACTATTTCTTTGCTGTTCTTGAAGCCGTCCTGAAAGTTTTTCAGAATTTGTTGTATGAGAAAGGTGATCAAAATCTTCACTCGACCTATTCAAAGAGTGTAAATGCTGAGTTTCCCTTTGATCTTGGCCTCCTTACTTTTCCCACATCTTATGATGACTCTCTTCAGAGTGATGAGCCTAAAGGAAACAAAACTGTTCCCGTAGCTCTTGTATATACTCCTACACCTTTTATAGTCCCAGATAGGTATAAACCTCTTGTTTTACCTTCTGTTCTTCATGCTTTCCCTAGAAATTATGACCTATATCTACCAAGATTTGATGGTGAATGTAACAACGTCAATGCTGAGCAACATGTGTAGAATGTTGAGACTTTTCTAGATCTTTTTGAAGTTGATGATGAGGATGTCAGTGTTAGGCTTTTTTCTCTTTCTTTTCAAGGCCAAGTGAAGAGTTGGTTCAAAGCCCTGCTTGATGCGATCATCTCAGATTTCCAACAGTTCGTCGAATTTTTCCTTGATAGGTGGGTGATCGAACAGAATCCTTTCCTTATTTTAGACGAGTATGCCCAACTGAAAAGACTGCCAGGGGAGACAGTACAATAGTTTTCTGCCAGATTTAACCAAGTATATTTTTCAATGCCAGCTGATATAAGACCTTCTCCTAGATCTGCTCTCTTGCACTACCCGAGTGCCTTTGATCCAGAAATGGAGTTTCAGTTGAGAGAAAGGAATCTTGCAACACTTCAAGAGATGTAGAACAGTGCAGTAAATGTAGAGGCTCTTTTGCTGATCCGAAGGGCAAGGTTGAAGGAAGAAGAGATGAAAAACGTAGATCCGTAGAAATCGATATCTCTAGAGGTAAAGCTTGACATGTTGGTAAGTGCAGTGGAAGAGATGATGCAAAAAAACACCACGAGGAATGAATATAATGTTGAAACCCATGGCTCGCTGATTGAAGAAGAACAAGTTGCTGATCCAAAACATTTTGTTTCTTATCCCAATTGTCATAGTGATTGTTTTATAGATCATCTAGGAGAAGAGAGAGCTGTTGATATGATGTGTATGCTTGATGATTTGCCTCAGTTTGATCAGTATGATGATGATTATGTTCTCCAAACAGAAGCTAATCTTGCAGAAAAATTAGCAGCTAGTTTGTGCGAGGAGGAAGTTCACTTTTAGCAGCTTGAGTACAATGATCAACCGATGCATATCAGCTATGACAATGATGAGGAAAGTGCAGCAAATTTTGAAGTAAGTGAAGGATCTTTGCCTTTTTGTTTTGATTCGTTTCAGTTCATCAGAGACAACTTTCATACGATCAGAAATCAAATGTCAACAAGTCTTGATCTGGACCATCTTGAGCGCAATGAAAACCTTGTTCAAGACTTCTCATATTCAGATTTTCAGCCCTCGAAAGCCATTGATTGCCAAGTTGCAGATGAGGACATGGAAGCTGGTACATATGATCAAATGATACAAGGTGACTCTGTACCATTTTGTTTTGAATCATTCCAGTTTTTGAAGGGTAAATTTCATAGTAAATTTTCAAATGAGCAGCCTGTAAGAAATCAACAATCTCTCAGTGTTAATGTTGAGGATGAGACAGATAACGAAATTCTTGAGCAGCCTGTAGCATCAGATTTGCAGCCACCAAATGAAATTGAAGGTCAGATAACAGATGAAGTCGTGGAAGCTGAAATACATGATTTAATGATGCAAGAGGATTCTGTACCCTTTTGTTTCAAAGCATTTCAGTTTATAAGGAAGAATATTCATAATATCTCTCAAGAAAAAAATGAACAGCGAGTAGGATTTCAGACAGTTTCAATGGATACATCACAGCAGCCTTCTCAAGTTTTTGATGATCCTATTGCTGATGTGTTGGATGATTTTTGCAGTCAAAGTCTTTCTCCATTGACTTTATGTAAGGTTGAAACGTGTGCTGATATAGACTTGATCCGGCAGCCAGTCTCTTTGTCATTTTTAGCAGGAGTCTCGTCACAAAGCTCAGATCAAAGTTTGCATTCATGGTATGAGGAGAAGAGAATTAATCCATTGGATGAGCTAAGTCCTAGTGTGCATTTTGAGATCCTTATGCAACATGAATTTCAAGATCCTTATGCAGTGTTTTTGGAGGCGGATAGAGAATCCATAGTATTCAACGGATCTGTTCACAAATTTTCATGGGAGTTGCCTTTCAGTAGTTCTCTCTTATTGTTCATAAATGAGCACTTGCGGAGAATCCAAACAGCAGCTGTAATACTTACATGGTTGCATTGGTTGTTTCATTTCACTTGATCAGGTGATGAATGAAATTGTTAGAGTAGGTTGTATTGAATAAGCTTCATATTGAGCATATTTCCAGTTTTTCGGTTGTGTTTAAGTATCGAGTCAGTTCTTAGTTGAGTGAGAGTCAATTTGTGTCGTCAAGTCATCAGTTTTCAGTCATGCATTTCAGCTTGAGTTTTTGACTCCATTACCCAATGGATGAAGGCACTGTCTGCTTTCCAAAGATCTATAGTTCTTGGCGCCTCCAAGGAGCTACCATCCCCATTGGAGCCAATGTTAGTTTCAGTCTTTGCAGCCTTCCTCCAATGATCCAACATGCTCTTACAAAGTGATTTTAAGGTGTCAAGGTCAAATTTTGTAATTTCAGTGAGTCTTCAAGCAAAATTTGGTCACTAAGTATTAGGTCTAGGGTTTGCTTTTACTCTTTTCAACGTTTTCCAAATGTCGGTTCATGTCACCAGTCAGCTGAGTGTACCATCATTCAGAGGGTTTTCATCATCATTTCAAGTTCCACTGGGTCATTTTACACCTTGTTCATGCTTCAGTTGTGCCTAGGTAAGGTTCATTTCCCTCTCCTAGGGTTTTGAAGGTAATTTCTCTTGGATGGTAAAATCATCAGCAAAAATTGTATCCTGATGTTCATACACCTTCCCCTATCCTTAATATACCTTATTAAACACTTCCCATCACTGAGATTCCCCAAATTCCTCATTTTTTCACAAACCCTAGTTTCTTGCTACAACTTGGCAACTTTCTAGGCTAGGCCTGTGTTTTGCCCTTTTGGACCCCTTCCCCTCACTCAATCTCTGAAATTCCACTTTCCCCTGCTTCCTAACATCCCTCCCTACTTCCCAAAATTTCCCCAAGAATTTAGAAGCCCCTTATCCCCTTCATTTCGCTTCATTTTGAAAAATCCCTTGTTTCACACATCGGGATAGGTTTCACTAAAATGATGTTTCAAAGAAATAAAAGATGAATTTTGGAAAAATGAGAGAGGTTTTGTCCAAAACATGCCAAGGAAGAAAAACCTCCTTCAATTTTTACACAGGTGTCATGGTTTTAGAGAAATGTCAAAAATACCGTTGCCTCAGGAGAATTGAATGCACCTCTGAAGTGACCTTGGGAAAATCAAGATTTCTCCTAGCTTGGTTGGCCAAATGACTTGATTGATGAGTAAAATGATAACTAGACACAAAGAGATTTCAAATGAGCTATCATGAGCTCAATTTGGAGTTGAGGAAGACTTTCAAAAGTTGACTGCAACAGGACTCTACCTTGAGACAACCTCATTTTTCACATTTTTACCAGTCTTGGGAGATTTGATTTTTGACAGGGAAAATGAACTCCAAATTGAAGCATTCCACTTGGGTTGGAAATTAGACTCAATAATATTTCCAACGAGATATCACACGCATAATTTTGACACCTAGAAGGCCTTCAAAAGACTCCTGAAAAATGCATGACACATTGGGTTTGTGCGCGGCACATTGGGTTTGTGCGCGGCGCATTGGTTTTGTGTGCGATGCATTGGGTTGGTGCGCAGTGAATTGGGCCAAAACACAAGATTTTTGCCATTCCTTTCACCCATAAAATTTTTCTCAGTCTCTCCTTGTTCAAGTAAGTCAAAGCCACTTCCTCATTTCTCTTGACAAGTGTTTGGTGTTGGTATGAAAATTTAAATGCAAAAAACTCAAAATCCTATTCTCTTGTTTTAAGATTGCTCCTAGGGTTTTAAAACTTGTTTTGTGCCAAACACTTCCATTCTCCACCTTGTTTTTTCTACCCCCTCACTGTTATCTTATCATAGCAGCTCATCCCCTATTCCCTACATCCCTAAAGTCACTCATACCCATTTCATTCCCATCTCCCTACATCTCTAAAAGTCACTTACTCCTAAGCTCCATCTCCCTCTCCCAAGTCATTTCATTTCCTCTCATTCTCCTTTTCCCATTTCATGTGTAAAAATTCCCAAAACCTCAGTTTTCCAAACATTCAGCGGCTCTCCCCTCTCCCAAAGTTTGTCAAATTCTCAAAGGGAAAACTACCACTTGACAAGACTCCCTTGTTCCCACTGTCCATATTTCTCCCACAGTCCCTTCCCTTTGGGCATATTTTGGAAATTGAAACAAGGCACCAATTTTTCAACAAACCAAACATACACTTGACATACACCTTGCAACACCATGGAGACAGACACCGACACATCATCTGAACAAGACAGTGACTTTACAACTGAAACTGCATGCACCAGGAGGACACTGAACGTCGGAAAAGGGAGGATAGACTCTGAATATTGGCCGAAGATTCTTTGGCTAAGCATGGCACTTGATGGGGGACCTTCACTCCAAATTTCAGCAAATTTGGAGAAAATTTTGTCATTTTTGAAATTTTGGTCACAAAACAGGTTTTCCTGCCCGATGCGTCGCACCACTTGGCGCGCGCTTATGATTGCGACATATTCTGGAGGAAAACTTGATATTTTTGGGTTTTTTATGATAAATTATGCATGCTCAAGAATGGATGAGAGATTTCATCAAGTTCTGGGTGGTATAAAGGGTCAAAAACACCTTGAAAATGGCCTTTCTGCCACCTTTTGCATACACAGGAACCAGTTTTGGGAGATTAAAGTTTTGGAGGGGTAAATGACATCCAAATCCAAAAATTCCACTTGGGTTGGATAGTAGACAGACAGGGCTTTCCAACAAGATATCATGAGCTCAATTTGGACTTTGGGAAGTGCCTCAAAAACAAGCTCAAAGTGGCGCGACGCATTGAGTTTTTGGGCGCGGCGCATAGAGAAATTTGGCCTCATTTTGACTCTTCAGCTCAGAAATTCGCCCAGTTTTGACTAGTTTCACTTTTTGATGTAATTCTTGATCTATCTTGATGTAATTTGATGACTATGATGTAATTTTGGCTCATATTTACTTGTTCTAGAGGATTCATTCACTAAAAAGTGAAAATTAAATGAATGAATCAGTTTCCTTCCATATAGAGGCAAGTTGTTTGATTGCCTAGATTTCAGTTCCTTGTTTAGAATTGGTTGAAACAGCTCCTAGAAGGATGAACTCGACCCCTAGAGGTATGGGAAGGGGTTAGACTTGTCTATATATTTTATTTTCTGAGACATCTTCATGGTTGGACTCTTGGGAATAGTTTGGCACCTCATTGTATATTCATTTCAGCATTTTTGGCAAAGGAAAGACCAAAGTTTTGCAACATTTTTTGGGATCTTTGTGGCTCTGAGTTTTGATGATGCTTTTCTCCATGTATCTATAAGTTTCATTAATTTTATATGTATTCCATTTCCCTTCTCTTTACTTCTGAATTAAACAAATGAGTAACTAAGGTAGAATTCATTAGTTTGCTGGTGCTCTGCCTTAAACTTTTGTTTAGTTTTATATGTTTTCCTCCGTTTGAAGAGGATCCTTGCACCTTCTTGCCCTCTTCAGCTCCTCAGCAGTATTTTCTATCCATTCATTGAATCTAAGACATCAAATCCATTGCCTTCCCTGCCCCAACTTGAACTCTACAAGAATTTGGCCTCATCCCCAAGCCCAAAGTTGCCTTTCCCTTTTTCAAACAAAAACCCCTAAAAAATCATTCCAAACTCCTTGATTCATATACCTAGCCTAAAATTAGCACTCATTTCAGTCATCTCAAGCCCTATTGATACATTTTTCCTGAGATTGACTCGGAGAGAGCCCTCTCCTGTTTTGGTAGGGCTAGCTACCAGACTGAGCGTGGTTTGGTGTTACCTTGAATCCCACCTTCCTTCAGCCTAAGGTGGATTTGGGCAATAACACCTCCCATGAAAGGATGAACCTCTCAATCACAAGGAAACACTGCAATGGAGCCACCAAACCATGCACTGATTACTGCCTCCAAAATAACGCATTCCCTAGCTGGAACAACATTGGGAATGTATGGGAAATGTGTGGTATGATACCAAAGATTTGAAATCAGCTCTGGAGCTCTCTAAACAGGTCCCTCAAGTGAAGGAAACCTTCCTCCAATGAGAAACTAGCTCAGGAACTGGGATTCCAATCCCTTCCACTGCTGCACCCAGCAACACTGCACAATCTTTGGAAAAAATTGCGCTGATGAAGTTGGCTGAAGCTTGGTTTGAAAACCTGATGTGGAATTATGAATTCAAACTCTCTCAATGAGGCTCCTCAAAGGAAAGAGGTGGGATTCCCGCTCAGGAACACCCGGTGCTAAACAACACTGCAACCCTGCTAAGCAGCAACGAGAGAAAAAGTCTGAGCAGAAATTAAAATAATCTAAGACATGAAAAATAATGTTGCCATCCTCTTCCTTATATAAAACATGAGTTATATTTCCCTTGGCCCCACTCAATTAGGTCATCTCTATCCAAAGATACATCTCCCTCCAAAACTGCGTTATTCTTCCTTGGATTCCTCCTCCTCTAAAACTGCACTGTTGACTTAGTCAAAGAAACTTGATTTTATCCCAGTTCACACATGGAGGTGTTTTATTAAGCTAGAAAGAGTGTCTCCTTTCACACTTGGAGTGTTTTTATCCTCCTTAGGATACTTATGGGCTTTTCTACCCATTTATTCACCGACTAGTGCTGTTGCTAACTCTAATGTTCCATTTAGCTTTGAGGCTAAAATTTTGGAACATTACAAAATAACCCTACAATTTGTGAAACACTAGTGACCTAGTGGGAAATTCCTTGGACTTGATCCTTGACTGAGATTAGGCTTGGGATCTTAACAGTGTAAAAGAAAAGCTTATTTATCAATGAATGTATTTGAGGATATAGAAATGGAAGAACCTGACTGATCTAAAGAGCTTATAGAGGGATTTTGAGACCTTCAATGCTTTAAGATATCTGGTAAACATGGGAAAAAGCAGGTTGGTTGGTGATCATTGATGGCAAATGGAGGGGTCAGGCAAGGTCAAACTGGGTGCTAAGGTCAAAGGTGTCAAAACATAGTGAAGATGAGTATCTTGAGCCCGTGATGGGTCTTCTAGGAGTGGTATGCTAGTCATGACTTGGTAGAGTAGTAAAATAGTGAAAAATGTATCTTGAGGATAATGAAGGCAGTGAGATTTCTAGAACTCACAATATTCATGAATTTTGTTTCTAGAAATCTGGGATAGACATTTAGTCATCTATAGAAAGGAAAGAATTACTTATGACTAACATGCCGTAAATGGGAGGACCATGAAATTAACTGGGTTGATAAAATGAGGACAAAGCCCATGTTCCTCTTTGGAAAAAAATTCAAGAAAGAGGAAAATAATTAATGTAATAATAGGTTATTTTGGAAGGTAGGTTGAGCAATATAAGGAGTGGAATAGGGAGTGGTCGCAAAAAAATCCCCACAACCAACACGAAAAATAGAACCACCATGGTCGAGCTGGAAATATAGGAAACGAGGCATTTATTCCCATGCAAGGACAGAAAGGACACAAATTTAATAAGATTATGGGTTGTGATTTCCACATAATTCAATTTGTGTAGACCACGAGGGGAAGTGGATAGTTGGTTGGTTGCAATAGAAAGAAGGGGGATTTAATTCATGATGAGGCTTAACCATTAGGAGAGTAGAAAAGAAGTGGGAGGATGATGGGTTCATGTAGTAATTCATTCAAGAAAGGAAAGTGTCAACAAGGGAGCAAGGGAAAATATTTCTTTACAAATTCGAAGGGAACGAGAAAAATAAATTCGACAAAGAGGAAGAACTCAGACGAAAAACAAACAAGCTGAAGAAGCCAAGATGGTTTGATGATGGAGGATAGATATCAACGACTTGAAAAGGACCAAAGAAGCCACCAAGATTTGTTTTCCTTGGACGGAATAACCCATTGGGAATTTTTTGGATTAATGAAGCTACTAGCCATGAGATAGAGATACTCAGGTACTTGTGGTGGATAAGGAAACACCAGGTGTGGCTCTAGGCAAGGCACACTAGTGCTTTCACTATTTGAAGAAATACCTAAAAAGGGTAATCTATGTGCTCCCATGGTATTTTATCTAGCTGAGGAACCTTCCAATGTTGAAATATCCTCCTCTTGTGGTTGCCTGAGGAATGAAGAAAACACCGACTGTGGCTTGCTTCAGGAAAACACTAGGAAATTTTTGGATTGAAGATCCTACTGACTTAACAATAGTTTGTCCATATGAATAACTATGAAATATTTACATATAAACTCTCCTCTTGTTACTAAGAGTGGCTTGTCAGGTGGAATGAAGAAATCATTGGAATCTTATGGACTAAAGAACCTATTGACATATGTAATATTCCCAATTAGCCTCAAGGTAATTGGAATATTAAATTTTGCTTTACTTTTCTGTTCATGAATAAATGTAAAAGGGAGGAACATAAAAACTCCTAAAATTAGTGAATAAATCAATGCCCCATGTGAACAAGGCTAAATCTAGGCTACTTTAATAAAACACCCTTATGTGCGAAAGGGGTTGAGACTTTTGACTGGGTCAATAGGACCAAACCAATAGTGCTGTCAAGATGCAATGAACCTCCTAGATGAACATCGCAGTTTTAGATGGAGGCCACACATGTGAAAGGAGCTAAATCCTTGAGATGTTTGAGGGTTTTGCAAGATCTCAATCTTAAAAAAGGAAAAGGAGGACAACAAGAGAAGGTTGTTGAAGACCATATCATTTTTGAAGAATATGTCTGTTTAGACATTTCTCATTCTCTTGGCTGTTTATCATAGAAGAGTGTTGTTTAGCACAAGGATCTCCTGTTTAGGAATCCTTCTCTTTCCTTGAGTAGCTCTTGGAAGAGACTTGTACTTCTTGACCACTATTAGGTTTAAGGCCAAGCTTCTACTTCCAACTACAACTCAGATCCTGCTGAGGGTTTGGTTGTCTTTGTAAGCTGCAGCAAGTGGAGGCTAGATCTACTTATATCTAGGCCAATCTAGTGCCACCTTTCAGTGGGAGAGGCTTCTATCCCATTGGCAAGAGTGTTCTGGATCATTTGAGCTTCAAATATACATCTTGGCATTAGGCCAAACTATTCTTCAAGCCTACAGCGCAGTCCCTCTTCCAGTACTGCATTATCTGCAAATAGGAAAGTTGCAGGGTTTTGGAAAAGTTTAAGGAGTGATCTCTAGTGTTGGGGACATGCCATTCACTATGGTGATACATGGATTTATTTTCCTATCCATGTCATATTCAGATCTGATCTGAATAATCCTGTATATGCTTCAGAAATTCTGAATAGATTTGTAGATCTGCTACATAGAACATCAGATCTACTCCATGTGCTTCATGATTTGTTGAAATCCCCAAGGGGAATGTAAAGTAGAGACATTATAGTGTATGGATCCGTCATATATCTAATTTTTCATGCATTATTATGCTCTAGATCTAACTTGTAATCTACTACTGCAGTACACTCAATAAAATAATGCTATCAAGCCTTTGCAGTCAATTATATGTGTTGCAGGGTTTCTTTCTGTATAAGTCTTCTATTTTTTGTTCTAAGACTCATGGGCTTCAATATAATTCTGATTTTCTGATCTATATGACATTATTGAGCCCCCATATCGGCCTACTACTGCTACCTTGCTGAACTGCGTTATTTCTGAAGCAGTGTTATTTGATGTTGTTGTAGTCCCATTCTGGGGCATTTTCCAAGCTGTACTAGGTGTGGGAGACCTGTTTAACCCACCTAGAAGGATTTGTTTCTGATATCCTCTTGGATGAAGGTATTAGATTTTTAGATATAAGGGATCCAAGGGTTAGCTTCCAATCTTGTAGCATACATTCTTGAAAAATGTGTTTTTGAGGCATGCCTTGCTAAGCAGTCCCTTTTGGGGATATTACAGTGGTATCGAAGCAACTTTCTTGGCACAGCCCGTGCTTTCTTTGAAAGAGCTAGTATGTATTTCCATGATAGGGAAGGAGTTCTCAAAAACTCTGTTCCAAACTCTGTATGAGCTTAAAGGAGAAATCAAAGAAATGAAGAGGGAAAGACATGAAGGTCCCTCAAAAATATATTTACATTTATAAAGCCTCGATTATTCATCTTATATGTGCAAGCACTTAGCTACACGGTCATATCCACAACGTTATTCTATGCCTAGATCTACTGCAAGAGAGATGAAGGAAGAAGATGCATCAAAGGAGGAGACTTTGAGTGATTATCTTCAGGAGTACGAATCTAAATCTTGGAAAATCAAGGAGCACTTGAGCTTCCAAGAGTTCTGCCAGCTCAAGGAAGAAAGGAGATCCAACAAGTACAATAGAAGAAGAAGAGGTAGATTCTTTCTGCCAAATTTTGATGGATACTCCACATGCACAGCCAAAGAATGGATAGATTAGCTAGACTCATATTTGGATCTACATCAATTTTCAGAGAAAGAAGCCCTTAAGGTAGCAGCGCTGCATCTTAAAGGTAAATCTTATGCTTGGTGGTTGTTTGAATCTTTCTCATTGAAGAATGAAAACATATCTACTTATGCAAAGTTCACTAGGAGAATGGTGAAAATATTTGATGTAAAACAAACTAAAACATCTTTGATTGAGTGTTGGCTAGATAAATCGTTCTTGCGAACAAGACCGATCTCCCTAGTACTAAAAGTATCTAGCAACAAACAGCCAAATAGACTAATATTTCTCTAAGCATGTAAGGTTTACAAAAAGCTCTATAGAGGTGTAAAAGACTTACCGTATGTCCAGCGCTTGTTTGAAGTCGTTGTTGTCCCTCGTGCACTTGAAGGAGTTTTCCTCATAAACCTGCATCAAAAACAAGCAAAATATTACATAGCACCTGTATAGACATTATCATAAACCATGCTTATCATAGTGATCAAGGAATCTATGAAATAAACCATGAACAGACAGCTTATTGAGAAAAATGAGTATATTTGTATTAATTTCAAAAGAAGGAAAACCTTACAACCTGAGCCTTGATGTTGCACAGGCCTTCCTAGGGTCCGAAGCAGGAGTCTCCTCTACTTTGATAAGCTATGCACTCCTCCAACCAAGACGAATAGAGGTATGTAATCTCTCCTCACAAAATTCTTAGTCAACTGAGTCTAAATCTCAACATCACTTAACCTCAAATCTTCTTAAGCTTGACCTCTCTTTGAGGCTACCCAATGCCTCTTTTTATAGTGGAAAAGAGCAGGTTTTATGTTCAAACTATGAAGGGATAGAATCCTCCTTCAAAGGGATAAGCTCCTCACATCAAGGGGTTAGCTCCATAAGGTAAGGGATACATGCACCTCACAAGAGCGGTTCTACCCCCACAAGATCCATTCTAGAAGCTTCCAGAATTTACTTTAATTGAGCTTTTTGGAATTTACTTGTGCCTTTTTGATCTTACAGGGGTCTGCACCTTTAACACAGATAAAGTGCATTCAGGTATGCAAGAGAGCTGAACATTGGGTGCGGGACCGCAGGCAAGATAGCGAGAAAGTGTGATACCAAAGTTTAGGAGACTTTTAGGAACTTTTCTCTAATTTTCAAGGCTTGATATGAGGAACTGATATGTTAGACTTGCAAAGGGAGAAGTATGAGTAATAATGAGCTCATACACACAGCAGAATGTCAGGATGTCAGCCCGAAAAAGGATAAAATAATGCGGGATCAAACTCTATTGACCGTATTTAGTCAACGTATACCTTTTTCGTAAATAGTCCATTTCATTCCGTAAAAGGGGTAAACTTATACTGAAGGGACGAATTTTCATTTAATTTAATGAGTTCGAATAGTCAAGTACTCAGCAATCTTTTCATTTTTAGAGAGTCTGAAAAGGGCTTAAAAGAGAACTCAAAATTTCACTTTTTCGTAAGTTTTAACGAGTTTGAAAAAGGGATAAAAATATACTCCTGTGGCCGAATTTCAATTTAATTTACGAGCAGGAAAAGACGGAAAGAACTCAGAATTTTCATGTGTTTTACGAGAATGAAAGATAGCAAAATAATCTCGGGATTTTCATGAGTTTAACGAGTCTTGAAAATAACTGAAATTGACTCAAGATAGGTTTCATTTTTACAAAAGCTTGAAATAGAGAAAAACTATGCTTCAGAGTGGTTTCATTTTTACACAAGCTTGAAACAGAGAGAAAACTATGCTTGATGCCCCCTAAGCGTAACTGCTAGAGTGCATGCCCCCCCAGCTTCATTTCATTCAACTAAGTACACAGATGGTAATTAATAGCTGGATGGAATGAAGGTTCATTTACGAGATCATATGAAAGACCCGACCTAAAACTGTAAGAAAATTATGCAAAAAACTGAAATAACTAACCTAAATTATGACTTAACATTTACGAGATCTAGTCAAAGACTCCACTCAATTAAGGGAGGATTTGTTTCATTTCTTAACGAGCTTGACACAAGAAAATAACTATGCTCATGGCAACGTGTTTCATTTTTTAACGAGGTTGACACAGTAAAAGGAACTATCCTCAGAAACTACTTATTTCTAATCTATCAATCTACTCTCTACAATCTACCTACTGATTCATTTTTTAATGAGGTTGACACAGGAAAACAACTGTCCTCATCGCCGACTGATTCATTTTTTAACGAGGTTGACTCAGTAACGGGAACCGTCCTCATGATACACTGATTCATTTTTAATGATGTTGACACAGTAAAAGGAACTCTCCTCACATATAATTTCTACAATCTACCTATATACCCTACTGATTCATTTTTTAATGAGGTTGACATAGGAAAATATTAATCCTCATACCTGATTCGTTTTTTAACGAGGTTGACTCAGTAACAGGAACTAATCTTTGACCAACTGATTCATTTTTTAACGAGGTTGACACAAGAAAAGAATTGTCCTCATACCTGATTCATTTTTAACGAGGTTGACTCAGTAACAGGAACTATCCTCATACCTACTCTCTACAATCTACTTATATAACCTACTGATTCATTTTTTAATGAGGTTGACACAAGAAAAGAACTGTCCTCATACCTGCTCACTGATTCATTTTTTAACAAGGTTGACACAGTAAAAGGAACTATAATTGGACCAACTGATTCATTTTTTAATGAGGTTGGCACACAAAAAGAAATGTCCTCATACCTGATTCATTTTTTAATGAGGTTGACTCAATAATGGGAACCATCCTCATAAACTACTTATTTCTAATCTATCAATCCACTCTCTACAATCTACCAACTGATTCATTTTTTAATGAGGTTGACACAGGAAAAGAACTATCCTCATCGCCGACTGATTCATTTTTTAACGAGGTTGACACAGTAAAAGGAACTCTCCTCACAAGCTTGTTTCATTTTTTAACGAGGTTGACACAGTAACAGGAACTCTCCTCATACTCACTGATTCATTTTATAATGAGGTTGACATAGTAAAAGGAACTTTCCTCAGACCACTGATTCATTTTTTAACGAGGTTGACACAGTGAAAGGAACTCTCCTCAGCTAAATGTTTCATTTTTTAATGAGGTTGACACAGTAAAAGAAACTATCCTCGTATCTACTTTCTACAATCTACCTATATAACCTACTGATTTATTTTTTAATGAGGTTGACATAGGAAAAGAACTTTCCTCATACCAACTGATTCATTTTTTAACGAGGTTGACACAGGAAAAGAACTATCCTCGGACCACTGATTCATTTTTTAACGAGGTTGACACAGTGAAAGGAACTCTCCTCGGACTCACTGATTCATTTTTTAATGAGGTTGACACAGGAAAAGAACTATCCTCAGACTCACTGATTCATTTTTTAATGAGGTTGACACAGGAAAAGAACTATCCTCAGAGACATGTTCATGGCTTCCAACTAGAAGAAACACATGTCAATGGACACACCTTGATCATGGCTTCCAAGAGGTCTTCATCAGATGGAAGAACAATTCCTTGGAAGGAACGCATGTCAAGGGACTCAAAAGGGATAAGAACATTGCGTTCAAGTAATCCCATAGATTTTTCCATGTCAATTACCAGATCTAAGTCAAAGGAAGACAAGAAAACAGTGAGAGGCTCGCTTACATCGGTAACTGAAAACATGGGACCAGTTGCCACATAATTAACCCGTGGCAGGGTAGATACCACTTTAGAATCATGAACATTTAAGGGTGTCAGATTATTGGTAGTCGAATCAAGACTAGGGAACGAGAGCTGGTCTACAGTCACAATATTTCCATTGTGAGGGAAAGACATCACGTGAAAGAGTGTCGATACGACAGCTTTCATTGCATAAACATAGTCTCGCCCAAGGAGTAAATTGAAATCCAAGGGACCTCGAACTACCATAAGATCAATACAGACAGTTTTACCTTCCAAAGTAATAGAAAACTTAGGAAGGATTCCTAAAGGTTCACTAATGGTTCTGTTAAAAGCTTTCAGATTCTGCGTAATAGGCACAAGCTGAGGGGAACCCAAAGCTTTCCAAGCAGTTGAGGATAAAATACTAACAGAAGCACCTTCATCTACCTGTGTACGGTGTATGTCCCTACCACCTAACTTCACAATTATTTGGAAAGGGATGGAGGAAGGAAGAGGAGGTTCTGTCAGTCTATTCCAATCAAAGGAAAAGACCCCAGTACTTGGAGGGGGTTCTGTAGAAACAGGTGAAATTCCCCCTGGCATAGAAGAATCTGATGTAACAAGAAGAACCTGAGCAGTATGAAGTTCACTCTCTTCAAGGAGAGTGGGATCGAATGAATGTGAAATCGAATCGACCACTTGATCAACTAATGGATCATCAACCTGAGTGATATGAGTTTCACTCTCCAATGGAAGAGTGGGATCGACTGTACTTGAAATTAGATCAATCACTCCGTCAGTTGACGGTAGGTTGGGAGAAAGTTTACAGTAACTAGTTGGAAATTCTTGTTGTGGAACAGTAAGGTTTTCCAATAATTTTGAGGCTTCATCCATGTGAGGGAAAATGTGAGTTTGATGACTCCCTTTGCATAACTTACAAGGAAACCTAGCTTTACCCTTTTTCCCAGGAACCTGACTATCACTAGTTGATGGATCAACGGAAATTTGATGAGATTTTTCTGACCATACTTCCAAGACCTTTGGAATACCAGGATAATTGATAAGGAAGTGGTCACCCTTACAAAGTCTGCAAGGGTATTTGGGTTTACGATGCATGTTGGAAGTTTCCTCAACACAACTAACACTTACAGTCGTGGTTGGTTGGTTGACTTCTTTCTTATCTTGCTTCTTCTTCTTCTTCTTCTTCCCTTTCTTCTTCTTCTTAGCCACCTGGTTACTAGCATCAAGGCTTTTACCAAGCGAAGAGGAATAAATGGAGGAAGAAATATTAGGCAAAGAAGGTAAAGGGTCAACAGAAGGTTGGTGATGTTGAGATGGTGAACTCTGTTGAGGTGAGGCATCCGGTTGAGGTGGAACAATTGGAGTATTCGGGGCCAACGAAGTTGAAAATAACCATATCGGTAAACCTATTGTAAATCTAGGTAATGACAATGTAGCCATATAAGGAGGACCAACATTTCCAAAGCAAGGAAAATTACTAGGATTCTCGTTAAGAGGGGTTCCTTGGTTGGTAAATTCCATAACAGTTTCCATTATATTCAACTTCAGTGAATTTTATTAACAATTTAAAATTAAAATTAACAATTCACAATTCACACCTAACAATTAAAATTCACAATTCACACCTATGGTATCTAAAAGTAAAAACAAACAAATTAACATGCACTATCAAATCTAGGAGTCAAACCACACACAAACAGTAACTTCCCGTACTAAAAACACTAGTTGGTGATGAAATCAAACATCGTAGAATTTAATACAGAAAGGGTGGTTGGAACAGTTACCCCGACAACCTGCTTAATGAAGCAGACTGGCACAAGTTTCTTCACAAAACCATCTCGAGTGAAGAAAACCCCCCAGAGAGTCCAAGTGAGTCTAGTCGACATCTGCTCCAGGTACAGTGAGATATTTCCTTCACCGTCACCTTAGGAAATAATCTTAAGCTTATGGACACTAAGGTTACCAACAGTAACAAATACAACTGGGGGAACAATCTATGATCCGATCCCACGCGCAAGGGTAGAGTAACAAAGCTCAATCCCCTTGAAGGTTCCTCGACATAATCTGAGGTTTACCGACAAGTGACCCCAGGCTCCTCGACAATGGTTAATTTGAGGTTTACCGTTTGTAATGCACGCAGAATCTTCTATCTTTCCCAATGAAACAGAATTGATTGTCTCAAAGGTTTGGACATGATCTCGTGATTGAATTCTTTAAGAGAAGCTTCCCAGATTGTACCAATTACAATTGGATTTATTTCCTACCGCAAGATTTATCTACTTGTTTGTTTTAGCTGCTTTGGAAAGTTAACTACAACCTATTCCAAAGCACTAATCCTGAGCTAGATTGGTGGAAAGAGCCCTAAAAATGTAAAAATTACTAGATGAATTTTATTAAGCGCTGTGTTATTTAGGCTGTTATTACTCAAAAGGGTAAATGGATACGAAACCAATGGTGTTATGACCCGACCCAAAACTGAATGCAATCGAATATGATAATGTAATCTTTTCAATTCAATGAATCCTAACTAAATAAAGGAGAGATTTTCCATGCACTTCCAACAATGCAAAAAATTGATCACTAAGAGAAAATATAACAAATTCTCTAATGCACTAATTTCATCAAGAAAAACTAATGCAAATCAATCCCAAAACAATTTTTATATTTTTGTGTTTTTAAAACAAGCATAAAAACATCTAAATTCAAATCAAAGAAAACTGATCTAAATCTACAATTGATTTTTCAGAATGTAAACTATGCAATTGTAATCTATGCACAATTCACTTGAAAATTATGCAAATGTAATCTATGCACATTTTTCATTCATATTCTGAAAATGAGAATTATAATTATGCAAATGTGATCTATGCAAGAGAATTCTCAAACACAATCAAGTGCAAGCCAAGAAAATCGGGTGAGAGTTCCAAAGATCAAAAAGAAAAACACTCAAAGGCGATTAACACTCATACACAATTTAGCGAATGAGGGGGGAATTTTTTTGCAAAAACAAAAGAAAAAAGATGCAAAATTGTGAAAATACTGAGACAAACCTCTAAGTAATGACCAAAGGAAATCAAATTAAGAATTTCTCAAAAAAGAGGCTCAAAACACCCAATACTGCTAAGATTCATTCACAGAAAGCTTTTGACAGAAACAATCATCAATCTGGGCAGAAAACAAAAACTCTAAATCAAAATAAAGATAAACTAAAGAAAGAAATCTAAAGTTTTTTCAAAATTTTAACAGGGTCCGCAGGCTTGCAGAAGTAACAGGTGCGGTACCGCACTGTTTACTCAAGCAAAGATGCGAAACTGCCTGCACTGTGCAAAGAAGGCAAAGTGCGGTCCCTGGAAAAACTAGAGAAAAACATAAAAGATCTCAAAATTTTCAAAAACAGAGAAAACCTAAGCTACCCAGGCAGATGTCTCTCGATCAAAAACTAGGAAAAACGTTTCCTCAAATCAAAATAAAAGAGAACCAAAAATAACAAGTTCTTTCCCCAGCAGAGTCGCCAATTTGTTGGTCGGATAAATCGTTCTTGCGGACAAGACCGATCTCCCTAGTACTAAAAGTATCTAGCAACAAACATCCAAATAGACTAATCTTTCTCTAAGCATGTAAGGTTTACAAAAAGCTCTATAGAGGTGTAAAAGACTTACCGTATGTCCAATTCTTGTTTGAAGTCGTTGTTGTCCCTCGTGCACTTGAAGGAGTTTTCCTCGTAAACCTACAGTCACAAACAAGCAAAATATTACATAGCACCTGTATAGACATTATCATAAACAATGCTTATCATAGTGATCAAGGAATCTATGAAATAAACCATGAACAGATAGCTTATTGAGAAAAATGAGTATATTTGTATTAATTTCAAAAGAAGGAAAACCTTACAAACTGAGCCTTGATGTTGCACATGCCTTCCTGGGGTCCGAAGCAGGAGTCTCCTCTACTTTGATAAGCTCTGCACTCCTCCAACCAAGACGAATAGAGGTATGTAATCTCTCCTCACAAAATTCTTAGTCAACTGAGTCTAAATCTCAACATCACTTAACCTCAAATCTTCTTAAGATTGACCTCTCTTTGAGGCTACCCAATGCCTCTTTTTATAGTGGAAAAGAGCATGTTTTCTGTTCCAACTATGAAGGGATAGAATCCTCCTTCAAAGGGATAAGCTCCTCACATCAAGGGGTTAGCTCCATAAGGTAAGGGATACATGCACCTCACAAGAGCGGTTCTACCCCCGCAAGATCCATTCTAGAAGCTTCCAGAATTTACTGTAATTGCGCCTTTTTGATCTTACAGGGGTCCGCACCTTTAACACAGATAAAGTGCATTCAGGTACGCAAGAAAGCTGAACATTGGGTGCAGGACCGCAGGCAAGATAGTGAGAAAGTGTGATACCAAAGTTTAAGAGACTTTTAGGAACTTTTCTCTGATTTTCAAGGCTTGATATGAGGAACTGATATGTTAGACTTGCAAAGGGAGAAGTATGAGTAATAATGAGCTCATACACACAGCAGAATGTCAGGATGACAATTTTCAATGTAACATTGAGCTAGCAAAGCATGAGCATACAAAACCCTTGCATGAGTTGGAAAGATATTTTGTGCAAAATCCACTTCAGATTTCTGTTGAAGGGGATAAAAACTTTTTTGATACCTTGTCAAAGGCAAGATCCCCATTGCATGAAAATATTTCTTCTCAAAAGGAAATCATGGAGATTCCTCTTTCAAAGGAAGCCCAAGATCCAAGGTCTCTAATTGATAATGAGGCATTCTCAAAAATTGATGAGAAGGAAGAAAAAGAGGGTAGTAACAACGTTGTCATCACCACATGGGGATGAACATGAAGTTATTGTTTCAAGGGAAAGAGCTTTTGCATCTTTGCAAATGATTCCCAAGGAGCATTTTGTGACAAAATTATTGGGCAATGATACCTTGCTTCAAGTAAGAGGAGGAAGGATGGATCAACATCCAATGATGAGGTGCATGCACCCTTTATATTTCAAGGGGTTTCTATTCATGAGAAGGAGACTGATATATGCAGCAAGGAAAGGGACACATCAATCCAACCATTCATACAATCTACTTCAGATCTTGATGTATCTTTACATGGAGGCATTCCACAAGGGAGACCCCCTGATGGGAAGAAGAATAAAGTGTTCTCTCAACCTTGTGGAACAGTGACATATTTGGCTACCACGGTGCTGAGATATATTGATGGATTCCAAGGAGGGCTGAACAATTTTCTGAAATTGATTCTACTATTCCTCACTCATCTGTTTGTGCTAGAAAAGAAGAACTCAAAGATCTATGATGACATTATCATGATGTCAAATGGCCACTCCATATATTTGGGGCAGAAAATGATATATCTACATACAAAGAAGATTTCTAAAGAAGACAAGAGGGTGCCAACACTCTTGTATGCATGGGCCAAACTATGGAAGTTTTGGAAGAGAGAAACCTTTCAAAAGAAGGTTGATCTTCCTATTCTTCAATCTTGTCTTGCACAATATCAGCTGCAAGAGAGGCAAAAAATATGGAGTAACTTTACTCCAACATATGACTTTGGCATTAAACATGTCAAAGAGGAGAATCATGATATGGCAAAAGCTTTAGTTCAGATTTATACAACCCTGTCATGGTTGGGGAGATTGGATCCATATTGGAAATCACAACTATTGGTGGAATATTCCAAGGATTTTCACACATGCATGATTCTTGATGAACAACTACAAGATGAGGGCTATTTAGTCCAAGATGGAGTCATCTATGATCATGGTAGGATCTTCTTATCTAGAGCTTCCAAGCTCAAGGAGAAGTTACTACAAGGAACCTATGAAGAGTTCTATTTCAGCCACACATATTCTATGAAGGTCAACAACATCATCTTGAGGAGCTATTATTGGGAGGGCTTTGAAAAGGAACTATATCAGCATTGTCAAAGATGCATGAACCTTGTGGAGTTGGAGCAGCAACAAGACTCTAAGATAGAGTTATTTCAGCCAACTCTTCCAACCTTGAGAGGAGGGGAAAGATCCATACACCACTCCACTTGTATAAGGAGAATTATTGGTGAAGAGCATACTTATGTAAATCATGTTTTATTTTCTGATTGTATGTATTCTTTTACTATGTATATGCAGGCCATGACTCCTAAGAGGAGTGTTATACCTTATAAACTTCATGGCCAACTTTGGGCCAAAACTATTTCTAATTATGTCCACTCCCTTGGTGAACAAAGGGAGATTTTGCAGCATGATGGGTGCTTTCCTAAGACACCAAATATATCTTCCACTTTCAGCCATGGAGATATGTTATGGGAAGCAATTAAGTGGTGGGAAAACCAGTTACCACATCTATATCTGAGGCAGGAAGGAGATGCATTGCGCTGGTTGCTCTTGGGTGAGTGTGGGTACTCCCTAAAGATTCATATTTTCTTGTCTCATGCCTTATGTGTTAATGGGAGGATGCATAAGAATAAGGCATGGTTTATTTGGTTGACAAGAAGAGAGTTTGGACATCACATATTAAATCTCATGTACATACCTTTTGTTAGGATGTATCTCATGTATTTACATGTATTTCTATTTGGAATGTATCTCATGATCATGTATGTACTTGGGTTTGGGAGAAAATGTAACTCTCACATGAGGAGGCATAAGAGAGCTTGTTTGTATCATGATGATAATGATGCTCTGATCTTTGTTGGGAACATGATGGGAGGGATGACACATGTGTTGGATGTGTCCATGGGAATGAAACTTCCCATACTTATGCATGCTTCCAGAAGAGGATGGAACATTGTATGGATGCTACACTATGTCTTTTGTTTCCTTATGTAAGAAGCCATATGATTGACTTATGTCTTTGGGAAGAGTCTCTCACATGGGAAGAGTTTTGGCAAGACATGTGTTACTTGAGTCACACTCAGCTAACACCTCTTATCCTCTATTATTTTCAAGCTTTGGAGAAGCTTATGACAATAAGAAGGTGGTGGGATGGCCACTTATTGTACTATGTTTTGAGGCAAGAAGAAGAAGAACAACGTTGGTCTCAATGGAGGGACTATTGTCACCATCCAATATATCATATGACACTTAGTCCATGTTTCTTTTGGAGCACATATGGTGATGATACTTTATTCACTATATGCATGGAAGATTGGGCAAGGAGAGTCCCTAGAATCAATGGAGGGAATCATGAGGTTCCAAGTATCTTTTGGCTTCGTGAGGACTATATTATTGCAGCCTAGGATCAACAACTCCACATTGTTCATAAATGGAGGGAGAGACATCGTAAGTTGAACATTATTACCTCTCATTTCCAGACATGCAGCCCCTATAAATTGCATAAGGAGGGGACTGATGACTATTTCTATGAGCTACCAAATATGTCTCACTTTATTTGGATGATAGCATTGAGATTGAAGTTCCTCATGAGGGTTGAAGCACCCACGTTTCATAATCTCCCATGCCTTGAGAAGACCAATGGAAAACATATGTTTCTTTCCATGTATCTCCCACTTCTTCATGATGACAACTATTTGGGTTATTCACCAAAGGAAAAATTGTATTTTTGGGAGGAGACAAATCCATTGGAGATTTTGAAAAGTCCTTGTGAGTTGCTTGAGGACAAGAAACATTTTGGAGGGGAGGACTGTAATATTCCCAATTAGCCTCAAGCTAATTGGAATATTAAATTTTTCTTTACTTTTCTATTCATAAATAAATGTAAAAGGGAGGAACATAAAAACTCCTAAAATCAGTGAATAAATCAATGCCCCATGTGAACAACGCTAAATCTGGGCTACTTTAATAAAACACCCTTATGTGTGAAAGGGGTTGAGACTTTTGACTGGGTCAATAGGACAAAATCAAAAATGCTATCCAGATGCAATGAACCTCCTAGATGAACAACGTAGTTTTAGATGGAGGCCACACATGTGAAAGGAGCTAAAACATTGAGATGGTTTAGGGTTTTGCAAGATCTCAATATTATAAAAGGAAGAGGAGGAAAACAAGAGAAGGTTGTTGAAGATGATATCATTTCTGAAGAATATGTCTGTTTAGATATTTCTGATTCTCTTGGCTGTTTAGCAGAGAAGAGTGTTGTTTAGCACAAGGATATCCTGTTTAGGAATCCTTCTCTTTCCTTGAGTAGCTCTTGGAAGAGACTCGTACTTCTTGACCACTATCAGGTTTAAGGCCAAGCTTCTACTTCCAAATAAAACTCAGATCCTGTTGAGAGTTTGATTTTTTTTGTAATCTGTAGCAAGTGGAGGCTACATCTACTCAGATCTAGGCCAATCTAGTGCCCCTTTTCAGTGGGAGAGGCTTCTATCCCATTGGCAAGAGTGTTCTGGATCATTTGAGCTTCAGATATAAATCTTGGCATCAGGGCAAACTATTCTTCAAGCCTACAATGCATTCCCTCTTCCAGTATTGCGTTATCTGCAAAGAGGAAAGTTTCAGGGTGTTTTGGAAAAGTTTGAGGAGTGATATCTAGTGTTGGGGATCTACCCTTCACTGTGGTGATCCATGGATTTCTGTTCTTATCCATGTCATATTAAGATATGATCTGAATACTCCTATATATGCTTCAGAAATTCTAAATATATCTGCAGATATGCTACATAGAATCTTAGATCTACTCCATGTGCTTCATGATTTGTTGAAATCCCCAAGGGGAATGTAAAGTAGAGACATTATAGTGTATGGATCTCTCATAGATATGAATTTTCATGCATTATTATGCTCTAGATCTAATTTTTAATCTACTACTACAGTACACTCAATAAAATAACGCTATCAAGCCTTTGCAGTCAATTATATGTGTTGCAGCACCTCTTTTGAAGGGTTTCTTTCTGTATAAGTCTTCTATTTTTTGTTCTAAGACTCATGGGCTTCAATATAATTCTAATTTTCTGATCTATATGACATTATTGAGCCTCCATATTGGCCTACTACTGCTACATTGCTGAACTACGTTATTTCTGAAGCAGTGTTATTTGATCTTGTTGCCGTCCCATTCTGGGGCATTTTCCAAGTTGTACTAGGTGTGGGAGACCTGTTTAACCCACCTAGAAGGATTTGTTTCTGATATCCTCTTGGATTCAGGTATTATATTGTTAGATCTAAGGTATCCAAGGGTTGGTTTCCAATCTTGTAGCATACATTCTTGAAAAATGCGTTTTTCAGGCATGCCTTGCTAAGCAGTCCCTTTTGGGGATATTACAACTTAACAATAGTTTTCCCAATTGTTGAACCTTACCACGTTATGATGAAACTATCCTCCTGTAATATATATGTGGTCTCTATGTGCTTACAAAAAAAACCTTCTTGTTGAAGCTAGATGAGTAAAGGCTCTGTGATATGACAGTGAGAAAAACTGTTGAGAACAATTGAGGGAAGTGTGCCCTTGTGATTTTGATTAATTGATTAGATGGTGGGAAAGGTGGTTTACTTTGGGAGCCCATATTTAATTTTGAATCATTATTTTTTATTCATTGAGAACTCCTTAAGATCTAAATATGGTTTGGAGTGACAACTGCAAGAAAGAATTGGCTGTAACTTGTCTATGGTTGGGTGGAGAGTTGAAGTCCCAATCTTAGTTTCCAAAATTTTAATTATAACATAAGTGTTCCTTATGCCATATGTGCTAGATTATGATATATGAATTTTTACTGGCATATTTTAATGCCATTTCATGTATGGAATATTAATTTCCTATAAGATTGATAATGTTGGCTTCTTGTGTATTCTATGAGGAATGGGTTAAATTCCTATGTTCGTTCCATGCCTATGTTATTGTAACACCCATCCCCACATTTACCAACTCTTACATGCTTACTAGGGTAAAGATGAGCTGAGAGTCACTATGCATGACCCAAATTCTAATATTCAGTTATGGAGATGGGGTCCACTTGTCCAAAACTTATTGCAAACTCTTAGAGACTCATAATTACACTACTATCAGACTATCTATCCCTGGTGATCATTCACCCTGACCTTAGACCACTCCTTGACCTAAATTAATTCCTAGTTGCACGCATGCAAGAATTTCAGTACGTCTAGAGACCCCCGGCCGCACGCATAACCCATCCTTCATGTGACTATGGCCGAAATTTCCTTGATTTGTGCATGCGGCCACAAACTTAGTTCCAAAAATTTATGGCCAACATTTAAGGTGCTACCCAAACTTTTTCATTACTCTATCAACATCATGTATAAAACTTCATGATTTTTTATTAGGTTCTATTGTGGCTCATGCTTTCCCAACACATATTATTCATTTATACAAACAATTTGTGACTAGGGTACCTATAGGTCATTACTACATAGCTTGATCATTGTTTTCATTAATTTAAACATATGTTCATCAATAATTCTTGCTTCCCTCTCATACTAAATGAAATAAACCACAATTAGTCTTACATCCATATAAAACACCCAAGAGCTTGTCAACCATGAGCAAGATCAATAAAAAGAACACTTCATATAATAAGAAATATAACATGCATGTAACAAGCATTTAACCAAAATAAATACATGACAAACTAGTCACATAATCAACATATTAAAACAAACTTGTGCTCATTAATATTCATTAAAGAGTAACACATATTAGCATATGTGTAGTTCCAACCAAGTCAGGGACTTCCACGTTCCACCTGACCATAGATTGGGGCTGAGCCAATTCTTTCTTCCATCCCAAACACCCTCATGCCATATTCCAAGCCTGAATGTGGGATTACATGGAATAAACCAAAACATATCCATACAGGGAATCTAGAGGAAAAACACATCCACCCTCAAGCCACAGTGATTTCACCCAACACCGGGTCTAGAATTCAAAAAAAATCAACACAATATTGGATGCCTAATAATTTTTTCACCATAGCCAAAAACATTTTCCTGTATCCACCCACTTGTCAAGAGCTTACCTGGAGAAAACTATATCCACCCTCAAACGTTAGGATTTTCCTGAGACCACGTCAACCAGGATCCAAAATATCTTGGCATACAAAGCTTGATTAAACAGGGAACCCACTACATCATGGTTATCCAAGAATTGGCATAGTGCAAGCTTGTACATGAATGTCAATATAGGAAAATGTCCATGCCAATAATAACATAAATGACTAGAAAAAAAATGCATGAACCATGCATTCAAATCCAAACTAGATAATCAAATAGGCACATTGCTACCTGAAAAATCCTCAACTATTTTTTACCCTGTTTTTTGTTGTTCAAAACCTTCTTCTTGGTTTCCACTCGAATTCCCCTCATGTTGCTTTCTTTCCTTGCTTATCTCTTACTTGTATCCAAGCATTGTATCTTCTCCCCTTTTCCTCTCTTTTTCCAAAAATAATTCTAGAATGTTCTCTCTCCAGTTTTCATCTCTTTTATTTTTCGGTTTCCTTGCATTTATATTCTTTTACTATTTTTCTACTTTTATTGTATCTTCTTCTTCCCCTCTTGCTGAAGTGGAATTTATTTCATTTTCCTTTATTTCTTTTGCATTTTTTCCTCATGTACTAGTTGGCCTGTAATAATTGATTTGTTATTTATTTCATTTTGCCTCTTTCCAAAGACAATTTCCATAGCCAATAAACAATTAACCACAAGTGGATCCCAATGTAAATTTTTTCTCCTCATTCAACTTGGAATATGTGTCGCATGAACTTGGTTTGATTTTTTATTTTATAATGTCCATACATTATTTATTTACATGGAATTTCAACCCAGGACTGTTACAAACCCCTCCCCCTTGGTGGAACACTTTCCTTGGTGTTATATGACTCTTATGATAAGACAAAACTGCTAAAAACATGACAAATATATTTATTATTGGATATTTATAAACACAACTCGATACAATATCTACAACCACACACACACACCTAATCACATTTTCTTCAACCAAAAAATAAATAAGGATATAATGCTCACATCTGATAAACCATATCCCATGTAGCTTCCTCGGGCCCAGAGTGCTTCCATTGTACTCTAACTTACTATATTTATCGGTTTAAGAGCATGAACTTGCCTTGTTGCACAATGCATTGAGGCTCTGGCTAGAACTATCCCTCTCGTTCCACCTATAGTACAGACCAATCAATAACATGATTAACATCATGTACATATATTTTAAGTAGAGAAACATGAAAAAAATCATGGATTTTCTCTGATGGAGGCAAATAAATCCTATATGCCACTAGTCCAGTCCTTTTAAGGATTTCAAAGGGTCCACAATAATGAGGTTCCAACTTGGCACATGATCCAATATTTAAGGAGTTCTTCTTGGGATTGATACAAAAGTACACATGCTCTCCAACATGAAACTCCTTGAATACACTATGTTGATATGCATATCTCTTCTGTCTATCCTAAGTTTTCTTTAAATGATTTTTGATAACCTGCATCTATTTTTCCATTTATTTCAACATATCAGGTCCAATCAACATTGTGATCATTGGATCACTCCAATTGATAGGAGTATTACAACTCCTCCCATAGAGAGCCTCAAATGGACACATCTTAAAATATTCTTAATACCTATTGTTATAAGGAAAATCCACTAGTGGAAGATACTCATCCCACTTCCTTTGCTGATGCATGACATACATCCTGAACATATCATCAAGGATCTTATTGATTCTCTTTGTCTGCCCATATGTCTGTAGATGATAAGTTGTACTGAAGGCACACTGTCCCCAAGCATGCAAATAATTCCTTTCAAAACTTGGAAGTGAACTTGGAATATCTATATGGTATAATCCTCTTTGAAAGTCCATGCAACCTTACTATCTCCTTAACGAATATTTGAGCAACTTCACTAGATGAATTAGTAGACTTTACTATAATGAAGTGAGCTATATTTCTCAATTTGTCAACCAAAACCATAATGGAGCCATGTTTCCTTGACATGGTTGGAAATCCTGTAATGAAATCCATGGAAATAACCTCCCATTTCCATTTCAGAATCAAAATAGGCTGTAGTAGACTAGCTATATGCTTGCATTCAACTTTCACTTGTTTACATTCTAAGAATTTAGCAACAAAATAAATCGCTTCTTTCTTCAAATTAGGCCAATATTAAAACTTATTAATAGTTTTCAAAGTCTTCTAGTATCTTGGATGGACTAGATATGGATTTAAATGAAACTCTCTCAAAATGAGCTTCTTCAATTCACTACTATCAAGAATATAGATCCTGCTCCAAAATCTAACCAAGTTGTATACTGTGAGGTGATGCTCCTCATAATTATCACCCTAACCTTGCTATTGCAATAGTTGCTTCAATGACTGGTACCTCTCATCATGCTTACCTATACGTAAGATATGCTCTTTCAAATTTGTCCCATAAGAGCTCACAACTGAAATATGATTCACCTGTACTCTCCTACCGAGTGCATCTACAACTCAGTTCTGATTTCCTTTGATGTATTTGATTTCAATGTCAAAATCACTGAGAGTATCCAATCATCTAGTTTCCCTTGCATTCAAATTGGTTTGGTCAAACAAGTAGCTCAGTCCACTATTTTTCTCATCAAAATGAACTTCCTGCCAAAGGTATAATGTCTCCACATCTTCAATGCATGAATGATAACTTCAAACTCAAGATTAGGAGTCACATGATTTTTCTCATGATCATTCAATGTCTATGATTCATAGAAAACCACATGCCCTTCCTGCATTAGGAATCCACCAAGTCCTTCCTTGCAAGCATTTTTACAAACCACAAATTCCTTATCAGGATCTGCAATCGTCAAAATTGGAGCATTGTAAGATATTGCTTCAACTAATCAAAACTGGCTTTACATTCAACGATCCATTCAAACTTATTTCCTTTCCTTTGCAAAGATGTGATAGGATGGTGAATTCTGGATAAGTTCTTGATGAACCTATTATAATAACTTGCTAGTCCCATGAATGATCTGATCTCATTCACATCCTTTGGAGCTGGCCACTCCATGATATCCCTAATCGTTTCTAGATCCACTACTATCCCCTCCTTGGAAACAATATGTCCCAAGTAATGAATTTGAGACTGAAGTAAGTTACACTTGCTAAACTTGACATACAACTTATGATCTCTTAACAACCTTAATATTGCTACCAGATGCTTTGAATTCTCTTCCTCATTCTTTGAATAAACCAATATATCATTAACAAATAATATTACACAATTATCCAAGTAAGGGCACAACACATTTTTCATCATACACATTAAGGTGGTTGGAGACTTGGTAAGACTGAAAAGAACCACCAAAAATCATGGTTCCCATACCTTGTTTGAAATGCAATCTTATAGATGTCTTATTCTTTGATGTGCGACTGATGATATCTTGATCTCAAATCAATCTTTGAAAATACCGCAAATCCCTTCAGCTGATCAAACAAATCATCAATTTGAGGAAATGGATACTTTTTCTTGGTGGTCACCTAGTTCAGCTACCTACAATCAATGAAAAATCTAAGAGTATCATCTTTATTCTTTATAAAAAACACTGGTGCTCCCCAAAGAGATACACTTGGCCTTATGTATCCCTTATCATTCATCTCTTTAAGTTGAAACTTTAGTTCCACCAACTTAGGAGTTCTCACCCGGTATGGTGCCTTAGATGTTAGTGATGCTCCACGCATAAAATCAATAGAGAAATACACCTCCCTATGAGGACGATAATTTGGAATATTTGTAGGGAACACATCCAAAAACTGCTATAATATAGGATACCTCATAAGGAATTCACCATCCTCATAATACAACCCTTTGTCAATGGATTTATGTACTGTAAACAATAAAAATCCTTTCTTGTGGCTGCACTTAGATTGCATGTTTGTAACCATCCTCACTGATGTAGGCTTTTGATTTACCTGCAAGAATCTCTTTTCTCCAGCCTCATCTAGGCACTCAATGACCTTCTCATAGAAATCTACCCTTGTTCCTATGAATAAACAACAAATCCATGCCCAATGACATGTTATATGTATCCAAAGGAAGAAAATTCAGGTTTTCAATTGTAGGCACGCCATTAAGGTCAAATGCACAAGACTTCATCCAATGGTGAACTATTTTCTTGGTCCCTATTACCACTCCGTAATTTTCCCTAGGTTGAGGAGAGAAATCCCGAAGGTAACCACAAACCTCTTTTAGGCTAAGGTCCAACCCCCCAACCTTAGAGAGGGCTCTCTCAATATGTTTTTCTATCAATAAAATAAATTACTAATAGGATCTAGGTTTTAGGCTGGTTATAAAGATAAAAAGTGTGATTTTTGTTGTTGTTTGAAGGTAGGTGAAAGAAGGAAGACCCATTTCGAATAGGCACAATATAGTTAATGATTTAAGTGAATAAGGGATGATGATGATATTTTGAGCAGGGGCATGATAGGAAGCTCTGTAGATAATTAACCAAGTTTCATTGTAGTGAGTGGATGAGTGCAACATCAAAACATGAAAATAAGAGCATCAAACTACAGATGAATTCAAAATTCCATTATAAGAAAAGGAAACACATGAATGTTCAACTAATATATAATAGGGCACAAAGTGAATTCTGTAAAATTCCTTTAAGCTCAGCATGAAGAATAGTTTTCACACCATGGAAACATGAGAAATACTAATAGAAAAGAGAACACACATACCAACAGACATTTGACACAAGAATCTTTGTCAAAACACCTTCTTCCTTCCTCTATTCACTTGAGGAAATGATACAAAAATGTAAAATTTGCAAACGTGATTCTTCACACTGACTAACCAGAACTATTTTCCATGTGTTTAAATCATTATATACAATGAGGAATTCGAATTACCACTCTAGGAGGTTAGATTCACTCCATAAAATTCAAATGGTCTAGATACAATGCATATTTACTTACTATGAAGAAAAATAGGAACTATCATACCAAGACCAATACTATTTAGAAACATCAACAAAGTTGGAATATTTGTTTAACTTGGCATGGTTGCATATTTTTCATTACAAAACTAAGTATGTATATGTGCTTAAGATGACCTAGTGTTGATGTAGAACCCACTGAGTGCTTCCTTCCATGCTTGCAGGCCTTCAAAATGATTGTTTTCAGTTTGCACAACAAAATTTGAATTTTGAACTAATACTGAATTTTCCTACTCCCAAAATGATTATGAGTGACCAACCAACCATATGTTTTCACCTTACATTACCCAGCATACTTCAATCTTTCCAAAATTTCGAATTTCAAAAATTTCATAATTATGTCAACAATAAATTGTGGAAAATGGGTCTCTAAGTGACACATGTAATTCCCAAACCGTGACACTTGTGCACAAAATGAGATAGGTTTTTTTTATTTGGCCCATTATCAACAAAAAAACTCTTTTATTTTTGTGACATTAACTTCTAACTATTAAAACAGTTTGCCAAAAAACAATGACTGAAACAGGAGGGAAATATAGAATTTTATTTTTTGGAAAATAGGCCTCCAAGACCATTGTATATCTACAAAAAGATAACACATGTGAAGAAATGGAAGGAGGCTTTTGTTCTCTGGCATGTTTTTGGAAAAATACCCTTTCCATTTTTTGAAATTAATTTCCATTTGGACATAAAACTCATTTGAAAATGATAACAAAAATAGTGAGTTTCACAACAAATTCGTAGCAAGTCCAAGTATCCCTCCATGCTCTGTACGGTTGCACACCTCCTTTGGTAAAATGGATCAAATGGTTTAGGCTTTAAATGTACATGTTATGGTTTAGAAACCTTAAAGTGGGATCTCCAATGCTTGCAAAACTTTAAGTTAAGTGACTCCAACTTGCGCAACATATGCACAACAAATGTGATTTTCACAACAGATACGCCACACCCTCTTTCATATGAGCTTCAAACACCTCCTGTCAACTATCTTCAACCTTCTTTGAAACCTTAGACTAGTTTTAAGCTCAAAATTCATTCGGGATTGAGGATAAACGAGGGATTTTTTTTTGAAAAAATTGAGTTTTATTCCTTTCTCATGTCCCTTTCATGCAATGATGGTGAATTTTGAGTGGAAGGAGTGAGGTGACATGGGGAAATATTCCAATGATGGGAAGTACACCACTAATGAAACCTTGACCATTTTTAACTAATTATACCTAACTGACATGACCCCTACATGTGACTTATGATAAAACCTCATGAAATGACCCCTAGAACCCTATAATGACTCATTTTCCTTCCATGAGTACAATTTTGAAATTATGACCCCCTCATGAACTTTAGACTCTCAAAAATTTGATTTTGGATTCAAACACCCCCTTCATGACCCACATATTTACAAGAATTTGAATCTTTTGACCTCTTTACACAATGGAATCTTTAGACTATGACATATAGTGACTCGTAGGCTAAAATTGACCAATATACCCCGAAGATGAATAGTTAGAGGAAAATACACTTTGATTCATAGACTATAGGACCCCTAACATTGGCTCCAATGGAGATGGAAGCCTCCCCGTGAGGTGCCAAGAACACTGTAGAATAGTATCCTAACCATTGGGCTATGGATTCCAACTGCAATCTACTCTGACCTGCAACCTTCTCTAACTGAAGCCAAATGCAAACTGAAACTCCAATTGGAATTATTTCCCTCGGCTAATGCTGGGAGTGACAATCAAATTGTAACCAAAATTAAAACCTTTTCTAACCCTCAAACTGAACCAAATCCATTATCCAAACTGAATAAATGCTCATCCAACGAGCTTATTTATGTACATACCAATCTACCCTAATAGTTGAGAACCAAATTATTTGTATAAAAACTAACCAACAGGATTCAATATGGCCTTGTAATGTAATAAAACAAAATACTGAATCCTTCTACAATTTTCGGAAACAAAACACAATCACATGACAAATAAGAGAAAGAGACAATCAATTGCACAACACAATATGTATATGGGTTAAGAAACTACTCAAAACCCCACTATCTGTATGTTTCATAAAGTCAAGATAATGAAACAATACAATGCTATTTATCTTCTTGAGAAACCTCTACACCTTGTTGATTGTCTCACTATGACCTTGTGCACAAGCTTCTCTTGCACTCATTTATCTCACAAGCTCCACACACAAACTTGTGCTTCTGATTTTTTGGTCTCACCAAATCGTGCTCACAAAAAAAATTATTAAACTTTTGCCGTCATTCTTCATTTTAAAGACAATTTTCTCTAATTAAGGAATGATTTATTTTAGGCCTTCTTCTGACTGCATGCACCACCAGTACAATTTTCTAATTATACAATTGATAGTTCTCTTCCCTTTAACCTCAGTCTCAACTAGGACTTCCTTAGAACTGACATGCCAAAACTATTTATAACGAATTATCAGTTAACTGATTGATCACTACTTGTGAATTAAATTAGATTTAATTTAATGGACCTTTTAGTAGCTCATCTCTCAGTTAGAACTAGTTAAATGGATTTTGACTCAATTTCTTGAGTTAACTAATTACAACTCACAAATAAATGTAACTAGACCCCCTAAAATCACGGGATAACTCTACATTCCTCCTCTCTTACCCTCAAATCTAATTTCCTAAGCTAAATAAGTATTACTAACTCGTTTAATTAATACAAGTTGTCAAGAGATGAAATTACAATTTCTCTTCAAATTTAATTAAAAGGAAAAATTAAATCAGAAGCCCCATATGGTACCATTTCTGGGTGTCGTTTTCATTTTTTCTTGTTGCCAATTTCAACATGCTTGATTCAAGAAATATGAGACCTCCAATATAACCAATCAAAGATTTGATCCAATACCCGGGCTCCTTGACTGTGATTAAGTGGACCATGTATTGGAAACTAAAAATAGAAATTGAATCCATGCTCCACAGAAAACAAAAAAATTTCCTTAACAGATAACTGCAACACACTTACCATTGGATCTTGAAAATAAGGAAAAATAACATCTTTTGATGATTGCAAAAAATCAACAAAAGGATCCTTGAAAATACAAAACATTGTCTTGTCTTGATGATCCAAAGTGTTGTAGTGTATTCAGCGCATGGGTGTACCAAAATAACTTTGTTTAGTAGGTAGGTTGGTTACGTACATAAGAGTCAAAATTCAAAATGGTTTGTTAAACATTAGTGGAACATGTTCAACAGAGGAAACATATCATTAAAAAATAAAATAAAATAAAAATACAAAAGATACATGCTTGATAGAGTAAACACACTAATAAATCAAAATGGAGATCTTCTCCATTTATTAGGTGCTAGTGGTGATCGAATATAGAATGCGAAATCTCTTGTAGTGGATCCTTTGAGCTATGGAGCTCAAATATCCAATACAAGGATGTCTCTTCCCTTCAAGTTTTCTACAAGCTTCTCTTCCCTCTCAAAGTATGGTAGTCTGATGAATATGTGGTGAAATCTTCTCTCTTGGACTGAGATGTTGGGTGGCCAAAAATTGAGTCCTTCCAATCCCTCTGCTACCAGACTACAAAAAATGGTTTTCTATGGAGCAATTTGGCTAACAAAACAATGTGATTCCTCTTCTTCTTCCAAAGGCTGGATTTTATAGACCATTTTCAAATTCTCCCTCCTTCTCTTCGCTCAATATGGATGGTGACACAAGAGTAGAGGTATGATTCCTTTGTGTGCTACAGTGAAGCCTCAAGGTGTCTCAAAGATGACTATGCTTGTTTGGGTTGAGTGAGAATATTTTTAACCAAGCATGCCAAGTGGTCCTGAATGGTGACATTCTATCATCCCTAGGATCGTGTGAATATCGAAGGGATAGTCATGCTGTGTGTTGCATCTTAAGAGAAAATCCCTTGGTTGTGAAAGGAATCAATGCTTAAGACATTTTAAAAGTGTGTCACAGAAATAATTTTATCATGAGGTCTCATTTCTATCCCACTGGAAACTAGTTTTCTAAAACCATTAATGATTTGGAATAATAAAAGATTTCACAATGCCATTGACTGCTAATATCTTGATGGAAAAGAAGAACTGCAGGGGAAATTCAAAGTAATATGTTGTAAACACAGAATCTATTACTTTTAAGTTTCAGAGGAACTTCATGAAGAGAGAGGAAACTCAAAGTAATATGTTGTAAACACAGAATCTATTACTTTAAAGTTTTAGAGAGAGTTTGTGAAGAGAGAGGAAACTCAGAATAATATGTTGTAAACACAAAATCTATTAATTTTAACTTTTAGAGAGAATTTATGAAGGGATAAGAGATGGAGTGAAGGAGCGCTTATTAAGGCTATTTAACTCTTACTTACAAACGTAAATCATAGACAAGATGCTTCTTTACTTCACTTCATTCAAGGAGGAAACCACAATAATGGCACAAGAGACATGAATCACCATTAATAGTTGTAGGAAACTTGTTGCTTATTTCATTCACCCATTAGAAAAATAAGTAAAAAATGTAGTCCCCAAGAGGTCCAAAACTCGAAACCTCTCATCTCTCTTTCTCACTTCCTTAAATACAAAAAAAAGTAGTTTGTAACTACTCGAGCTTCTTGAAACTCCTAGACTGCCTAAACTGTTAAACTACTTATTACATTGCAATCGAGGACATCATTGTAGCTTCGGTATTAACAAATAAAATAAAATAAAATTTGAGATATAATCCTTTTGTTGAATCTGATTTGTTGCTGATGTGTCTCCTTCCATTTCTATTGTGATATCCTAATAATATGCATAAACACATCTCCACATGACTCTACCCATGCTTTTTCATTTCAAACATTATCACCATGTCACCTACCACCTGACTCTGCCTCTTCCGCTCGTGCCCGCGGCATTTTGTATTCTCTTATCCTTTACTCTGTGTCAGGTCACTTACCCGAGTCCACCACCTCTATGTTCAAGCTCCCGTTTATTACAAGGTGCAACGCATACAACACTGTTTTGCATGTGGCCGGGTGTTTTCTTAGTCAAGTATTTACTGCGTTCAGGCTTTCCCTTGTAACTGCCATAAGACTGGACTTTAAAAAATATTCCATTACCTTTGAAAATTGTATCGCATCTTCTTCTCTGTCGCATCTCATCATTCCAACGTTCTACGTTATAATCTACTTTTGCACTCCAATGCGACCTTTACAAAGGAAAAACCCTTGTACCCAGACTTAAAAACATTTAGACTTTAGCGTTAACTTCCATCGCGTTCGCTTCATTATCGCACTTTGCACTTCGGTGATTCAACCTTGTTCCTTAGCGCCTTTCCTCTTGAGCTTGCAAGGTGCGATGTGCGAGAGGGTTCCATGACCGGAATTTAAATACTTCATATTCGAGCTTCAAACTATATCGCATCCAGTCTTTGTATCACATTTCTCATATCGACATTCTTAACATGTTCCTTAGCACCTTTCATCCTGAAATTGCGACGTGCGATGTGTGATAACGGTAGGGATGACATGGAAAGTGGAGGTGGGGCCGATCACAAATCGCAATCAGAGATATGAAACTTTACCGCACTTTGCATTTCGGCCTTTATAACCTATTCCTTAGTGCTTTTCCTCCTAATATTGTGATTGCGATTTTTGATATGCGATCAAGCCTTCCACCTGCGATTGCGATTAAGCCTTCAAACCCTATTATGGATGTATATTTGCACGACTTGACCCTAATTTGTGTGCAATGTTATGAGCACATCAATCGGCCCGACTCGTGAACTGTTCTGCACGTGAATAAGCCCGATTTGACTCTCGCTGCATGATTTTATTTTTTGTTGCTCCTCTGTCTTAGATTACATTTCCAATGTTGTTGATGATTCCCTGAATTTGGTTCCAATGCACATGTGATGATGAATCCTCGTTGTGCTTGTAGTTATCCTTTTGAGCATATTGTGGGTCTTCTTGAAATTCTAACAATTATTCCTCAACAACCTTGAATTTCTCAGGACCTCTCATGAATTTTAGCTGAGTCAAATTATGCTACAACATCTAGCTCCAATTGGGGACAACACTTTGGTAGCAAAGTGCCAAGAACTTGTAGATCAGTAGCCTTTATTGGGCATGGAGTCAAAGAGAAACTGTAGATCAATAACCTTTATTAGGCATGGAGTCAAATAGAACTTGTAGAACAATAGCCTTCAATGGGCATGGATTCAAAGAGCACTTGTAGATTAGTAGCCATTATTGGGCATGGAGTTAATCCCAAATGGGAGTTGATCCAATATGAAATCCTCCCCAAACGTGCTACACTTTGGACTTCTTCCATTATTCTTAAGCTGAAAATACCGAACTAGAAATACCACAACTAAAAATGCTCAACTTGTGAGCTTATTTATGCACAAATCCTACATTTGTATTCATGCCTAAACTTAATCAGGTGAAGTCATCCTTCAAATGGAACCAATCCAACATCTGCATGTTAGACCTAATGCCTTCATACTATTGAAATTTTAAGATCACAATAGGGAAGTACCATGAAATTTTTCCAGATAAAAAGCTTTACACATACCTTTGCATAAATGCATGTTCCTGACAAAAGAAAGTTTTCATATGATCCGCTACTGGATCATAGAACCGATGAAACCAATTTTCCACTGCCTCCTTTTCTTGAACATTTTGTTGATGTAGACTTCTTTGAACATGACAGCTTCCTTCACTGCTTGACTCCTCAATTTGAGGTTGTATGTGAGAAGATTGATTGTTGTTTTTTGCTGACAACCATTTAGGCCGAAAAGAGAATCTAAGATTTGTTCCTCATAATGTTGATGTTCTTCGTATAATGCCAATTCTTGACAAAAATATTCCCCCTCTTGCAAACACACATGAGGAGCTCCACTAGTTTCTCCTCTATTCACAAAATCATTAAAATTAAGAAAATTGTAATGATCTTCCAGGATTTCAACGTGTAGTTCAGTTGTTGCAACGAATTTTTTACTAGAATCTTCAGAATCCTTAAATTCTTGTGTTTCAGAAGTACATGAATCCTCTGACACCATTTGAAAATACTTTTTCATCTCTGAATTTGTATTCTCTTGTAAAGAAATTCCAATGTTTTCTTGACAGGCTCTCTTGTCTTCAACAAAACTTGTTCTTTCAACATGACAGGAAAAATTTCTACAAGTCCACACATTATCTTCAATTTCCTATGCATAAAGAAACATTAACTCTAGAGTACAAGGCTTTCTCTCCTTGAGATAAAAACCCAAGACAATAGAAAGAGCCCTCAAATAGTAAACCATAGATGCAGCTTCAGGAGGTCGAATTTCTCTTGGCATGCTGAAATAATTTTTTTGAAACCTCCTATTAAAATCAACGATTGATTCATTACTCTGCCTCTAGATAGAATATAATTCCCAAAGGTTTTTTTCATATTACTTACGCTTTCCCCAATATATAAGAAATATATCTTGAAAACCTTGCCATGAAATAATTGAACTTGCTTCCAAACACTGGAACCATTGCTGAGCACCTTGCTTTAATGAATGAAAAAACATCCTTAAAGCCACGTCTTCATAAATAATTTGAAATTTGTCCAGAAAGTACTCAAATTCCAAGATATGTTGTTCAGCTGAAATATCCTTTGCCTCTCTAGAGAAACTTGGCAAAAATTTGAACTGATGGAGAATTGTGGGCAGGTTTAGGGGTTTAAATAATTATTTGTTTTTGAGCTGAAAATCAGTCGATCTCTTGTGAGACAGAATATGATCACCCAAATATGATGAATGATCACCTTTATGCCTGGACTGTGACTGATTATCTTCAGGAATTGTAATGCAAAAGTCATCTCTCCTCTCGTATTTAGGAGATAAATGTGTGTCAAGATCAATAGTAAAAGCAGAAGAAAAATCTTCTTCTTTCAATAAAGAATGTACTTTTTGGGCCTTATAATATTCTGAGAATATAAAGCAGGAAGCAATATTCTTGATATGTATGCAAAAATAGACCACTAAACTGATAGTGAAAAATAAAACTCCCTTTAAAAGATTCAAACTCTGATCCCTGTTTTTTCCACGATGCTTTCTCATTTTATTGCCAGCAAAATTCCTTATCTAATCAAATATTCATTAGTGGAGTCGCAGGGTGAATAATAAACAACCAAATTTTATATCTAAATCTTGTTCACCATCAATAAATAGAGCTCAATACCCAGGGAAAAATAACTTCGTGCCTTCGTCCCTAGCAACAATGCCAGAAAATGTTGTATCTTAAGAGACAATCCCTCGGTTGTGAAAGGAATCAATGCTTAGAAAATTTTAAAAGTGTGTCACAAAAATAATTTTATCATGAGGTATTTGTTCTATCCCACTGGAAACTAGTTTTATAAAACCCTTAATGATATATAATAATAAAAAATTTCACAATGCCATTGACTACTGATATTTGAATGGAAAATAAGAACTTCAGGGGAAACTCAAAGCAATATGTTGTAAACACAAAAGCTATTACTTTTAATTTTCAGAGGAACTTCATGGAGAGATAATATGTTGTAAGCACAGAATATATTACTTTAAATTTTCAGAGAGAGTTTGTGAAGAGAGAGGAAACTAAAAATAATATGTTGTAAACACATAATCTATTACTTTTAAGTTCCAGAGAGAATTTCTGAAGGGAGAAGAGATGGAGTGAAGGAGTGCTTATTAAGGCTATTTAACTCTTAATTACAAACATAAATTAGTGACCATCTGCTACTTTACTTCACTTCATTCAAGGATGAAACCACATAAAATGGCATAAGAGAAATGAATCACCATCAATAGTTGCAGGAAACTATCTGCTTCTTTCATTCACCCATTAGAAAAAGAAGTACAAAATGTAGTCCCCAAGAGGTCTAGAACTCAGAACCTCTCCTCTCTCTTTCTCACTTCCTTAAATACAAAAAAGGAGCAGTTTATAATTTCTCAAGCTTCTTGAAACTCCTAGACTTCCTAAACTGTTAAACTACTTATTACATTGCAATCGAGAACGTCATTGTAGCTTCGATCTTAACAAAGAAAACAAAATAAATCTTGAGATATAATCCTTTTGCTGAATCTGATTTGTTGCTGATGTGTCTCCTTTTGTTTCTGCTTTGATATCCTAATAGTCTGCATAAAAAAATCTCCACCTAACTCAGCCCATGATTTTGCGTTTCGAACACTGTCACCATGTCGCCTACCAGTCGACCCTGCCTCTTTCGCTGATGCCCGCGACCTTACGTTTTCTCTTCTCCTTTGCTCTGTGTCGGGTCACTTACCCGAGTCCACCACCGCTATGTTCAAGCTCCCTTTTATTACAAGGAACAATGCATACGACATTGTTTTTCACGTGGCTGAGTGCTTTCTTAGTCGATTCTGTCCTGCATTACCTTTGAAAATTGTATCGCATATGCTTCTCTGCCGCATCTCATCATTCCAATGTTCTACATTATAATCCAATTTTTCCCTCCGATGCGACTTTTACAAAGGAAAAACCCCTGTACCTGGACATAAAAACCTTTAGACTTTAGCGATAACTTCCATCATGTTCACTTCATTATCGTACTTTTCACTTCAGCGATTCAACCTTGTTCCTTAGTGCCTTTCCTCCTGAGCTTGCGATGCACGATGTGCGAGAGGGCCCCTCGGCCAGACTTTAAATACTTCAGATTCGAGCTTAGAACCATATCACATCCGGTATTCATATCGCATTTCTCATATCGACATTCTTAACACATTCCTTAGTGCCTTTCCTCCTGAACTTGTGACGTGCAATGTGCGATAATGGTAGGGAGGATGTGGCAAGTGGAGGTGGGGTCGATCACAAATCACAATCTGCGATATAAAAATTCACCACTCTTCACATTTCGGCCTTTATAACATGTTCCTTAGTGCCTTTCCTCTTGAGCTTGTGATTGTGATTTGTGATATGCGATTAGGCCTTCCACATGCAATTGCGATTAAGCCTCTGAACACTCTGCACGTACATTTTCATGACTTGACCATGATCTGTGTGAAATGTTTTGAGTGCATCAATCGGCCTGACTCGTGAACTATTCTGCATGCGAATAAGCCCAACTTGACCCATGTTGTGTGATTTTCTTCTTTTCTGCTCCTCTAGATTAGATTGCACTTCCAATGGTGTTGTTTCTTCCCTGACTTTGGTTCGAGTGCACATGTGATGATGAATCCTCGTTGTGCTTGTGGTTTATCCTTTTGAGCATATTGTGGGTCTTCTTGAAATTATAAAAAATATTCCTTAACAACCTTGAATTTCTTAGGGCCTCACTTTAATTTTAACTGAGTCAAATTATGCTACAACACTTTGCACGAATATCGAAGAAATAGCCACATTGTGTGCCAAAATTCCTTGCTACCTAGGCGCTGTCCATAAATTTGTCCTTTGACCTTAGGAAGAATTAATTTTTTTAGCTCTCCCTAATGTATTCCTTCTCTAGAAACCTTTATCAGTACCTTATTTTGAAATTTTTAATGTCTTTTTCCAGTACGATTTTCCAGTGTTAACAGTTTCCCCCTAATGCAAGAGGTCTAGGAAGAACTATATAGCCGAAATACATTATGGTTCCTTTTCTGTGTGATACTTTTGAGAGAGAGAGCGCGTAACTTGCTTTGAAATTGAGTTGGGAGACTCATTGTTTTAAGTAAAAAAGACACCATGCTCTGTTGGAAACTACAAGAGATAGAATGAATAAAATATTTCTATGAGGCGGGCATGTCCCATGCTCGTGATGTTTTGACTAGTTAAGCTTATATGACAGATAATGGTTTTGTTTATGTCACGGTTGTGGATGACAATGGTTGCTGACGCCCTCAGTGGAATTTTTATTTGAAAGAAGGTTGAATGTGTCACCCACATGCATAATCTTGGTATGGAACGTTTGTTTAGAACAAGTGGTCATTGTATACATGGGTCTTTAATTGTTGGGGACCTTCCCGTGTAAGCATTGTTGAAAGGGATGCTTATCAAGTCACAGGTCTTCGACGAATTCTGACAGAGTGCAACAGTTATGAAGTATGATACCATATTGACATGAAAGTTTATTTTGAAGTCCAATGTCAAGAGGATAAATGACACCAATGGGCAATGATGATTCCCACAGTGCCATCTGGGGATGCCCCTATAGAGGTGATGGAAAATGGGTCTTATAGTTGACAATAAGGAAGCATCAACTAATCGAAATGAGTACTGATGTGAGGGACCAGTGTTTATGATGTATTAGGGCATGGTGTGATGGGTTGACTAGGCATGATGATGAGAAATAGTTATAACTGATGATGGTAGTTAAGTGGCCCAAGGTCTAAGTTGTAAATGTGAGTTGTGGTAGTCATAACAATTTTTGGTGAGGAAATCCCTAGAGTTGGTAGGACATCCAGTGTGGGTGTATGGTTGCTATGAGTGTCATGGTTGGGTGCGGTAAAAGAATGTGTAGCTCTGACCAAGGGTGATTAGGGACTGCTACCAGGTGAGAAATTTAAATGGATGGGTGGGAGTGCTCTCTTAAAAAAAATCTTTGTACACTTGCCAAAAGAATATAAAGTGGGTTTGGATGTACAAACACGGAGATGGGTGCCCCTAAAAACATGAATAATCCTTCACTATGATGTGATGAGTGTGTTTTGCTGAGGGTGGGGGCCCCATTGCTTGGTCTTGGTGTAGGTTTGATGAGGCGGATGAAAAAATTCGCAGATGGGCATGTTGACGAGGGTGTGATAGGCCAAATTTGAAACACGTTGGTGCATTTTTTTTTATCAGCTTGTGAGAATGGTAGCCCGGGAAAGGGGTTTTAACATGACATGGGTAAAAATTGAATTGATGTATGATGGATCAATGAAAATGAAGTGCTTCCCAGGCTTGGGGTTTTATGGCCATGGCTCCAGACCTTTGGTGTATGGTCTACATGAGTGATGGATGCCATGGAGGGTGAGGTTCTACCGACCTGCAAGGGTGTTTATCATGTGCAAGGTGGGGTGATGATAAACATGGATGGGTGAATGAAACCTATGGTATATTTATTTGAAGAAATGATGTCAGGATATGAAAAGCTTCTTGGGGAGCCCATCATGTTGGGGGTATAATGATAACTGCTCTTTTACCTTTGTTGGATGGGACATATGGTGATTTGGCATGTTTGTAATACTTGCAAAAAATACCCCAAGTAAAAAGCATCTTTTCATATAAATATATTTGAAATAACTTGAATGTAAGGCAATAAGAGAGGCCACACCTGAACTATAGTATGGTGGAAATTGTGCCTAAAAGTGACTTTTTTCTGAGGCAAGGATTTATGGGTCCTGGCTTGAACCTGATAACGCATTGATCACTGTGTTTCTCGTGGTTTTGCGATTGGGTACTCTGAGCTCCAATTATGGCCTGTTGAAAAATGAGAAAAGGGTGATATATGGGCCAATATGGTTCATTTCAACTCATTTGTTTCTTTTGAGGGTCTGAGTTTAGAGCCAAGCTCCTGTTGTTGAGCTTCTCTTATCGTTGCAGTTAGCTTGAGTACCCAGGATTTGTGTTGTCAGTGTCAGGTAGGACCTTAAACGTCTCGCTTTTCATATTTGTCATTTTCTGGAATGGGGGGTCCATACAAATATGGATTTATATGGATTTTATACCCATTTTTGGGTAAGACTGCATGGGCAATCAAGGATGACTTGCGTGGTCCTTGCATAAAAGGTAATTGTTATGTGAGGCCCTCATGACTGGGAAAAATTATGCGCAATGGACCGCGTGCCTATATCTACTACATGTGTGCGGTCACTGCGCCTAAGTTTTTTACAAGCGGGAGGAATGTCCGTTTTTTGAAAAATTTTAATCATTTTTTGGTAAAAACTTATTTTTTGTGTTATCTCCGATGGCAAGATGTTGTGGCAAGAGAGGGACTGGCCTGATCTCCATGTGGAAATGGCCCAATATCCCCATGCTCGAGGGGTCCTAGGTTGGTATGGTTTACTGAAGTTCTTAGAGAACAACATAATCAGGTCCCAGGATGGGTTACTGCGCTACTTGGTCCGATGTTGGAACATGAGATGACGCGTTATGGTCTTGCAGCGTAGATATGTCATGATCCAACTAGAGATCGACGTCTATTTTGTGATCGGTTTGTTGCCTCACATGGAGGCCATTCCCTATCCACTCCCTCCTGGGGGAGTGAACATCCAAAGCTAGGATGAGGATAAGGAGAAATACGATTAAAATGCAATCACATGAGGATGTATATGTGTGAGATCTATGATAGACCTGGCCGAGGGAGCAGCCTTGGCAATGATAGATTTCCTATCTTAGTCAACGACGACCCATCAAGTGTTGGGTCTGCAGCTTGCGGTTTTGTTACATGTTATTTTGTCACCATGATATTTGACTGTCCATATAGGTCTTTCACCACCTATATCATGTTCCCTTAGAAGTCAAAAAACCTTAATGTTCCTGAATCAAGTCTTGGAATTGGAGAAAAGCTCTGTAAAACCCTTAAAAGTCTACCTCCGTACTTTTTCTAGCCTTTTCCTGCAGGTCCGCTGATGTTTGGTATATAAACTGCGGAAACCCCCACACGTTTTTCTACTATTACCTGTGGACTCCCGTAACAAGAAAAATAAAAGAAAAAGTAAATTTAGTAAATTCTAGAAGCCTAGCTAGTCAAATATTCTCCTAACTAGAAGCTTCTAGAGTCGCGATCAGTTCGAGCTTTATCCCTCCACTCATGGAGGTTATCCCTTGGTCCATGGAGCTGAAATCCCTTCATGAGAGGAATCCACCCCCCTCTTCATGGAACTGAAACTACCTCCATTTCCCTATAAATTGAGCTCAAGTTTCAGGTTGAAGGGTAGATGCTAAGATTGTAAAGGTATTTGCTGAAGAGAATTCCCAAGAGTGCATACTTTCTACACTAGTTTTTGTTGGCATGAGAATTATCACACCCTTATGTCCATAACTCCATGCTACTATTTAGAGAGGAAGGCTTATCAAACGGAAGTAGCAACGATTTTTCAGAACACCGGGAGAAATATGTACAATATCAAGGCATCAGGTTGTAAGATTACTCTTTTTATTCAAGATAATACATATGGATCTCTTTTTCTCATTGAATTGTTCTTATGCTTATTAAAGTAACATCAATACTTGGACTCCTTGATCACTAACTTGGGTTAGCTTTTCTTGATTATAATATGTTGCATATGCTTTGAGTTTTTTGTCTTGTCTTTGAGTGCAGGTTCTACTTATTGAAGAAGCCACTTTGGAGCGACGGGACAAAATACTGCATCGAACATTAGATTTCAAGGTAGGGGCATGTCCTCTCTACTCTCTTATAATAATTTTGAAATGCAATTAATCTAGCGAAAAAGGTTTCCAAAAGGATGTTTGTTTCAAGCTATCTGTTGAATACTAGGGAGATCGCTCTTGTCCGCAAGAGGGATTAATCTGCATAACAAAATGGCGACTCTACTGGGAAAATCGAACTTAGTTTTCTTTATTTATTTTCAGTTTGAGTTTTAGAGTTTTCTGATTTTGACTTATCTGAGAACGAGTTGGGTAGATAAATTTTAAAAATCCCTAAAAATAAATTTGATTATTTATTTTTTCAGTGTTTTTCCTTTCCTCCGTGGTTTTCAGTAGAAAACAGTGCAGCAACCTCCACAGGTTTTAATCCAAAACAGTGCGCATCCACTATGTTTTCCATTAGAAACTACGGACCCCTGGAAAATTTTTGAAAAAATTAAAATTCTCTTTTTTAGAGCCAAATCACCTGATTCTTTGTGTTTTCCCAAGTCTATCTTAGTTGTCAAATCTTGTGTGATAATTTCTTTTCAGCAACTTTTGGATTTGTGTGATTTATCATCTTATTGCATTTTATAAGTGAATTTTTGCCCTACTTTGTTGCTTCTCCATACAAGATACTTTCATTTACCTAAGCTTATTGGTATGATGACATTGTCTTTTTGTGCCATTTAAGATTATTGCAAACCTTAATTTTATGAAAATTGATTCCTTTTTCATTTGCAAATTTCGAGGATCTTTTAGCTCACTAAAGCCTGATATCACACCAAAGAATTTTTGGATGTTTTCATTTCTGTTGAGATAAGTAGAAAATTTTCTTAGTCTAATCACAAACTAGGAGAAAACATCCTCAAACATTCTAGATAGACTTCAAAATTAGATTTTTCTTTGATTTTGAAATTTATGTTTTTAAGAGTTTTTAGATATTCTTTTCTTTTGGAAATGGTTTGTTTATTAATTTTTAGTTTTTGATCGGATTGTTCAAGGAATTTCATTTCAAAAGAGTAAATGATTATTTTTGTGAATTAAGTTCTCTATGAAATCATCTTATTTTCAAGTATTTTGTTTATGAATGAAATAATTGGTGCTTTGAAAATTGTTAAATATCTCAATCTTTCCCTTAAATAAGATTCATTGAAAAGAAAGAGTTTCACTTCTCATTTAGATGCATTTAGCGTATTTTTAAGTCACGTCACAAACATCATTACAGTTTCAAATCCATTTATTTTGACTTAAGCAACAGCCATTTAAAAACAACGCATTAATAAAATCAATCTAGATATTTTACATTTTCTAGGGCTCATTCCACCAACATAGCTTAGGCTAGTGTTTTGGAACAGGTTGCAATTAAGATTCCAAAATGGTTTAAACAAACAAGTATAATCTTGCGGTAGGAAAATCCAATTGTAGCATTTGTGCTTAGAGAAGCTCTTCTTGAAAGAGTCAAGCACGAGATCATGTCAGAACCAGTAAGGTAATTGTACCTTTATCATTGGGAAAGATAGCAGATGTGCACGCAATACAAACGGTAAACCTCAGATTAACCATTGTCGAGGAGCCTGGGGTCACTTGTTGGAAAACCTTGGATTTACCATATTAAGGAACCGTCAAGGGGATTGAGCTTAATACTCTGCTCTTGCATGTATATCGGATCGTAGACTGTTCCCCCAGGTACATTTTTTCCCATTGGTGACCTTAGTGACCATAATCTTCAGGATTTTTCCCAAGGTGATCGTGGAGGGAAGGTCCCACTGTACCTGGAAAAGATTTTGGCTAGACTCACTTAGACTTTTGGGAGGGTAATATTCACTTCGATATGGCATAAGTGAAGGTACTGGCACTAGAATTTTTCATTAAGCAGGTTGTCGGGGTAACTGTTCCAATCGCCAAGTTTTCCACATTAGAATTCTACAACGTTGGATTTCATCACCAACTAGTGTTTTTAGTGTGGAAACATACTATTTGTGTGTGTATTGTCTCTTAGATTTTGTAGGCATGTGTTCGATTTGATTGTTTCCTTAGTAACTTTAGGCCTATTTTGTTGACATTTTGTTTGATTTCATGTGTTAAACTTTTAATCGTGGCTGAATTACCGAGACACTCCCGTAGAATGCAAGGGAAACCCCTTGAGTACATACCAAGTCAGTTAGAAAAGCTTAAATCTGAGAGAGGCCAACCATTAGAGACTGGATCAACTGAACAAGAGGAAAGATCAGTTATAATACATCCTGATTACGAAGTAGATCAACCTCAAACAACAGAAAGTCACCAAAGAAAACTAGAAATTTCTGAACTAGTTGAACTTGCTTCCACAACTAGTGAATTATTAGCTACTGAACCTGAAACTGAACCTGCTACATTTGAGCCTGCTTCAGATTTCATAACTCGAACCCCTGGTCGTCCCCATTCACTTTGAGTGAAGCTTCGCATAACTAAGAACGTTCCTCCCAGCCTCATTAGTATCGAAGAGATTACTGACACAGAAGAAAAGGTTATACTTCCTTCACATCAAGAATCTTTAGATCTAAGGCAAAGTGAATCAATTTAATATTATATCCCTTTCAAACAATATCTATGGTATTCTCAGTTAATCGACTTTCTACATAATACTAGTCTCAATTATTCGCCACCCCGTATTCCTTTTTACGCCATACCCAGAGGTAATTAAAGACCTTCATTAAACATGTCTGGTGAGTCATCCATGTTTTCTTCATCGCCAAAAAAATTTTTGTATGGTGGTCCATCTGTTCCTTCAGGATACTAGTCGCTTTCTAGTACTTTTTCATGAGAATCTCCCTCTCTCGAAAAACTAGTACAATCACTTGGTCCCAATGAATCTCATACCGAAATTTTGAACACAGAAAAAGTCTACATGATGTCTATAAATATTCCTAACCATGACCCTCAAGGTAGTAATTTGATGCCACCCTCAAGGTAGCAATTTACCGCCCGGGGGGCAACCTCAAGGGCAGTATATACCGCAAGGGTAGTACATACCTCAAGGGCAGTGCTCTATTCCAGGGCCACAACCTCTTCAAGGACAATACCCTATGCCAGGGAAATAGTCTTTCTAAAGACAATAGCCTCCTTTAGGGCCGCAGTTTTATCAAGAACAACAATTGTTTCAAGGAGGTCAAAATTTTAGCGGAAATTATCCAGCAAATTATCAAACTTACGTTCTGAATTATCAACCTGGTTATGGTCCATCTTAAGTATCACAACCTTCAATGGGAGCTTCTTATCCTGGGGTAAATACAGTGTGGAATCTGTCGTTGAATTAATAAAATTTTCAACCTACTGTGCAAGTACCTTATAATAAGCTTGGTCAGCCAATTTGTTACACTCAAATCTAGCAACCTGTCCAACCTACACTTCAAATTATATGTCAGGTATCTACACCTAGTAGTATTCAGCAACCTGGTCTAAGTGCACCTAGAACTCCACCCCAAACTGCTGCATCAACTTCTGTTCAAAAACCTAGTACACCTATCCCTAAAGTTTCTATAGCCCCTATTTCTACAGCTCCTCAAGTAATAACGACACATGTATCACAACCAATCCCTCAAGTCACTACTCATCAACTTGGACCAATGGTTTAGACTACTATTCAAACATTTACAGGGAAACCTGGTACAAGTACAATTATAACAAGAAAACCTTATACAGGTCAGTTTTTTTATCAACCGTATCAAGGGAAATATCAATATAGACCTGTAGGACAAAATCCAGTATACCAACTTCAGCCATACCCTTCCTACACATATCAACTACCAGCTCAACCTCAGTACAATACGACTAACCCTGGTTATCCCGAAGGCATTCCAATCCAAACTGCACAGCCTATTCCAGGTTACCCTGGATATCCTCCTCCCGGTATTGGTATAGTCCCTCAAGGTTATCAATTTGCTCAACAGGACCCTAACCATCGGTTACCATTCATTGCAACTTTGGATTTACCAGATAGGTCGCGCCTCATGAACGATCTGATTTATTATCTTATGTTTTGGCTGCCAATGCTGGAAGGTTTGAATCATGTTGGCGAAAAGGGTGACTTTTGGGCAAGACCCAGGTTCAGACTCGGGGCCAAAAATATTTCGTTGTAGTTGTTTAGCCAATTTAATGTCTTAAATTGCTTACATAAATTATCAACAGAGGTTTGTAAATTGATGAAGTGTGATGCACTATATGTGCTTAGTTAACCTTCTTCTTACTTTGTTGTATGTATTTTTATGTTGTTTTGGGGATTTTGTTCTTTATGTCTAAATGTTAATCTATAACTGTGAAAGGAATTAAATGAATCTAGTGAATTTTAAATGTGTAAAACTAATTTTAAAAGAAGGAATAAAAGGAAGTGTTCTTAAATAAAAATTAACTAAAACTAGTAAATGGTTAAAATCTAATTTGAAAAACAAAGTGTTTATGATAATGACTTCCAATTTTTTTTTAGTCCTATTCCATGGATATAAATCTTATGACTGAAAATTGAAATTACAATGCTACTCTAATTGAAAGAAACTTCAAAGATAATACAAGCTAATGTATTTTTTATTACTCCAACATTCAATATGAAGTATGATAAAATCACCCTCTTGAAATGATGTGTAAGAAACCAATTTATACCTTAGTTTTTAATGTTATAGAAAAAAAAGTAAAGTGTGCAAAGGAAAACTCAATAATTGCATAAATTTGATATTCGACCATTCAGTTTCAAAATATGATTAAATCACCTTCTTTAAATGATATTTAAGAACACCCAATTATACAATTGAATGAGGATCTAAAAAGCAATATAAAAGCATGTAAAAGTAAAGCTCAATGATTGTATAGGTTGAAAATTCAATCACCCAATTTGGAAGTATGACAAGTCACCTTCTTAACCTGATCTTTTAGGAACATTCAATTATACAATGAATTGATAGTTTGATCTAAGAAATTAAATAACAGAACATGAAATGAAACTAAATAATTGTGAGCTCTATTGCCTCAAACTTAATCCAATTGGAAAATAGATAAATCTATCCTCTTGAAATGTTTTTAGAAAAGAAAATATTCCATAGCCATTCTATTTTTGATGTTAAGAAGACATTCATGACTTAATTCTATGCTACTGATCGAAAACTGTAATGTAATATTAACCAACTCAGAAAATTGACAAAACAGAGTAAAGAATTTAAACTAAAAAAATGAACGAAAAACCTCCTCCTGTGCAGGGGCCCTCTACAGCAGATTTGGTCAAAATCCTAACTGGTTATATGCACACTAAGAAATCACTGGAACCATGAAAACAATTATTATATTATAATAGCACTGAGTTTCAAAACAATACACAACGTTTCAACAAAATTACTACTTTTTTTCGGTTCTGCACAACCGGTATTTAAATAAAACTAATCATAATTGTAATGAGTTGATTGCGCCTACAGGTGGCTATCTTAACCGAATTATAGCACTGGAGTTTGATGGTTTAACTCTTGATTTGATACGTCAGAGAAAATCAAGAGTTCTTCGCTTCTCGTCTTACGTCCTTTGACTATGCTTTGACTGTGATCTGAAGCATCCTTTTCTATCAATTTCGATCAAGTAGATAGGACGAAATCCATGTGTGAATTATTCTGGAGATGCCCATGTGGCTCATTTCTATATTTCCTCCTTGGAACCTGCCAAACCATGAAAGTAGCTGCCGAACCAAATATTAGTTGCAAAATAGGGTGTGTTCTATATCCAAGTTACAAAAATTCATTCAAATAACAAGAACATTAGAATATAACATAAAAACCATTTAAATGCATTCCCTGAGAAAAAACATGACATTTATCATTGATTGGAGCGTATGGACTTATGAGAAAGTAGAAAAAGAGATGAGAAAGGATGTCAGAGAAGGGACAATTCTGAGGTTCAACAGAGCCCCACTAAGAAGTCATTGCATGTTCTCATGCAATTTAACAAAAATGTGAACTCTCTTCTCCTACTGCATTTGTTGAGACACTTCTGCCAATACATCCAATTTTCTTCTTTTTCTTTTCTTTGAAGTGATTTCCCTCCTAGGATTTCTCATAAGGAGCTTGTATTTGAGATTAATGACTGCCTTGTTTAGTGATTTGTTCTTTCTTTTTAACTTCATGTTATTTTTCTACCACAGTCCTAAGGGAGGAATGGTATTGTCACTAATTGCTCTCTCAAATTTGTTCTGGTGCTTCAAGGCTTCATTCTCCTGTTTAATATGCCTATTCAATATCTCTAATTCATAGATTTACTATTTGAGGGTATCAACTAGAGGTTCTTGTTGATTGATAGGAGGTTCTGGATTCATTGCTGCATTTATCTTCTCCAGTGACTCTATGTAATCATATATTTCTTGTTGTATTGGGTCTATGCCTGGAGATCTCCTGCTGGGACTACCTTCAAGATTATGTATAGGAGAATTTTCAGGGCTATGTAGAGGAGAAGTATTGATAGGAGATGGTATTGGAGTTTCTTCCTCTAAATTTATAAACCATGTCTCCTATGGAAGTTTCTTCTTCATTGAACCTTGGATTCTAGAGCTCCTTCTCAGCTGTAGAGGATTTATATTTTCCTCACTTGTAACCTTTTTCCTCTTTTCTGTTTTACCTCCTGACTTAAATTTTCCTTGCTTCTTGTTCTTCATCATTTCTGGTAGAGTGAGTTCCTCATCATTTTGTTGAAGTGGAGATGCAGGTCTGTCCTTAATGCTTGTGTCAATTTTCTTCCTGTTGCTTCTTCTAGTATTGTATTATTTAGGAATCTCTGGCACATCTTGGAAATGGTTTACGATAAGAAATTTCTCCCAAGAATATCCTACGTTTTTCAAGTGAAACTGAAGAAATATTTTTATCAACCCATGATGGTGCTTAGTATTATCTATAAACTGAGTTCTATTTTTCACGTTTGTAGACATTCCTTTTAAGTTATTCAGTAAAAATAAGGGAATATTTATTTCACCATCCTCTAAGAAATTCATCAACAATCGAATATGATACACATTCATGCAGCCAAATCTTCTTTCACAGGTGATAAATTTATGTAAAACTAAGAGCATGTTCCTCCATTTATTTTTAAGCGCTGATCTGGGGATACCCTTTTTGAAAACAAAAATATCCATATCTGGGTTTTTTAGGATAAATTTCCATGATTCATTGTGAAATTCTTTTTTTTGAACCACCTTTCGCCAACCCTTGGGAGTTCTGTGGTTTCGGCTATGAATGTCTCAGTAACTGTGAGCTTGATATCTCCAATTTCAACTTCTGTGCCATCAAAAGACCTAGCAAAAGGCTTTGTGATCTCTTTGTGAAAACCATAGAATTTCTCTATGAATTTGAGCCATTCAGCTTTCTGCAAGATATCCTTGATCTGAGGATATCCTTCCATATATTTTGTTCCAACTGTTGAGATTCAACAAGCTGATGAGCTTAGTGAGAAGAGTCGCCTTCACAAAGTGGGCCCGCAGGCTATTTTTGGCACAAGTATATTTTTAGACTGTCTATTTTTAGACATGATGATCATATTTCAAAAGTTGCAGGATGCTATTTGTGGATGGTTGGTAAAGTTGGAAAAATAGATGAAATTCTATTTTTAGAATATTGGGCAAAGTCTATTTATAGATCGTTGATCTAAAAATAGATGCATGTTGATTATTATTAGCTCTTAATAATAATCAGACACTAAACAACAACTTATTCTCTTGGAGCACTTTGTTTCAGTGCATAGATGTAGCACATCAGTGGACTGAGGGAATTATGCAATTCCCAAGGGTTTACTAGAGCTAATGCATGGAGGACTCAGTTAGAACTCAAGTGGCAGAGTTATGACACATTTGGAAGAGTATTTATGGAGTTGTATTCAATTTAGCTCAGTTAGACTCAGTTGAGCTAGTTGTATCTAGTCTAACTGAATGATACACTAGTGATATTGGAGTGAATTAATTAGTTAATTAATTCACAAATAATAACTCATTAATCAACTGAAAAATACAATAATTAACTACAGTGCATGGTAGTTTCAGTGGAGACCTAGTGGAGAGATAGGTGAAAGGGAAAGATGGACTATCTGTTGTGACTATAGTGATGCATTTCTTGCATCACACACACATTGGAGTTTCCAATTAGGATTGCATAGTCAAGGCAAGGGTAATTCGAATTCATTTAGAGCTATTCTTCAGTAGGGATTGCACAGTGGAGGCAGGCTAGCAGGAGGGCAAAGATCGGTGCATGGATTTGCAAGATTGTTCCTGATTAGTGTATGACGATTGTACTGTACTGAGAGCTTGATAAGATTTGTATGAGGATTGTCATATGATTCCATGATACATAATATATAGTTGGGGTTTTCAGCTTTAGGCTTTCCCGGTTAAAAACAACTGTGTTATGTGCGATTATTTTTTATTTATGCTTTACATGTGTGCGCAATTAATTTTCCGTAAAAGATTAACAGTGGAATGATTCAGTATCTTGCAAGAAGTTAAATATTGTGAGATCAGGTGAATCTATGACATATGAATGCTTAGTGCATATAATTTCTACATGGTATTGAAGCATTTTTAATTGAAGATTCCAATTGTAAAGTGAGTTTGTGCTGGTGGACAATTCGAATTTGCTACAGATGATTCTTGGTGTAGAAGTTGAGTATACATTGAAATGGCTTTCAATGGGTTGCGATTGGAGTATGCCCTTGATGGGAGCTTGAATTACATAGCCTGGAAGGACAGGATGGAGGCAGTGCTAGAGGATATTGGATTGAAGGAATTCATCAATAGCGATGTTCCTAAGCCAGGATCTGGCAATGCTGCATTACTTGACGCATGGCAAAAGAAGATAGCAAAGATGAGAAGGATTCTGTTGGAAGGTGTGAAGGATCATATTGTGTCCAACCTTCACAGGAAATCCACTCCATTATTAATTTGGAAGGCTTTGATAGACTTATTCCAAAGCATAAGTGACCAGAGGAAGTTGGCACTTAAAGACAGGCTCAGAAAAATAAAAATGGAGAAGGGCGACAGTATTCCAAAATACCTCACGAAGTTTGTCCAGTGTAAGGATGAACTGGGAAGTGTGGGGGTTACTGTTGATGATGAAGACTAGGTTCGCTTGGCTCTCCTTGGGCTTCCGAAGAGTTGGCATAGCTACGAAGACTCTGTCAATGGTCGGGAGAAACTGCCAGGATCAGAGCGACTTTGGTCGGATCTTGTGCAGGAGGAGATAAGGCAGGGTACCAGGGATGGATCTTCATCGAAGAATGAAGATGAAGAGAATTTTGATTTGGCTACCAAAGCAAGGAAATGGAAGGGGAAGAAACATCCTTAAAAATCCGATTCTAAAGGCAAGAAGCAGGATTTGTCCAAAGTGAAGTGTTTTCACTATCACGAACATGGACATTTCACCACTAACTGTCCATAGAAAAAGAAGAGAAATAAGGCTGCTGGATCTGCAACTGGAGAGGCCTTAGCCTCGCAATTTGAACTTGATTTCTCTTTGATCGCATGCTTGGTTTCAAGCTGTATGGGATCGGTGTGGTATCTTGATAGTGGTGTGTCTTTCCATATGACGGGAGACAAGGAGTTGTTTAGTGACTTGGAGGAGAAGGACCTCTAGATGCATATAGAGATGGGCGACGATGGTCAATACAGTGCGACTGGAATTGGGACCATTACCTTTGAGAGGGATTCCGGTAATCCATTCTTGTTGAAGAATGTTATGCATGTTCCAGGTCTGAAGAATAACTTGGTCTCAGTCGCAATGCTGGAAGACAAGGATTATGATGTTGTTTTCAGTGAGGGAAAAGCCTTCCTTGGACATAAAACAATAGTTCAAACCAAGAAGATAGGGGTTCGAATTAAGAATCTCTACAATATGGAGGTAGATGGATGTGCTGCAATGGTGGGCAAAGCAGAAGAAGTGGTGAGCCAGGATGAAGGCGAATTATGGCACATGAGATTGGGCCATCTTCACCATGGCGCTTTGAAGATTTTGTAGCAGATTTCTACTAGAATTCCCAAGGGTACTCTTGCGCAGTCAGATCAGTTCAAGGGATGTACTATGGGTAAGTTTTTGAAGACCACATTTCATGAGAAGGATAACCGTGCTTCGGTGATCCTAGAGAGAATTCACACAGACATGTGTGGAACTTTCTCGGTTGCTTCAACAGCAAAACATAGGTATTATGTTATATTTTTTGATGACTATTCTCGTAGATGCTGGATCTTCTTCATGCAGAAGAAGAGTGAAATGTTCTCAAATTTCTGTGAGTTCAAGGCATTGGTGGAGAAGGAGTCGGGAAAGCAAGTGAAAGCAGAGCAATAATGGTGGTGAATACATCTCAGGTGAATTCAAATACTTCTATAGCAAAGATGGAATTTGAAGAGAACTCATAGCGCCTCATAACCCACAGCATAATGTTGTCGTGGAGAGGAAGAACAGAACAATTATGGGTGCTGCACAAGCGATGTTGCATGACCAAGGCCTACCGATGCACTTGTGGGCAGAAGCATGAAACACTGCGGTTTATGTGAAAAACCGTTATCCTCAAAGAGTACTTGGAATGAGTACACTTGAAGAAGCTTTTACTGGTAAGAAGCCTGATATTTATCATTTGAAGATTTTTGGCTCACCTGTTTACATTCATGTGACAAAGGACACTAGGAAGAAGCTGGAGCCGATTGCAGAAGTTGGGATATTTGTGGGGTATACAGAAACAACCCATAACTATCGTGTGTGTTTTCTATACAGTCGGCTGACTGTTGTGCGACGGGATATAAAATTCAATGAGGTGAAAGCCATGAAGTTGTCACTTGAGAGGGAGCTACACTTGCATGCGGAGGAGGAACTTCTTGTTCCCAAAGATGAGCCTCTATATGTGGATTAGCCACAGGAGGAGATTCATGGAGTGGAGGAGTCCACTCATGCAGAACCAAACATCAGACAAGGCAGAAAGCATACCACAGAAGCTGAGAGACTGAAGCTTGATGCTGCACAGAATGTATGAGTTCCTACACCACAACGCAGACAGAGATAGTCACTTGACCAATTTACTGGATACATGGCTCTTATGAGCAAGTGTATCATGAAAAAGCCATATTATTTCGAAGAAGCAGTAAAGAGCCCACATGGGTAGATGCCATGGTGGAGGAGCATGACTCCATTGTTAGAAACAGTGCTTGGGAGATTGTTCCAAGGCCGGTGGGAAAATAAGTTGTATGATCAAGATGGATCTACAAGGTAAAGCAAGCTGCTGATGGGAGCGTCATGAAGTATAAGGCAAGATTTGTTGCCCGGGGCTTCTCACAGATTGAGGGGATTGACTATGAAGAAACCTTTGCACTTGTCGCATGGTATTCTTCCATACGGACCATCCTTTCTCTCTCAGCACAGATGGGTTGGCACATTCATCAGATGAATGTGAAGACTGCATTCCTTAATGGGATCATTGAGGAAGAGGTGTACATTGAGAAACCTGAAGGATTTGAGATCTTCAGCAGTGAGTCGCATGTGTGTAGGCTCAAAAGAGTGTTGTATGGGTTGAAACAAGCACCCCGTGCTTGGTACACTTGGATTGACAACTATTTCACTGGACTTGGCATCACCAAGAGTGAGGCAGATGAAAATATGTACCAGATTGTGGTGGAGGGTAATATTTTAATCATTGTACTTTATGTTGATGATTTAGTACTAACAGGTGATGAGCAGTTGATACACTCATGCAAGGAAGATCTTGAAAAGGAGTTTGAGATGAAGGATTTGGGCCTCCTTCATTATTTTTTGGATTGGAAATATGGCAGTGGGAAGGTGAATTGTTTGTGTCTCAAGGCAAGTATGCCCGGGAGATATTGGAGAATTTTCACATGCAAGGTTGCAAACCTATCGACACTCCTCTTCTAGGAAATTGAAAGAAAGAGGATGCTACATCGGCAGAGGTAGTGGATGCCACTGTTTATCGACAGTTGGTGGGTTCGCTCATGTATTTAGTCAATACAAGACTGGACATATGCTATGCGGTGAGCCAGCTTTCACAAGCGATGGTTAAGCCTACCAAGCTCTTTTGGAAGGCAGGAAAGCATGTCCTGAGATATCTCAAGGCCACATCTGAGTATGGTTTAGTACAGACAGACGGATGAGGTGAAGTTGCATGGCTTCATGAATGTAGATTGGGCAGGAAGCCCAACAGACATAAAGAGCACATCAGGAGGGATTTTCAGTATTGGATCTACAAAAGTTTCTTGGTATAGCAGAAAACAAAGATCTGTGGCACTCAGTTCAGCGGAAGCAGAATACATGGCAGCAAGTCAAGCTTCATGTGAGGCTATCTGGATGAGGAAGATTCTGGTTGGTTTTTCTGATTCACATTTAGATCCCACATTGATACATTGTGATAATCAGAGTTGCATTAAACTCTCGGTTAATCCTATGTTTCATGATAGATCTAAACATATTGATATCCGGTATCATCATAATTAGAGATTGTGTGCAACGGAAGATCATGTTGCTTCAGTACATTCCTAAGGAGGATTAGGATGCAGATATTCTAACGAAGGCACTCACCAGGAGAAAATTCGAATACCATAGAGGTAGGATCGGGGTGAAGGATAATCCCTATCTTGTTGAGAGGGAGTGTTGAGATTCAACAAGATGATGAGCTTAGTGAAAAGAGTCACCTTCACTAAGTGGGCCCGCAGGCTATTTTTGGCGCAAGTATATTTTTAGACATGATGATCATATTTCAGAAGTTGCAGGATGCTATTTGTGGATGGTTGGTCAAGTTGGAAGAATAGATGAAATTCTATTTTTAGAATATTGGGCGAAGTCTATTTATAGATCACTGATCTAAAAATAGATGCATGTCAATTATTATTAGCTCTTAATAATAATCAGACACTAAACAACAACTTATTCTCTTGGAGCACTTTGTTTCAGTGCACAGATGTGGCACATCAATGGACTAAGGGAATTACACAATTCCAAAGGGTTTCCTGGAGCTAATGCATGGAGGACTCAGTTAGAACTCAAGTGGCAGAGTTATGACACAGTTGGAAGAGTAGTTATGGAGTTGTATTCAGTTTAAGTCAGTTAGACTTAGTTGAGCTAGTTGTATCTAGTCTAACTGAATGATACACTAGTGAGAGTGGAGTGAATTAATTAGTTAATTAATTCACAAATAATAACTCATTAATCAACTGAACAATACAATAGTTAACTACAGTGCATGGTAGTTTCAGTGGAGACCGAGTGAAGAGATAGGTGAAAGGTCAAGATGGACTATCTGTTGTGACTATAGTGATGCATTGATTGCATCACACACACATTGGAGTTTCCAATGAGGGTTGCGCTGTCAAGGAAAGGATAATTCGAATTCATTCAGAGCTATTCTTCAGCAGGGATTGCGCAGTGGAGGCAGGCTAGCAGGAGGGGCCAGGGCAAAGATCGGTGCATGGATTTGCAAGATTGCTCCTGATTAGTGTATGACGATTGTACTAAACTGAGAGCTTAATAAGCTTTGTATGAGGATTTTCATATGATTCCATGATACATAATATATAGTTTGGGTTTTCAGCTTCAGGCTTTCCCAGTTAAAAACAACTATGTTATCTGTGATTATTTTTATTTATGCTTTACATGTGTGTGCAATTAATTTTCCGTAAAATATTAACAGTGGAATGATTCAGTATCTTGCAAGACGTTAAATATTGTGAGATCAGGTGAATCTAGGACATATGCATGCTTAGTGCATATAATTTCTACACCAACCAGTTCTGCTTTGACTATCAAACCCATACTTTCTGTTGTAAAGAATCTATCTTCAGAATTATCCTTCTATGTTACGAAGTGAATTGGATTATGGATCTGATGAAAGGCATTGAGGGTTTGTAGGAATAAATAAGTGAGATGGATTGAGGTTTTGAAGAAACGTAGATGGATATGTCACGTCAACAGGTCATGACTGTTAATCATGAGGGAGTCTATTGTGGGTCATTATGAAACATAATACGGATGATATGGTTGAACTGGATATGATGAAAGTCCCAATCAAATCAAATGATGACATGTCATGGTAGCATATGATTATCTATGTTATACATGCTAATGTTTTGACCTTGTTATTAATATAAATTTTCACAACTTTATCTTTAGAACTAAGCTTTCGTTCTCGTTTCTTTGGTGTTGATGCTTCATGTACTTTTAGCATGGTGGACTTCAAATGTAGTCCTTCAATTTCATGTATTCATCATTTTTTAGTAGGTTGTACAAATGTGTCAGAGCTACAGAACGGAATGGAATATGGCTGTAGAATATGGAATCAGCTGTAGAATGTGGAATCAGTTTTAGAATGTGGAATCAGTGGTAGAATGGAATGTGGTTGTAAAATGGGATGTGGCTGCAGAATGTAGATTTTGTAGAATGGAATATAAGCTGCAGAATGGAATATGACTATGGAAAGGAATGTAACTGCAGAATATGAGCTGCAAAATGGAATGTGACTGTGGAATGGAATGTAATTATAGAATATGAGCTGCAAAATGGAATGCAAATGCAGAATTGAATGTAGTTCTGTACTACTACGTATTGTAGAAAAGAAAGGGAAAATATAGGATGTCAGAAATTTCTACTTTTCATCCTATATTCTCTGTATAAGGATAACAATCATTGATTGGTTTTCATACTTATACAATTTATTATTATTATTATTATTTTGTATTTTTTTTGTATTATATATAGGAAAAATAAAAGCTAAGTTAGTGAAGAAGAAGGATTCTTGTTCACTAACTTCATATCAGTATTATCTTGGAAAATATTGATAAACTCTTCTCCTGAAATTGGCTTATGATATACTTTCAACCATTGTCCATTCACAAGAATAGGTACCTTTTATTCATTAATGGTCCTTATCCTGACTGCTCCATTTTCAAAGACCTTTTCAATCTCATAAGGCCCAAGCTAATTATTCTGAAACTTTCCTTGAAATTCTTTGAACTTTGAATCAAAAAAAAGTGACCAATCCCCTTCTTGAAACTTTTTCTCTTTGATATATTTATCATGCCATTTGTACCTTTGATGTTGGACTATACTAGTTCTTTGAATTGCATCTTGCCTGATTTCATCAAGCTCATTAAGTTGCTCCAATCTATGCTTCTGAGCTTCTAATAAATCAAGTCCCAATTGGACTGCCATCTTGAAGGTTTGAATCTGAAATTCTATAGGAAACAGGACTTACTTCCCATAAAAAAGTTCATGGGGAGTATGTCCTGTTGTGTTCCTCCATGTGGTTCTATAGGCCCGTAAGGCTTCAGGAAGACTTTTTTCCCAATCTCTTCTGTGTAGGTATACAGTCTTAGTGAGAATTTCTTCAATCACTTTATTGGTTGACTCTACTTGACCATTTTCTTATTGATGATAAAGATTAGATTTTCTCTGCTTGATCTTGTCATCTTCCGCAAGCTCTTTCACCAACTTGGATGTAAAATGGGATCCCTGATCTGTCACAATTTCTCATGGAACACCAAAACGAGTGAATATATCCTCAAATAGAAATTTAACTACAGAACATTCATTAGCTAATGCTAGTGCTTTAGCTTCTACCCATTTAGTGACATAATCAATACATATCATAATATATTTCTTTTTATTAGATGGTGGATTGATTGGTCCAAAAAAATCCAAGGCCTGTTTTTCAGATGGTTCGATGAGTACTTGAGGTTGTAATGGAATTTCATCTAAAGGAACAGGTTTCCCCGTTCTTTGGCAACTATCACACCTTTTGACATATTCTTTGGTATCTCTAAATATGGATGGCCAATAATATTCTAAATGAAGGATTTTACAGGTTGTCCTCTTCTCAGCAAAGTGTCCACCACAAGGTTCATCATGACATGCCTTAATAATTTCAGGAATTTCATCTTCTTGAACACATGTTCTGATAATGAGATCTGGAACTGTTTTATACCATTCATTACTAGTCCATGAGTAATTTTCACTTATTTGAATAATTCTTCTTTACTCTGTAGGAAACAAATGTGAAGGCAATTTTCCTGTGACTAAGTAATTAGCAATATCTGAAAACCAAAGAGTTTTAGTAATTATTACAAAAATATATTCATTAGGAAACTTATCCTCAACTGGAGTATCATTTTTGATATTTTTAATTCTAGATAAGAAATCAACCACTGTATTTTGTTTTTCAAGTTGGTCTAGAATGGTGATATTGAATTCTTGTAAGAGTATTAACCATCTTGTAACTCTTCCATTAGTAATAGATTTATTCATTAAGTATCTAATTGCAGAGTGTGTTGAGATTCAACAAGATGATGATCCTAGTGAAAATTAAGCACCTTCACTAGGTGGGGCCCGCAGGCTATTTTTAGGTGTATGTCTATTTTTAGAATGGTGAGCATATTCTAAAATTAGCAAGATGCTAATTCTAGATGGTTGAGAAAATTCTATCTTTATATGATTTTATATTTTTATACCATGGGCGAAGTCTATTTATAGATCACATATTTAAAAATAGAATGCATGTCAATTATTGTTAGCCCTTAATGATAATCAAACAATTAATAATAGCTTATTCCCTTGAAGCACTTGATTTCAGTTAAATGATGTGGCAAACTAGTTAGTTGAAGGAATTACGCATTGCAAGGTTGGTTGGTGACTCATGCATGATGGACTTCGTTGTAACTGAGTGTGACATAGTTGTAACAGAGTTGGAAGAGTAGTTATGTGAGTTGTTATTTAGTTTAACTCAGTTAAGTGAGTTAAACTCAGTTGTGCTATTTGTAACTAAAGATACACTAGTGAAATATGAGTGAATTAATTATTTAATTAATTCACAAGTAGTGTCTTACTTGCAACTGAAGAAATACAACATTTAACTACTTGCATGTCAGATCCAGTGGAGACCCAATGGAGAGATAGGTGAAAGGGTGTGTTTGACTATCAGTTGTGACTATAGTGATGCATTCAATGCATCTACACACACATTGGAGTTTCCAATGAGGATTGCGCAGTCAAGGCAAGGAAATATCGAATTCATTCAGGGATTTTCTTCAGCAGGGATTGTGCAGTGGAGGCAGGTTGTCAGGAGGCAGTAAATTGGTGCATATGTGAACCAATTTTTGTATGACAGTGTGAGACGATTGTATATTGTACTGAGAGCTCTATGAGCTGAGATTTGTATGAGAATTTTTCATGATTCCATGATATACATAATATATGATAGTTGGGGTTTTTAGCTTTAATCTTTCCCGGTAAAACATCTTGTTATGTGTGATTGATTTTTCTTCATGTGTTTGCAATTGGTGTTTTAATTTCTGGAAAGAATTGAGTAGAAGGATTCTGTATTTAATAGTGGATTTAATTGTTAGATCAAGGGAGTCTGGAAATACATCACAGTATTTATAAAAATTCTACAGAGTGATCTGTGTGAACACAGGCTTCATAGCCTGTAATATAATGTTTAAATTTGTTGATAGCATGAACAACGACTAAGAATTATTTTTCAGTTACAGTGTAATTTAACTCAGTGGGAGTTAAATTCTTACTTATGTAATAGATGGCATAGGCGATCAAATATTTTTGTCCTAATACAACTCCCAAAGCTGTATCTGAAGCATCTGTTGAAATATGAAAAGGTAGTTTCCAATTTGGACCTCTTAAGATGGGTGCTTCATAAATTTTTGTTTTTAAAGTTTTAAATGCCAATTGGCAATCAAGATTCCAACTGAATTCATAATCTTTGGTAAGTAACTTGAAGAGCGAGGATGCTATTTTAGTGAAGTTTTCTATAAATATTCTATAATACCATGTGAATCCTAGAAGACTTTTAATATCCTTTTGACAACTTGGAATTGATAATTTGGAGATGACTTCAACTATAGATGTATCAAATTTAATTCCATCTCCTGAAATGTGATGTCCTAAAACAATCCCTTTTGTAAACATCATAAAACATTTTTGATGACTTAATGAAATATTTGCTTCTTTACATATTTTAAGAACCTTTTCCAAATTCTCTAAACCTTATTCAAATGAATTCACATAAACTGTAAAATCATCCATATATGCCTCTACACAACCATGTATTAGATCATAAAAAATTCCCAGTACTGCACTTTGGAATGTTGCAAGTGCATTACATAAACCAAAAGGAAGGAATCGGTAGGCATAAGTTCCCCATGGACAAGTAAATGTGGTTTTATCTTGGTCTTCAAGTGCTACCTGAATCTGGTAGTAACCACTAAAACCATCCAAAAATGAGAAATACTTCTTACCTGCTAGTGTATCAATTAATTGATCTATAAAATGTAAAGGAAAATGATCTTTTAGGGTGGCTTTGTTCAATTCTAGATAATCAATGCATACCCTCCACTTACCATTCATTTTGGGTACAATCACTAAAGGGGAGACCCACTGACTATCCGAAATTGGGTAAATGAAGTTCACATTCAGCGATTTTTGCAACTCTTTTTTCACAATTTCCCTAATATTTGGATTCATCCTTCTTTGAGGTTGTCTGATAGGTTTAAAATTTTCCCCAATATATATGTTATGTATACAAGTCTTAGGACTAATTCCTTTCATGTCATTGTATTCCCATGCATATGCAGAAGAATGTTGTTGTAATGTTATGATTAACTTTTCTTGTTGTAGTCTTTCCAAGTTTGTGTTTATGTTCAAAGATTTTCCTGGAAAGATTTCAACTGTAGAGTTACCAAATTCTTCCATAGAGTATAGAGACATTTGTCTAGATGACAAGTATTCAATATTTCATTGCTATTGAAATTTATTATGTTCATATTCTGAAGATGATTCATTTTTTTCTATTGAATTTAAGATTTGACTATCTTCACTAATGTTTGAAATAGTAAAGAGGGGTTTTATATCATTGTCATGATCAATCCATTATTTTTCATCTAACTCTGTGATTCATTTTGCTGGAGGATATAGAGTGAATTTATTTTTTGAGTTACCATCAAAGATATACATGTCACCAAATCTACAACTAATGAAAGCATCAACTGTAGGCAACCAAGGTCTTCCTAATATAAGTGGATGTCCTCCTAGATTGTTTTTGGGAGTTAAAGTCATAAAATCAACATGATACTCCCAAGAATCTAGAGATACTGAGATATCTTATAATACACAATCTGGCTTGATTACAAATCTATATGATAATTGTATTAATGTAGGTGTATAGAAAAGGTTAGGAAGTTTGAGCTGTTCCATGGTCTGTTTTCTCATGATGTTTATACCTGCTCCTAAATCAATCAATGTATTTGGAATTTCAACACCAAAGATATGTGTTTTTATAACTGGACTTCCTGGATCTAAATATTTTTGTATGCCAATTTTTCCCATCATTATGTCTGCGATTTTTCCTACTAGTTGAATTCTTTTTATTTCCTTTGTTTTTTCTCCCTGGTTTCTTCATGCTCAACTCTTTTATTGTTTTGGCTAGAATTGGAATCTTTAATGGCTGGTAACAAAGGGATTTTGATACAAACATTTTTCAGTTCATCTAGAAAATCATAATTAGGCAACATGATATGTTTTTCTACCCCTCTATCAACTTGTAATATTTCAGGAAAAGGATTGTTAGAGATAGATACTAATGGTTGCTCTATGATAGGAGTTGATTTTATTGGTTCTTTTTGTTTTTAATTTTCAGAATTTTGGTTTTGAAGAGATGTTCCTTCTTCAAAACTTTTATTTGGCTGTAGAGAATCTTCTTCAATATTATCTTGTTCTATAATAACTACAGAAGGCTTTTTATTTTCCAGTATCCTACCAAATCTAAGTTGGACATCATTAAGATCTAGTGGAGTAATCATGTAGGTTGGAAATTGTTGTCCTTCTATCATGTAAGTTTTTTGAGGATTTTTATTATTGGGATTTGGTAATGGTTGGCAAGTAATTGATTTGATCTTTGTGGGAATGACAATGAAAGTTGTGGATTTTGGTTTTCGAGTTGGGGTTGTTGATTTTGTTGAGGAATTTGTTGGGGAGGATAGTTTGGATATGATGGAGGATATTGGTAGTATTGAGTCTATCTTCCATAGGGATTTTGCATTCCTTGTGCCCAAGATTGATATTGAGATTGAGGCCAATGTTGTTGCCAATAATTCCAATTATTTGGTGGGGGATGAGTGTACATTTGATTGTTAAAGCCTTGATTTTGTGTCCCTTGCCATGGCCTTATAGAGACAAAGAAAAGAGATTATGTTGGATTTGAAGTTTTTTCTTATTGAAAAACAACCTTAAGACCTAGAATTGAAGGAAAAACCTTAGTTTCATGATTTTCTGAACAAATCATGTAGGTCTCTATGAATTTTTCATCTAGAGGACATTCTCTTAAAGCATGCTTCTTTCTGCATTTAGGATAGGAAATAGCTAAAGCATCAATCTCAGCTTTATTCTTTTTTTGTAATTTAAGGGGGTATATCTATTCACTAAGACTCCCTAAGATATATGTTTTAAATTCATCAAGCATATTTTCAATTTCTGCCCTACTTACTGTTCCAGTCGCAGATCTATTCACTCTAGCAAGACAAGGATCTCTTGGACTTTTCCCAGTTTTTGTTTTTCCCCTTGAGAGATGAATACATAGTTCAACAATGTTAGGTAATGGGAGTTGAGAGATATCTCCCTTCCCCATCATGTTCAGGATATCTATCCACTCATCTCTAATGGATTTTAATAAAAGATATTTTAAAGTATCTTGATCTAAATTATCCATTTTCGCTATTTTTATGTTATAATTGAATCTTTTAATTAAATCCTCCAAATTATCATCCTCCTTTTGCATAATTTTGAATACGTCATCCTTGTGATTATTGGGTATGCAATAATCCAAATATATTTCTAAAAATGCTTTCTTCATGCCATTCCATGTTCTAATAGACTGAGTGATTAAACCCATGAACCATTTTAAAGCTTCTCCTTTCAAAATTGAAGGAAACAACTTAATTTTTTGAGAGCCTTGTAAATAATCATAAGTTCTACACAAAAATTAAAATTCAAACAAAAAGGTTTCATGATTTTCAGTTTTTAATCCGTGAAAATTTGGAAGGACAAAAGGTGAGATATTTTTCATTGTGGCATTTGTATCTCCATCAACTATAGGGAATCCAAATGAACTATCAATTTCCCTATTTCTTTTGTTTTCTCCATTTCTTCTACCTCCTCCTGCATTCCCTCTACTTCTTCCTTTACCTCCTCCTCCAAATAATAGATTTTATCCATTTATAATTTCTCCTTATCCTTCTCCTCCTTCTCCTCTTCCTATCATTATAGATTCTTTAGAGCTAATATAAGGTTCAATCTGGAAGGTCAATTTCTCTTCCTTTGGTTCTTATATTAATGGAATGTTGAAGAAAGGTTCTTCTTCTTCTTCTCCACTAGGAATTTCTAACTCTTCAGCTGAAATATGTTCCCCTATAGAGATGAAAAAGGTTACTCCTTTTGTTGGAGATCTAGGATATTCTTCCTCTAAGAATGCCTTAGTGGATGAAGTAGGAGATCCTCCTAATTGGATTTTTGACCTTAGGACTTCAAGAAGTATATGTCTAGTGAAGTATGGAATATGAGTTTGAGATGGAGGTGTATCACTTCGTGGTCTAGGTGGAGTGAGTGGTGTTGTAGGAATTAAAATCCTGCCTCTAGCTATGAATCTACTCCTAGAATCTATTTCTCTACGCATATCATTTTTTATATGTAAGAAATGAGGTTACCTAATTACACTTCCTTGGAAACAGCACCAAAATGTTTAGCCAATTTAATGTCTTAAATTTCTTAAATGAATTATCAACTGAGGTTTGTAAACTGATGAAGTGTGGTGCACTATATGTGCTTAGTTAACCTTCTTCTTACTTCGTTGTATGTATTGTTATGTTTTTTTGGGGATTCTGTTCTTTATGTATAAATGTTAATCTGGAACTATGAAAGGAATTAAATGAATCTAGTGAATTTTAAATGTGTAAAAATAATTTTAAAAGAAGGAAGAAAAGGAAGTGTTCTTAAATAAAAATGAACCAAAACTAGTAAATGATTAAAATCTAATCTGAAAAACAATGTTTATGCTAATGAATTCCAATTTAATTTTAGTCCTATTCCATGGATATAATTGTTATGACTGAAAATTGAAATTACAATGCTACTCTAATTGAAAGAAAATTCAAAGATAAGACAAGCTAATGTATGTTTGATTACTCCAGCATTCAATATGAAGTATGATAAAATCACCTTCTTGAAATGATGTGTAAGCAACCAATTTTTACCTTAGTTTTTAATGTTCTAGAAAAACAAGTAAAGTGTGCAAAGGAAAACTCAATAATTGCATAAATTATATATTCGAGCATTTGGAATCAAACTTTAATTGAGTTATTATCACAAAATTGCACTTGATTGGCTGCTAACTAGACAAATTTATGTAACTATTTCAAACCAACTTGTGACTGAAGCTTAGCCTCTTTAGTCTGAGAGGGCTCTCTCAAAAAGGGTTAATGATATTTGATAATGATAAAATAGATGGCTAACTCTACTTGAAAAATGACTTGTTTGTGATAAGTGTAGGTTGAAAAGAACTCAGTCTTCAAACATTGGGCTTATGGAGTCAACAAAGCAATAATTTATAGTAAGTTCACTTGAAATGGAAGCCGAGGCAGGTAATATTTTTTAGCAAAGGTAAGCACTCATGAAACAGGAAATAACATAGTCAATTCATCTATAAAGGAAGTCAGAGCATTACATGAATGAATTATGAGTATTAAAGATGAAAACCACTGCAAATGGTACACATAGAAAATAGAGATAATATAAACACTAAAAACTCAATTAGAATCTTAGGTTGGTCAAGAAACAAGTTGGTTGTACTACTCAAAACAGTCAATGACATAAAGTTGCAGTTTTGCCAAAAGTCTCCAACCCTTGAAAAATTCGACTCTCTGCCCTTTAATAGACTTGTTACTTGATGAGATGATCTGCCTCTTGGCTATATTCGTCTAATTTTTTCCTAATGACACCTTTCATAACCACAAAACATCTATTTAATGAGAAAAAGAGAGTTATCCTACTTGACAATCCTTTTCCTAATAGGAATCAAACTGTTCATTATTACATTAACAACCTTATCTCCTAAAAACAACTACATTTTGAAAACCATGATTTCACATGTTTGAATAGGGTGTGATGGGACTCATCACTACATGACATTTTAATTTACCTCCTCTAAAACTGGAAATAAACCCTATTTTTTAGGAAAAATGGTCTTCATCTTCAACGAATGGTTTGGCTCGTAGTTTGTCTTCATTTAGTGGTATTTAAGTCTTGAATATATGTTTTCATGGTCCTTTAACACTTTTATAGTATCCAAATGTCCAAAAATGCCCAAAAAAATTCTTATAAATCTCCAAAACAGTACGCTACAAAAGTAAGACAGTTTCGTAGCGTACTTTCCTAACGCTGCAAAAAATTCTTTTTGCCATCATCCTTTCTCATTCTTTCTTTCTGCATGATGTTCATGATGCCTTAATGCATCTTCCATACCATTTTCATCCCTTGGGAGCTCCAAAAACTGGTTCAAAATTCAAAAATGAAATCTACTGTAGTTTCGTAGCGTTTTGTTGTTCTTCAAACCCTGGCACGCTACGAAATTGCTGAAAACAATCAAAATTCCAGAAATTTGTGTAGCTTCAAAAATCTACCTTATAAGTGAAAAAAATCAGTTCCTAACATGCCATTAGTCTTCAAAATCATAAACCATCTCACACTATGATTCTTGAGGGGTTTCTTCCTCATTGATGATGAGTTAAGCAATTGGCTTCTCAACTACTGTCATTTTAAGGCCCTTTTTCTCCAACTCCTCATGGATTAGTTCAAGTTGTTCTTGGAGGTATTTGACTTGGTATTAAACATGCCATGAACCCCTCTGCATGTTATGGGCCTCATCAAACTAATGAGGAACACAATCCATCTCACCTTTCATATTTAAAACCACTTTGCATATTTTTCTTGTTTTTTGTGAAAAATAGGTCTTATAACAGAGCTTATATCTCTGAATACATGATGTATTTTTCAAAACTGGAGGAGGTTTTTATCAATAAGAATGTTAATAAGAAAAACCTTTCTTGGGTTTTTGAAAACCATCTCCAGTTGTCCAGAACCTACATTTGAAGAACATGTGTAAAACAGGAAAAATCTGTTTTCTGAAAATAGGGCTCAAAGAAATCCTTGTATCTCCCAACTGATAGCACCTGTGAGAAAAGTGAGAGAGGTTATTTTTCCTTGTCCTGTGCTTGAAAATAAAATCTCTCAGTATTTCCAAATTAATATCTATTCATCCAAAATATTATCTTTAAACTTACTTCTCAAACAGTCCAAAAACACATCCACTTCCTTGTTAGCTCTAGCAGAAATTCAAACAACTTGAACTGATGCATGCTTCAGCAAAGCTAGGATCCTCCAAAAATATCTTAAGGTCCATGAGATTATATCTTATCCACAGATCCTCCTTTGTGTGCTTTCTTGTACATGAAATCTCCTTTTATAACCAAGTTTCCCTCTTAAAAAAGTGACACTTGGAAAGCCAAATTGGACAGTAAGCTGCTTGCTGTGTTGAAGTAGCTCTCAAAAAGTGACATTGAGATGTTCCACATGCAAGAATGAATGTTGAGTGAAAAATAGCATTTTAGGATAATTTTTTGTGTTTTAAATGCCAGCTTATGCTTAAATCATGACACACACATGCCAAAAGGGTAATGATGACCTCATACATGGTTGTGTACCTTTGAATTAAAATGACTCTGTTTTTTCTGAAAACATAGGGTTCATATATGAGCTCTTATCTCCCTATCCTGGATAGATATTTCAAAACTGAAGGAGGTTTTTTTAGTTCAGTATGTCTTGAAGAAAAATGTCTCTTGGTTTTTTTAAAATCATTTCCAGCTATCCAAAATCTGCATTCTAAAAACATGTATAAAACATGAAAATTCTGCATTCTGAAAATAGGACTGAAAGACATCCCTCTATCTCCCAATATGTTGCACCTTTGAGAAAAGTGAAAGATTTTATTGTTATTTGATATGTGCTTGAAAATAACCTCTCTTGGTTTCTTAAAATAATTCTTTTTTTTCCCAGAAACCTCCCTTGAAGTTGACTGCTCAAAGTTAGAAAATAGAGAAATGCTTCATATTCGCTACGAAACTAGCAATAGTTTCATAGCATTTTCTGCCTATTTTACGTTGAATTCACTATGAAAGTAGGATTCTTGGCTAAAATGACCTTTTTCGGAATTGTAAGATTGGGAAATCAAATATGTTAGCAAATGATGATTGATGGAACATGATGTGACCTATATGGAGATGGTGTGCCCCTGTGGTACACCAAAGAACTTGTAGTTCCAGTTCCATCCATCTTCTTGGAAATAAAAAATTTGAAATTTATGAAAACTTCGCCAAGCTCTTATGGCCTTCTCCTCGGGCTCAAGCTTGATAATTACTGCTGAAAAACTAACTTTGTACCTACTGAAAATATGCTCAGTCAACTTTGGGCTTATTCACACACTCCTACCTACCCTAACAACTGCAATCTCCATTTTTAACTCACGGAACATGAAACTTCCAATGAAGCCAGTCATTGTTCTGATCTGACATTTGAACCTCTTGAATACACTTGAACCAAAAGTAAGCATGATACTGAAATGGCCAAGGCAACATAAAATGTATCTGATCCTCATAATGAAAATATAACTGGAAATCTGGACTGTAGAACTCTTCCATGTATTTAGCTATAGGATCATAGAAGACATAATCTGTTTGATGATTCTCAAGACATTTTTTAGCTTTGGATAACTCACATATGCTTTGCTCAGCAACACAAGATTTCAGTGTGTGCTATCAAACTGATTTTCAAAAACAAGGTATTCTTCCTCAATCTCAAAAGAGAAAGGTAGTAGCATCCTCTCTTTGTGTTCTATCATTAAAAACTTTTGAAAAGACTAATCTTAATAATGACGACTATAAGACTGAATTTGATCTTCTAAGACTTCAATGTCTTTTTCAATGTTCTTAGCAACTTCATCCAAAAATTGAATCTTATCTTCTGACTTACACTCAAATGACTTCAGATTAGAAGACAAGGATAAAGAAAAAATTTCATCCACTTCCTCATTAGTGTGATCATTATTTGATGTAGGTTGATGCAAGGAATGACATGAAGAATAAAATTCTTCCTTTACCTGAGGATTATAGCAATTATCTTCTAGTATTTTTTCTTGTTGTTTGAAATGATTCTCATACTCCTGATGATCAAAAGACTGACAAGTTTGCTGCAACTTTTCATCAAACTCAGAGGATGTAACATGATTTTCATAAATAAACTCCTATTGGGTTTCATTTTCATCCAAGAGAGAGGCTACCCTTTCTTCTTGGTGATGAAAGGGATTGTCATAAAGGGCCTCTAAAATTTTATCATCCATGAACTCATCATCTTCATAACAATTCTCCAAAGATTTAATAAAACTCACACAATGTTTATATCATTCTTTGATCAGCAATAAGGAGGGATGACACTCTTCATACATCTCATAAAATGCAACATGGAAATCAGCAAGATAATATAAGGAACCATTTGGTAGGATTTCGTACCAAGACCATGCTTTTCCTTCTAAAGTGACCATAAACATATTCATGAGAGAATCCTCAAGGAACTGAACCTTAAGTCTACATACATGCATATGGAATATAACCAAATGAATATCAGCATTGTCTTTTTTCATCTTTAAATATGGGAAGATCAGTTAGACATTCGACCTTTGGCATAGGATTTGGAAAACCAGGGATGTAAGACCGATTCATAGGAGAATACCTGGAATTTATTCTTGCAATGGAACTCATCTTGGAACTTCATCAAGCTACTGATCTTCAAGCAGTGGAGTCACCATGAATCTATGAAATTTTTAATTCTTCAACAATGGAGTCACCAAGGTAGTTGCAGCCTCGAATATATTTTAAGCTCCTGCTGCCTTCAACAGTTCAGCTTTAAAATTTCGGGAGATGTATATCTTTAGACTCCCAACAGACGCACCAAAATGTTATCACAAAATTGCACTTGATTGGCTGCTAACCAGAAAACTTTATGTAACTGTTTCAAACCATCTTATGACTGGAGCTTAGCCTCTTCAGTCTGAGAGGGCTCTCTCAAAATGATATTTGATAATGATAAACTAGATGGCTAACTCTACTTGAAAAATGACTTGTTTGTGATAAGTGTAGTTTGAAAAGAACACCAGTCTGTAAAAATTGGGCTTATGGAGTCAACAAAGAAATAATTCAGTAGTAAGTTCACTTTAAATTAAAGATGAGGCAGGTAAGAGTTTTTAGCAAAGGTAAGCACTCATGAAACATGAAATAACACATTTAAGAACCATCTATAAAGGAAGTCAGAGCATTACATGAATGAATTCTGAGTATTAAAGATGAAAACCACTGCAAATGGTACACATAGAAAATATAGATCAGATAAAAACTAAAAACTCAATCAAAATCTCAGGTTCGTGAAGAAACAAGTCTGTTCATTACTGAAACAGTCAATTACATAAAGCTGCAATTTTTCCAAAAAGTCTCCAACCCTTGACAAATTCGACTTTCTGCCCTTTAATAGACTTGTTACATGATGAGATGATCTACCTCCTAGCTAGATTCATCTAATTTTTTCCTAATGACAGCTTGCATAACCATAAAACATCTATTTAGTGAGAAAATGACAGCTATCCTACTTGACAGTCCTTTTCCTAATAGGACTCAAAATGTTCATTATTACATTAACAACCTTATATCCTAAAAACAACTACATGTTGAAAACTATGCTTTCAAATGTTCAAATAGGGTGTGATGGGACTCATCACTACATGATATTTTAATTTACCTCCTCTAAAACTAGAAATAAACCCTGTTTGTTAGGAAAATTGGTATTCATCTTCAACAAATGGCTTCGCTGGTAGTTTGTCTTCATTTCATGGTATTTAAGTGTTGAATAACTCCTGTCATGGTCCTTTAACACTTTGATAATATCCAACTATCCAAAAATTCCCAAATACTTGCTTATAAAGTTCCAAAACTGTACGCTACGAAAGTAAGACAATTTCATAGCGTACTTTCGTAGCGCTGCAAAAAATGCCTTTTGCCATCATCCTTTCTGATTATTTCTTTCTGTATGATGTTAATTATGCCTTAATTCATCTTCCATACCATTTTCATCCCTTGGGAGCTCCAAAAACTGGTTCAAAATGCAAAAAGGAAAGCTACAGTAGTTTCGTAAGCATTTTGTTGTTCTTCAAACCCATGCACGCTACGAAGCTGCTGAAAACAATCAAAATTCCCGAAATTTGTGTACCTTCAAAAATATACCATCTAAGTGAAAAAAATTAGTTTCTAGCATGCCATTAGTCTTCAAAATCATAAACCATCTCACACTATGATTCTTGATGGGTTTCTTCCTCATTGATGATGATTTGAGCAATTGGCTTCTCAACTACTGTCATTTTAAGGCCCCTTTTCTCCAACTCCTCATGGATTAGTTCAAGTTGTTATTGGAGGTATTTGACTTGTTCTTAAACATGCCATGAACCCCTCTGCATTTTATGGGCCTTAACAAACTAATGAGGAACACAATCCATCTCACCTTTCATATTTAAAACCACTTTGCAGATTTTTCCTATTTTTCTGAAAAATAGGTCTTAGAACAGAGCTTATATCTCTGAATCCATGATATATTTTTCAAAACCGAAGGAGTTTTTTTTCGATAATAATTTTCATAAGAAAAACCTCTCTTTTTGTTTTTAAAAACATCTCCAACTGTCCAAAACTTGCATTTGAAGAACACGTGTAAAACAGGATAACTATGTTTTCTGAAAATAGAGATCAAAGAAATCCTTGTATCTCCCAACTGATAGCACCTGTGAAAAAAGTGAGAGAGGTTAGTTTTCCTTGTCCTGTTCTTGAAAATAACCTCTCTCATTAGTTCCAAATTCATCTCTGTTCATCCACAATCTTCTCTTTAAAATTACTGCTCAAACTGTCCAAAAACACAACCATTTCCTTGTTAGCTCCAACAGAAATTCAAACAACTTGAAATGATGCATGCTTCAGCAAAGCTAGGGTCCTCCATGAATATCTTAAGATCCATGAGCTTCTATATTATCCACAGAGCCTCCTTTCTGTGCTATCTTGTACATGACCATCTCCTTCTATAACCAAGTTTCCCTCTTAAAAAGGTGACACTTGGAAAGCCAAATTGGATAGCAAGCTGCTTGGTGTGATGAAGCAACTCTCAAAAAGTGACATTGAGATGTTTCACATGCATGAATGAACGTTGAGTGAAAAATAGTAGTTTAGGATAATGTTTGGTGTTTTAAATTCCATCTCATGCTTAAATCATGACACACACATGCCAAAAGGGTAATGATGACCTCATACATGGTTGTGTACCTTTGAATTAAAATGACTTTGTTTTTTCTGAAAACATAGGGTTCATAGCTGAGCTCTTATCTCCCTATCCTGGATAGATATTTCATAACTGAATGAGGGTTTTTTAGGTGAGTATGTCTTGAAGAAAAACCTCTCTTGTTTTTTTGAAAACCATTTCCATCTGTCCAGAATCTGCATTCTAAAAACATGTATAAAATAGGGAAATTCTGCTTTCTAAAAATAGGGCTAAAAGACATCCCTGTATCTCCCAATCTCTAGCAGGATTTGAGAAAAATGAAAGAGCTTTTTGTTATTTGATATGTTTTTCAAAATAACCTGTCTTAGTTTCTTAAAATACCTCTTTGTTTTCCCAGAAACCGCACTTGAAGTTGACTGCTCAAAGTTAGAAAACAGAGAAATGCTTCATATTCGCTACGAAAATAGCAATAGTTTCGTAGCATTTTCTGCCTATTTTACACTGAATTCGCTACGAAAGTAGGGATTCTTGGCTAAAATGACCGTTTTAGGAGTTGTAATCCTAGGAAATCAAATATGTTAGCAAATGATGACTGATGGAACATGATGTGACCTATATGGAGATGGTTTTGAGATGAAATAAGGGTGGTCTTGAAACCTAGGATAGGTTAAGTATGAAAAAATGAAAACTCCTATGCCAACTTGAAAAAGGTTTAAGGAGACCGTACCCTTTTGAAAGAGTGAATTGTATGACCATGTCAAGTAATGACTCACAAAATTATGAGTGATAACACCTTAGTTTTTAATTTTCTAGAAAAACAAGTAAAGTGTGCAAAGGAAAACTCAATAATTGCATAAATTATATATTCGAGCATTCAGTTTAGAAATATGATAAAATCACCTTCTTGAAATGATCTTTAAGAACACCCAAATATACAATTTAATGAGGATCTAAAAATCGATGTAAAAGGTGTAAAAGTAAAGCTCAATGATTGTATAGGTTGAACATTCAATCATCTAATTTTGAAGTATGAAAATTCACCTTCTTAACCCGATGTTTTAGGAACATTCAATTATACAATGAATTGATAGTTTGATCTAAGAAAGTAAATAACAGAACATGAAAGGAAATTAAATAACTATGAGCTTTATTACCTCAAACTTAATCCAGTCGGAAAATAGACAAAACTATCCTCTTGAAATTTTTTTAGAAAATAAAATATTACATAGTCATTATATTGTTGATGCTAAGAAGACATTCATGATTTAATTCTATACTATTGATCGAAAACTGTAATGTAATATTAATATACTCAAAAAATTGACAAAATAGAGTAAAGAATTTAAACTAAAACAATGAATGAAAAAACTCCTCCTGTGCAGGGGCCCTCTGTAGCAGATTTGGTCGAAATCCTAACTGGTTATATGTGCACTAAGCAATTACTGGAACCATGAACGCAATTTTTATATTATAATAGAACAGAGTTTCAAAAAAATACATAATGTTTCAACAAAATTACTACTTTTTTTTGGTTCTGAACAACTGGTATTTAAATAAAACTAATCATAACTGTAATAATTTGATTACGCCTATAGGTGGCTATCTTAACCAAATTATAGAATTGGAGTTTGACTGTTTAATTCTTGATTTTCTACATCGTAGAAAATCAAGAGTTCTTCGCTTCTCGGCTTACGTCCTTTGACCATGCTTTGACCGTGATCTCAGTCATCCTTTTCTATCGAGTTCAATCAAGCAGATAGGACGAAATCCATGTGTGAATTATTCTGGAGATGCCCATGTGGCTCATTTCTCTATTTGCTCCTTGAAACCTGCCAAACCATGAAAGTAGCTGCATAACCAAAGATTAGCTGCAAAATAGGCTTTGTTTTGTAGCCAAGTTACAAAAATTTATTCAAATAAAAAGAATTTCAGAAGATAACATAAAAACCATTTAAATGCATTCCCTGAGATAAAACATGACATTTATCATTGATTGGAGTGTATGGACTTATGAGAAAGTAGAAAAAGGGATGAGAAAGGATGTCAAAAAAGGGACATTTCTGATGTTCAACAGTAGTCTAGGACAACACCGACATTTTCACCCTTCTCAAGAGAGCAAGGAGTCTCGCCCGAGGCGTGTCGTGACCTTACTAAGATGAAGAGATAGAAATATACTACCAAAGATAGACTACTAACAACTGTCCATGCATTATAGCACACAGAACACATTCATCACATGTCAATCAAGACACAAGCTACCATCTAGAAATTACCAACAAGAACATCAAAAATTTTGAAATGGCTAAACACAACTATGATTTAACTATCATGCACATCATATAATCCACAATCTGACATTGATTTTTTTTATTATATCATGAGCACATTGCACATTATATTCCGTAGAGTTCAGCGTAATACAACACAATACATTTCAAGCTCTGTAGAGCTCCTAGAAAAAAAAACTCTATCTTCTTCCCAAAATAGTTTTCCATATGTCAATCCTTGAGAAAAATCTCTTTTCCTTTGCTTATTTACCTCTGTTGACTGGCACTATCAGTCTTCACCCCTTCTTTGCTTCACTGTTATCTTGCGCTCCACTGCTTCCTGTCTCTTTTCGTGGTTGGATCTGCCTTTGGGAGTCCTTATGTTTGTTCACTATCCTTTGTTTCTGCCATCTATGCTACTACCCATCTATGCTCCACCACCTCTCTTCTCACCTCCTGGCCTTCTACAACTCAAAATTGTATTACTCAAAACAAGGCCCCAATAGGCCCCGACCACAAGTTGTTGACTCGTACCGAGTTAATTTTTTCCACTGTTGTGGTCCCTAGTTGACCATCGACTGCTTTCTTTAGTTGATCCTCTCTGGCTGTCTCCCTCTCTAGCTCCATCTGTTCTAACTCCCCCTCCCCTAACAAAGGCCCCAACTCTGGAACCTTTTTCATGGCTTCTGTCCTGAGCTGCATGAACTTAGTGATCACTTCTTGTTATGTTTTCATCACAGGGTATGTTTCTCTTACCACCTTGTTGGCATGCGCGGCATCAATTGGCTATGGTAGATCAGTAAACGCTGCCCTGAACTTGGGGCCTACTTCAGAAACTATTTTTTTTATGGTCTATGCCTTCTGCTTAACTAGATACCTTAGATCTTGGAGGAGATGCTTCGTTATCGCTGAGATTTCTTCAATTGTTTGTATTTGTAGTTGTACCGCATTGGCCTGGTCATATAGTTGGTTGCAGCTGGCTGGATCAGTTATTCCTTTGATCTCAAATACAAGTTTCTGCACTTGCTCTGAGATGGGTTGTGCCTTCATCATGAGTGAGTTCAAGCTTTCATGGATTTTCTTGAGTATATTGTATGCTTTTGTAACAATGGTTCCTAGTGTCTCCTTTAGCTTTTGCATTTGCTCCTATATTTGCTTTACATTTTCTGTGTACCCTGTAGAGGGGTCTGGTAGTGAAGGTCTGGTTGAAAGGGCTTGCATTAACTCCTGGTTTTCTTTTCCCAGATTGGCACATGTTGTCTTTATGTGGACAAAGCGTTAAACCACTGGGAAGGCCCAAATGTCCCCTGGTGCAGCTTCGACTACACTAGTGATGGTTGGACATAGCTCGTGGAAGTTCTCATTCATTTGGTCGAGCTATTGTTGGAGGTTGTCCCTCTCTTGTTGTAATTGATTGCACTCATCAATGAGCGTTATGACCTGTTGATTTTGTTGCTCATACTTTTGAAGAAGGTCATTGTGAAGGGTCTCTGCATTTCAAGTCGCTGCTTGTATAAAATTGAAAATTTGGTCAGGTCCCCAACTATGAAGATCTCCACTACTTGTCATCTCAGGACTAGGATTCCTCTCCCTGAGAGGTTGCCCACTGGAAATGGAGCATTCAGATTGACCTTGTGGAGAGCTGGGTCGACTCGATGGAATAGTTTGTGGTTCGAGAATATGATAACTAGTGGACAATAGGTGAGTGGGTAGAAATGGTTGTAGTGCTAGCATGGACTGCTGAAATGGGTTGAGAGAAGTCTCAGTGGGCATATTATCAGAAATGGGCGAATCAATATGAATGAGTAAATTTAAAAAGTTACCCGACTCTATTATAGTTGATTTAACTTCGATAACTTATGTTGTACCCGAGTTAACCTCTGTTTCAATGTCGACAGCCATTATGGTGTCTGTGGGTATTGCACCCGAAATAGTGGCAGAAGTGGATGGAGTGTGGGTAGAATGATATTTGAAAGTATGTGATTTATGCAGTGATGAATTTTGTGTAGTTAGTGATAAGGAAGCTGGTACACTTTGTGAGGATGACGGGTTGGATTGCAGTGTGATGGTGGAGGTCTGAGTGCTTATTTCTGGTTCTTCGTGATTGGGATTCTAGTGGTTATTTGTTGCACATGGTCCTCATCTATGAGGTCCACTATCTGATTAGATTTTACAATTCTGGCTCTCTCACCTTTGGGTGCTAGGATGGGTGGTTTGGTTGCTTTTCTCTTGTGAAATGGGGCGATGGTTAGCTGCAGATATGAATGGAAATTGGTGTAAGGGAGTACAGTAAGGAGAGGGGTTGTCAATGATGGAGACCTGAAATTAAGTGTTTGAAATTCAGAAAATGCAAAGGATTTTCTCCAATATTTCCCATTTCCTTATTGAAAGCTTGTACTTGAATGACCGACTTCTGTATCAATGGTGCTAGATGCAACTGTGATATCCTTTGGGCTATTTTTTTCTGTCGTCTCTCCTGGTAGAGGGTGCGGGAGCATAGCGGAAAAAGAGTATTTGGGCTCTCCATATCTAATTTGTACGACTACTCCTGGTCATGATGAGACCTCCGTGTCGAAAGCTTCCTTTGTCAGTTGAAATTTCAAAAGTTTCTTATGAAAGGTGTCGGTCGCAACACAGTTGGGCCTAATCCATGTGTGGCTATGTGAGATGCTGAACCATACTTGATGCGAATACCTATCTAGCAGAGTCACGGGGACTCTTTGTTGCGTTTTGACAACGTCTAGAATTTTCCTGTACCATTTTGCGAATGCTTCCTCATTGATATCCTTGCTGCTAGGGTCCCCAGACACTCTCCATGGGGCATACCTGAGAGCCATCAGTTGATCTTCAATTATCTCCGCAAGAGACTGCCTCCCTACTAGAATCCACTTCCACATAGCCAAAGCCATTATCAAGTACTCATATATAAATCCCGCAACCCTCTTGAAGTTTTCCTCGCAAGCTTCGAAGAGTTCTTGCAACAAGAAGGCACACCAATTTAACTGTGCTCCCTGTCTACAATGCTCCGCAACTAATATAGTGTTGAGGGTACACTCTCCCTTGGTGCAGTTCCTCATTGTCTTCCCTGTAATTAAATAACATGAAATTATAGCACTGGGGACATTGATAAGATCTATATTTTCCTCCTTTCCTCCTCTTCTGGTCTCATATTTCCTATAATATTCACATTCTCCTAATTTATTCTCTCTTTTGGATGTATTTTGAAAATCAATCGATACATCATTTTTTGTTGCTAATAATATAGCAAGCCTATGGATGTCCTCCACATGAATTGGAATCGCTCTTCTGAGCCAAAGTGACCCATTCTGAATTCTGCTGATGAGAAACTTCATGCATTGCATTGTGCCAAACATTGGTAAGCTTCATATATGCAGGATTGTGGACATCTGGATGCCTTTGAAGTCTGTGTGGACTCTTGGCACTTTTCTTCCCCCCTCCTTTACATGGTTCTCAATATATACTTGCCTCTTTAGAGCTGGAAATTGGAAAGAGTCAATAAAATATTTGTCTATCAGGGTAGCATTATCATACCTCCCTACCAGTGGCTCTAACTTCTGAATTCTCCCATCGAGCTCTGGTTCGATCACTAAAACTATCGTCTTCATTATCTTTCCTCTTCTACAATATACTTTTAATTCTTCTGTTCTATGATTTTGAGCTCCTGTTGCTATAGTCTGGCTAACCATTATAGTAGTTTCCTTTTCTTGCAATTCAAAATTATCTAGCACTTTGATTTTTCCCTTCTCCATGTAGGTTAAGTAGGAATGTTGGCACGAAGGATGTTGATGCGACTGCATAACTAGTTAATTTTCTTTGGCTCCCTCCACAGCTACAACCGTGTGGTTAGTTACTCTGATGAGATGGACTCTGACGCTATTGACGGTGGCTTAGAAAGTTGTGTGGACTTTATGCTAATAATTGTTACCTGATGTGGAAACTTTATTACGGAATGATGTTACTAATTACAAAAAATATGTTTCAAATTTTGGCTGACCTTATAGACTGAAACCTGTATGATGGCTCATTATGACTGAATGATGGCTAACACCCTTGGTCATATAGTCACTGTAACCCACCCCCCGACCACAATTGGTTGCGATATGGTCCCTATGCTGTAACAGGGTGACGATTGACTTTGCGCGACATGCATCTTATTTTATTGAGACTCCTAACTTATCAGCGGAAACTGGCCTATTTTACTAACTGACTAATATCCTAACCTACAACTTATCTCGGTTGCAAGAGACTTATTGACATCTAACCTATTGACTCCTCTCAGGTGCGAGAGTTATTGAAATTAAAATTTCGTTGTTTATTCATGGTAGGGTTTTAGGCGTGTGCCATTCACCCACCCTGGCAGTATCTCTCCATCCAGTTGTGCTAGCTTGAATGCTCCTGAGTCGCGGATTTATATAACGTAGAACGGTTCCATCCATTGCATTTGGAGTTTTCCTGGGAATTTCTGGAACTTTTTGTCATAGAGTAATACTTTGCCGCCAATATTGAATGTCTTTCGTTTGATGTGGCAGTCATGTCAGGCTTTATGTCTCTGTTTTTACACCGATTGATGAAAATTTGAAAGAAATCTTGCTTCTTATCATTCCTTTAGTTCATGAAGACGTGTTGAGATGGATTCTACTTTGGTCATTTGTGTTATTGTAGAAATTAATAGACTAGGGACAATAAACTCAGCTGGCAGCACCGCTTCTTTCCCATACACAAGTTGAAATGGTATCTGGTTGTGTAATCATTTTACAGTATTCATGTACGCCCATAACGTGGTTTTTATTCTTTTGTCTCAGTCGTCCCGATTAGCATTGCAGACATCGGTTAAGCCCTTCTCCAAGATTTTGTTGAAAGCTTCAACATTTCCATTCGCCTATGGGTGATACAGAATTTTCTTGTGATTCTGTATCATGAAGTTTTCCAGTAATGATTTGACCGTAGCATTAATAAAGTGTGTGCCTTGATCACTTGTCAGGCTCCTTGGATAACCAAATATACTAATGATGTTTTCAAAGATAAATGTAGCTATTGTATCTGTTGTACAATCCTTCACTGGTGTCACCTCTACCCACCTAGTCATCATATTTAGTTGCGGTTATTATGTATCGTGCTTGTGAATGGCACACAACTGGTGTAATGGGCCCTACAAAGTCGACAACCCATTTTTTAAATACCTGCATTTCTCTTACGGGCTGCAGGGGTAGTTTGTTGCAGTGTGAAGTTTTCCATGTTCTTTGACACACATCACATTTCTTCACGTACTCTTTGTTGTCCGTGTGTATTGTAGGCCACCATAGCCCTACCTACAATATATTTCTTGCAATAGGCTTTGCTCCCACATGGCCTCTCGCAACTCCACTGTGACATTCCCACAAGATATCTTCTCTTTCGTGATCTAATACACATCTTCGTAGTATTTTATCTAGACCCATTTTTTTATAATTGACCCACTATGATTTGGTAATCGGTTGCTTTAACAACCAAATGTCTTCTCCGAGTTGTTGTATATTCTTTTGGGCAATGTCTTGTAGCCATGTACATGAATATTTGTTCTATATAATTAGGGATGGCTTCTATTCAGAAAAGGTATGCATTTGGTAGCTGGTCATCAAGTGGTCCTCCATTTTACCCATTCTCCAATATTAATAGATGGTTAGGTTCGACATTTAGTATCCCTAGCTTTATTATGACTTGAAGAGTAAACTCTCAGAACAATGGAAGCCACTTGCAGATTCCGCCTTCTAGAATAGGTTTATTTACTAAATACTTTAATGCAGAGTGATCTGTAAAAAATTTAAAGGTACGTCAAAGTAAATAGTGGTGAAATTTATGTAGGGAATATACCATCACCATAGCTTCTCTTTTAATTTTTGTGTAATTGTTCTCTACCATAGAAAACTTCTTGCTTGCAAATTATACTAGATATTCTATGTTGGTTTCTCTTGGTTGCGCTAGCACAACCTGCAAAGCAATGCTTGAAGCATCAATGTGCACATGGAACTATTTATCCCAGTTAGGATGAGTCAGAATAGGTGCACTTGTTAATTTCTCTTTTAGCGTGTCCAACGCCTTGCTGCATTCCTCATTCCATGTAAACAATTATGTCTTCTGCAACATCTTTTCTAGTGGTGTTGTGATCCGAGCATAGTTGCGGATAAACCTTCTATAGTATCCTGTGTGTCGAAGAAATGATATCAATTGTTTAACATTATCTGTGGTGTCCATATTTACAACTACCACCATGTTTGCGAGGTCCACACATAGTCCTTGTTTACAAACAACATGTCCCAGTAACGTTCTGAATGGTACTGGAAATATGAACTTCTTCAGGTTCATTGATATTTGAAATTGTTTGCAACGGTAGAACATTATCCGAAGGAGGCTTGCATGGTTCTTCAACAAACTGTTTACTTTCGAGTCATCCATGTACACTTCTAGTCGAAACTTGTGGATATACTCTCTGAAAGCTGCTATCACTATTCTTGAAAATACAGTCAGTGCATTCTTTAACCCAAGAGGCATCATGGGTTAAGCATGTGATCCCCATTCACACGTGGTTTTTCTTTTATCCTCCTCTACTATTCAGACTTGATGATAGCCAGAGAATCCATATGTGAATAAGTATGCTTCATTTCCTGCCATGTTATCTAGGAATTCATCATTGAATGGTGTTGGGAAAGGATCGTGGATACATGCATGATTTAGACTCTTATAGTCTACACATACCCTGATTTCTAACTTCTCATTTTTATTCTGTATCACTATTGAACTAACCTACTCTGCCTACTCAACTAGGAAAATCAATCCTGTGTTTAGAATCTTTTCTATTTCTACTTTGACTTTCTCTTTCACCCTTGGGTTTAGGCAGTCAGGTCTATGATTTACTGGGTTGGCATCATGTTTTAGTATTAACTGCATCTCCCCAAAATCTCCCTTGATTCCTTTTAGTTATTCTATAGAAGACGGGAATATATCCTCGTATTACTTTAGCAAATCAAAGATTTCCTGTGTGGCCTCTTCATCCCAATAGTCCCCTATAGATGCTATCTTGGGTTTCTCTTGACTGCCAATATTTTGTTTCTTTTCCCTTAGGGGTAGCAGGTGCATTCCTTCAGTGGTAGGTTCCTCCTATCTTTCATGTTCTCCCTCCTTTTCTTTGAATGACAAATGTCTGAGATTTTTCAAATTATCGTCATCTATTCCCTAGTCTATTTTCCCACATGTTACTACTTCCTAATAATTAGACTTGGGTATCTTATCTGATACAATTGTTTCTTGAGATTTTGCAAGTTCTAAACATAATAGAATTCCTTCGATTGCCTAAAAGGTCTCTATAATCTATTTAATATCTCCCTTGAAAGAGAAACTCTGTGTAAACCTTTCCATTACTATCTCCCAGCTACCTATTTGCCTCTTCTTTTCTTATATCAGGTACCATGCTTGTGGGATTGTATCTAATGAATGTATAAAATTATGCACCCACAAGGATTTCGGGTATATCTTTATTTCCCACTTGTATTCACAACTTTTTATATGTACTTGGGGATCCAAAAATCCTTTGTACTTCTCTTCTAGTTGCAGTCCTGAAGACACTTGAAATTTCATTTTTAGTGCCTTAGCTACCTCTTCCCACCTACGAAGAGAGTTGTTGTGATTTTCCCACCACCTTGCTGAAGTGGATTGTAATTCCACATCCATAAGAGGGACCTTATGCTCCTCTGGCATGTTATCTTCAATTTTTCTAATAAAGGTATTCATAGTTTGCATGTGGGGTAACTCCTTACCTCTGTGCCAATCTAGTTAACTCTGCGAATAGCAACACATCTTCTGGTATTGATCTTGTACCCGCCTTGCTGCCAATATTCCCATGCAACCTCTGATCTGACATCGAAACTTTGAAAACTTCACCAACTTACTGTTCCTCCTGTTGTAGGGTCAATGTTATCTTCTCTCTTGCCTGCTGTCATTTGGTAAAGTTGGTCTAGAAGTTCTACATCTTCCCTGGTTCTGATGGCTTCTATATATCGGGGTCCTTGATATGGATCCAATGGTTGGACCACTCTGACTTCACCATCTTCAAATATCATAAGATCCTTCTTCAAATCAATAACTGCATAATTTTCAAATTCCCAGTCTATCCCCAACAGGGCTGGGTATGGATCCTTACCTCCCATAATATCGATCACTTCAAAATTTGTGTAAGTTTTTACTCCTGCAACATCTACTTCAACCTCTTCTAGCCTTCCTACCGGTACAATGAAATATTGGTTCGCAATTCTTAGTTGTATAGGGGAATACACCAACTTTGACTTTCCTAATGCTTCCTATGGCTTTCTAGGAAAAATATTCACATCTGATCCTAGATCCAATATTACGTCTCTTATTTGAAACCCCCCAACTTGAGCATTTATGTGAAATTCCTTTCCCGTTATTATTTTATTTATTTTCACTCTTATTATATACTTTTCTGGAAGGTTAGTGTTAATTGGGTCCTTGTGCTTTGTCCCTCCTTCTACTATTGTTTTGAGATGTTTCTTTAATTGCTCTAGCATCTGTTAGTCATTTACAATCTTCAAGAACATTTGGAACTATTCTTCTATCTGTGTTCCTGTGGTAGTCGTCTTTTCTCCTTCCTTGGCTGGTTGCATTAGTTCCATATCCTTGTGTCTCTCTAGCTTCAAGAATGTTTCCAGTGCTTCTTTAAAGTTTTGTCTCTGTTTCTCTGGATTAAATATCTTCTTTGTGGATGTTGTTTTGATTAGCTTTTCCGGTTCCATCTCTCGTGCATCCTCCCCAGATTTCTTCCATCCTCGGGTAATTATGGCCACACTAGGAAGAGGTTTTGTCTCAATTATTCTTGGCTCTGCATTTCCCAAATTGGCTCCCCAATGCTTGGTTATCTCTTCCCATATTTTGATTAGCTCTTGACAATTTTCAGTGGCACGTGCATTCACTCACAACTGGGAACACCATGGTCATCTTGATAGTGGACACTCTCTCGCTACATGGCCTTATTGATACAAATTGTAACATCTCAAAGTTCCTCTTCCTCCAGTCCTGCCCCCTCGCATTCCTGATCCTCCTCGTCCTCTCAGAGTTTCATTTACTCTGTAGGATGATCTATTCAGTCAGTCTGCTAATGCATTTAGGGCTTTGCACTGCTCTGTATGATGAGCTGTTGAAGCAAAAATTTCACAGTAGACGTTATTTGGGACATTTGAATATTTTTGTATGATTGGGCATAAACGTGGAGGATGACCAATACCCTTACATATTTCACAATATTTTGCTTCCGTTTGAGTTTGTTGGTTAGGAAAACCTAGGAAATGGGGTTGCGCCTGGTACAATACTTGAGTATTTACTTTCACAACTCCTCACACCAGTGGCGTTCCTTGCGATCCTATCGTTGATGTCCCAACATTGCTTCCCCGTAACCTCGGGCACTCTGTAACCAAATGTTCTTCCAAAAGACAATGTGCACACCACACATTGGGTCACGCTGGTTGCACCGATTGAATTTCTTTGAGCTTTTCTGTCAAACTTGCTATTTGATGTTGTAATCCCAATATGGTCGGATATTGGGCAGTTACTACCCCCCTAAACTCCTGCGGGTAGCCAACCATTTCTTATATTTTCATTGCTTGCTCTAGTGCATCTTGAAGGGTATAAATATTTTATTGGGTCAATTTTATTCTTGTCAAGGGTAAGAGTGCTTCAATAAACCAGTCCCTTTGGTGATTTAGATCAATTGGGTAACTCAGTTTCCTGATTGCATCTTTGAACCTTCTCATTAGATCCTAGGTCGTTTCTCCTTCCCTCTATTTAATCTCCCACAGTTTAGACAGTCCTTGATGATTAGTATGAGGGAGCTTGAATTCTTGTACAAAATCTCTGTTAACAACATCTATAGCTGGGTTCTGGTGTACTTCCAACCATTTGATAAACCATTGTAATGCTCTTTCCCTTAACATGGTTTGAAATTCAATTAATTTAACTCCATTTGGTTTCTGATGAGCTCTCCAAATTGCTTTGCACAAATACCAATGCTTCTCTACATCATCATTACCCTTTCAAAAAAATTTAGGATATCAAGTAAATGATTCTACCATTTCTACTTGTGTGGGTAGGACTAATATGAATCCTCTATTTCCTAGCTAAGAAATTATGCTGTTAGTACTGCTGCTAGTGGCTATCTGCACTATAGACTGAACAATATACAAATTTCTAGAATTTTGCAACTTTATCAAAAACTTATAAGGCGGGTGGTCAAGTACCAGGGGAAGGTTAGGACTAGTGCTACTTGAAACTTGGGGAATAGGATTACCTTGCACTATGGTCGTCAACCTCTCTCAAAACAGTTGCTCCATCGCAACATGTAGCTCCACATCATACTCATCCTCGGGTCATGTGTCCTCCTCTTCATTGGACTTTTTTCCCTTCTCTCTTCAGGATGGGCTCTTGTGAACCTGTCTAACTTCCTTGGTGGACCCGTCCATTCCTTTGGGTCTTACTTCATATTCTCTCCTCCCTGTCATCTACGGTGCCTCTCCTCCTTACTAAGTACTCCTCTTCTGCTTCTCAAACTCCCATATTTCCCTTTCCCACCACTTCTCAGTGATTAGTGCCCTCCAATATGCTCTTAACTCCCTCAACCTACTGGATGTCCTGACATCCATATCCCTATTCCCATTTTTCCCTTGTTCGTAGCATCTCTCCCTTAGGTCCTTCCCCCAATACTGGAAGTTTAAGCTTCCATCACAGGACTTTGGAAAAGCATTAGTCCCTCATCCACCATTAAATCTTTAATCCAAAACATGATTTCTTTCAACAACTTTCCCCACAACCCAGACTTAAATATATATTCTTCTTTTGTAAAAGATTGATAACATCTAGCTGTGAACTCTATGATATATTCCTCCAAGGTAGTCTGCACCCCAAAGTCTACTGCTCGGGTTAGCTTTATATTTAGTCTGTGTAATGTCGTCAGGTTTGTATGCATCCAATTGCGATAGTATTGATGCAATATTGCAGAAAGTGCTTTAATCTGAAGTCTTCACAACCAGTTATAGAGCTCTTCAAGAAAATTTCTCCAGAAATTTTCATACAAATCACTCCCCGAATCAGAAAATAGAACTTGATCCTTAACAATCCTTTCCTTGTGATTTCGTAGCTCTGCTTGTTGCAATATGAATTGATCTATAATATTATCCCACCAATTACGCAATTCATTTTCGTAGATCTTTGATACCATGATCTAGCTCTTTAGTAAGTTTTCAAGTCCCGGCAACAGAACCATTTGCTGGCGAAAAAGGGAGACTTTTGGGCAAGACCCAGGTTTAGGGTCGGGCCAACAAGATTCCATTGTAGTATAGGACAATGCCGACATTTTAACCCTGCTCAAGAGAGAAAGGAGTCTCACCCGAGGCGTGATGTGACCTTACTAAGATGAAGAGCTAGAACCATACTACCAAAGAGACATTGCTAACACTTGAACAGACATTACAACACACAGAACACATTCATCGAATGTGAATCAAGACACAAGCTACCATCTAGCGATTACCAACAAGAACATAAAAAGTTTTGAAATGGATAAACACACAACTATGAGCGGACTGTCATACACATCATATAATCCACAAGCCGATATTTCTTTATTTTACTATATCATTTGAAAATTACACATTATACTCCATAAAGTTCAGCGTAATACAACACAATAGATTTCAAGTTCCGTAGAGCTCCCAAAACACAAAACTCTATCTTCTCCCCATAATATATTTCCATTTTCCGATCCCTGAGTGAACTCTCTTTTCCCTTGCTTATCTACCTCCACTAACTAGAACTATCAGTCTTCGCCCCTTCTTTTCTCGGATGTTCTCTTGCGCTCCATTTCTTCCCATCTCCTTCCACGGTTGGCTTTGCTTCTGGGATTCCTTCTGTTTATTCACTGCCCTTTGTTTCTGCCATCTATGTTGTTGTCTGTCTATTCTTTGCCACCTGTCTGTATATTTTTCACAACCGCAATGGTTCCTTTCCTCTAATAATGGTTCTATGTCACCTATCTATATATTTTCTGCAATCGCAGCAGTTCCTTTCCTTTCACAATGGTGCTCCACCACCTGTTCTTCTTGCCACCTAGCATTCCGCAACTCAAAATTGTCTTACTAAAAAAAAGGTCCCAAAAAATCCCGTTGAAGATTTAACCGCTGTGTGATATGCCCATAAGGATGAAAATACGATATGGTGCCAATTATTTTTATGGTTGTTGACCATACACTGTAACATGATTTTGAGTACTTTGTTAAAATATTCTACTTGACCATTGGATGGGGGTAGTATGGGGATGAAAACTCGTGTGTAAATCCTAGATGATGGCATAGCTCCTAGCACATTTCATTCTCAAAAAAATTTCCATGGTCAGAGACTAATTCCTTAGGTACACCGAATCGTGCAATGGCATGGTTGAAGAAAAACCAAGCTGTGGTTTTTGTCGTGTTTTCATATGTAGGCATGGCTTCTGCCCACTTGGTGAAATAGTCGACGGTTACAATAATGTATTTGTGGTTTCCTAGCGACGTAGGGTTTCAATTCATAAATTTGACTCCCCATTTACAAAAGGGACCTACTATAATGATTCATGACATATTCCCTTCTTCAAATGCATCGGGCGTTGGGATATGGTTTTTTAACCAATCTACTTTCCTAGATGGAAGGAAGTCTTTGGATTCAATGAAATATATATCCTAGGTTTTTGGGCTGCTAGGCATGAATGTTTTTTCTGGAAGAAAAAACAAGCAGTGATGCATTGAGTCCCATGGACAATCTGGTTTCGTAATGGAATGTAAAATATCTTCATCGGAGTGAAACAAGATTTCTAAGCGGGAATTAGTTTGTGCGAGGTTGTGACGAATTTGTTCAGGCCTAATAGTGCTGGTCGACAGACATGAATATGATTCTGTGGTTGATGTTGTGGAACCAAACGATGCTGAAAGGGTGAAAAAGGGTTGGGTTTTCACAGTCGAAGGTACTGCTACTGTTGTGGTAGTTACAACGGTCTTGACACCAAGAAAAGATGAGAAAATAACATGAGTCATCGTTCCCATGCATGATGAGATGAATCGTATATGGTGTCATGAGTCGTCAACGTTATATGGTGGAATAATTTCCATTATGGTTGTTTTTTTGAGAGAAAATCCGTGCTCTTTTGGTGGTTTACTAAGGATAAGTGCACCTTCCTTTACTTGGAAGTTGCGTTGAAAGCAGAGCTACCAAAATTTTTACAGCATGGGGCACATCTATGTTTCATGGTTATGTCTCGTGAAAATGGTGCATGGAGTAAAGGTACCTAACGAGTAGATGGTGTGAGAACCAACACTACTCTCCACACCAGATGTGGATGCTTGGAGATGGTCGGGCATTGGTGCATTCTTGCACTTTTTCCTCATCCAATTCTTTGGTCTTGGGTGATGTGGCTCCTTTGGGGAGTCCTAACTCAATGTTGCTCTTACCGCTCGTAACCTTGGGAGGTATTCACAATTCATAGTGTGGTGAAATTGCGATCATATCCCGCAATAGAAGTGTGTGATCTTATCTTGATTAGAGAGATGGATATGCAGTATGGTTGTGACCATGTGAAGACTGTCAGTGAGTTTCTTGAGTTCCTTACATTGATTGACCACGTGGTCCTTTCTGCTGCATAGAAACATGTTATTCTTGGCTGGTTTCATGCCCTGATAAGATGATTGGTCGCCTTAGCTTTCCTAGGCTTTTGGTGACGATGGGGGGAAGGCCATATTTCACTTGGAAACCTAGGTTTGAAACTAGTTACATCTAGATATTTGGTGACCAATGAGCGTATGATGTCTAACATGAGTTGAAATTGCAAGATGTAAGGACAATGTCAAGTGTAATGGTTGTCTTAGCAAATAGGACAAGATTGTTGATCTTTAGTTTTTCGCTCCCTTTGGACTACCAGAGTGATTGGGTACCATTTGAGAAATGATAGTAAATACGGGCATTGATCAATCAAATGATTGTGTTCATCACATAGTGAGTAGGCTCGGATTGGGTGTGGAGGGTGGTTGGGGGCGGGAATCTGCCCCCTTGTTGGCCATTTTTCTTTTAATATGAAGAGGATGGACCTGGTTGCCTCATTCTCTTGGGTTGTCTAACTTTCTACTTAGTCTGAATCTGATCCATATTCTGAAGCAAGATGGTTTATGGCCTGGCATAAACAATTTAACATCGAATGGAAGTAGGGTATGTAGGGACAATGATGAACTGGGTGGTTATCGGAGCACACTCAGCAAGAATATCAAACTACTCGTAGGCCTTTGTAGTACACTGAGTTGACCATGTACCATCTTTGAAATAACTTTAGAGCTTCCTAGTCAGGGATGAAGTGATCTCATTCATCACAGAGTGCGCAAATATGGATTAGAGCCTGAGGATGATTACTAGGAAGAGGTAGTTATTCAGGTGACCATCTCTCCTCTGATACATAAAATATGGTCTTGTTGCTTCTGTTCCTTGATTTGTAGTGTTATTTACTGATTCTGGGTCTGATTCAACTATGTTGGTGTTTTCAGCGATGAAGCATCGCATGAAATCCAACAAAGACTAGAATCGACAATTGTAGGGACAATGTCGCACATGGTGGTTGCTTCGGAAAATATAACATGTATGTATTATGTGCTGAAATAATTTGCTTTTGGTAACTTACGAGGTTTTATACCAATGGTTGAATGCCCTTAACTTGGGGCACCATGTGATTAAGTGATCAAGCTCATCACATAGTGCGCAAACTGGGACATATGGTATGGCCTATGTTTTCCGTCTCTGGGCCATTGGGGTGATTGTATACGAGGAAGATGTAGTTTCCTCTCATACATACAATGTGGTGGTGCTTAGGGGTCCTCCTGGTAAGATTGTTCTAGGGATTGCAAGGCATCCCTATATCGCGACATCTCTAGGAAGTGATGGGTATAATTCCCATATTGGTCGCATACGGCACACGCATGGCTGGTGCATAATGATTTACCTTGGCTGTTTGTGGCCTATTCCTTTTTATGGGAATTCAAGGTTGTGACATTTATTTCGGTGTGTAGAATGGGTTTCGATTCTTCTAACTCTGGAAAATATTAGTAGGATGACCTACGAAATTGCACAATGCACAAGGTTATGCCCTAGGTAACTTGGGGGTTTCGACTTTTTTCCCTTTTTTTTATTCTTCTTTGTCATGCCAACTGGCGCTGCTACAAGTGTTTCTTTAACTGCTATGAAATCTTAAGGGGTAATAGGGGTTATTCCTATAGAGGTGATACCTGGACTTCCCAGCATGGCTAGAGGGACTTAATACCACATAGGTATTGCAAAGGCCATATTTGGCAATGTCATAGTTGCTATGACTTGTTTTTATATAAAACCATGTAGGGGATACAAAAATGGGGTTTGCGAAATGGCGTATGGTAGGAATGTTGTAGCAGTGGCTTCGACATTTGTACTATTTTTTTCTGCATATGGGCTAGTTTTGGTGTTTGATGAGAGCCTCATGCACACCGTCGCCCCCATGCTTTTTGGGACTCCCACTGGTATAATAGTGCGATCTCCTAGGAATCACCCTAGGATGTATGATGGTTTGAATTGGCCTAGGCCAAATTATGTATAATTTGTTAGTGGTTTTGTGGTTGTGTCTATGTATGGTAGAATGACATCGAGAGGGGTCATGGGTTTCTTGTTGTAGTATGTGAGTTGGTCGATGGTGATGATCTGATCATCGTGGGGAAACATCATTACCCTAAAGACAGAGGATGCGACTACAATCATGGTGTACATATAAATCTACCCGAGGAGTATATTGTAGTCTAGTTGTGTGTCTAAGATGTCAATGTATATAAGGAATGTTGTGCAGGCCATCTTTACTGGGACATTTTGATACAAACCGGTTGGGGCTGATGGGCACCCATCGTATGCTCTAAGCATGATTTCAAATGGTTTTAATTTAGGCGATCGTAAATTTTTCCAATCTGATTTGGACATGATGCATGTGGATGCTCCTTCATCTATGATGCATCAGTGTATGGTGATGTTCTGAACTGAAACCAGTATTTAGAAAGCGACTAGAGAAGGAAGCCTCGGGCTTGCCTTGTCTAGGTCGAAAACTATTAGGAATGAATCAGAAGGATCGATTGTGCCTAATGCAGAAAGTAAAGCTTTCCATTGTCTTGGGCATGATTTCATAACCTCCAAAGTTGACATATCAGTTGGTGATTGAGCGAAATAGTCCATGTTATAGCTATGAGTGACTTTAGAGTGATGTCTTGCATGCCTGGTTGGTCCCTTGACTATTTTAGGAAGGGGATCCATAGTTACTTTAGAGATAGTTTACAGTGCAGTAGGTGCACTCGTACTTGTACCTAATGGGTTTGTGTCTGGAGGTGCATCGTAATTCCTATTCCTTTTTTGGAAGAACAATTCTCCGCCATCCATGTAGATCTCATGACTGCCTCCTCCGATATCGCTTTTAGTTGGTTGTTGTTGCTGGGTGTTAACCACTCCTTGGTGGGGGAAGTGTTCCTACATTACAACAAGTTGTTGTGTAGGTCCCCCTTGTCCTTGGTTACCCTGAATTTTTTTCAATTAGGGAGTTCGGGTCAATGGTGAGTGTAATGGCCATATTCACCACATATGGCACAAGAGTGATTTTTCCTTACATTGGGTCTCTTGTTTTTTCCTTGGGAGTTACTATTTAGCTCTTGGTTTTGATTTCGGTTGGGGTTGCCCCCAGACTGAGATCGCGAGGGGCACTGTTGATTACTTCCCCCTGTCTAAAGTCTCCCTTTTGCTTATTCCTAGGCTTCTTTTTTGTAGCATTTGGAGTATTATTTTTGTTCTCCTGGTCATAATATTGTCGCTATTGAGCCCGGGATGGTTGCACTAGGTTCACTAGTGCATGTTTTTGCATTGGTGGTGGATTTTTTGTGGGAAAAAGGGGGATAGAGGTTCCATTGTCCTAGATTGGCATAATATTTCTAGGGAGGATCTCTTGTATCATCATTCCTAGCTGAGCATTGGTTCCCCTGCGAGGGAGGGTATGAGCCTCCCTATTTTTGATGGTATGGTATTACCCTATTCATCATATTCTGCAAAGGTGCAGACTGACTTTGATGGTAGCCAGGTTGAAATACATTCTAAGTATAATAATACGAGTATCCTGGGTAATAGCTATTGCTGCTTAGGTGAAATTGGGTTAAGGACCCTATCAAACCGTCTGCAATATTCAACACGTCTAGGAACTCTCTCTAAGGTGCGGGGAATTTGGCAGGACATTGTAAATATATCTTGATTAGGTGTAAATGAGTTCAAGTTGTTGAGCCTTGCTAATGGATTCCTCTTCGGAGGTGGGTTTCTGTGTTGCCTCATCTTTTGAAATCTCACCTGTGATAGTTTTCAAAAATAAGTCCAACAACACTCTATTTTCAAGTTTGTCTTTATGCAAACTACGACATCGCTGCCATTCGTGGAGATATTCGGATATATAGATGGCTCGTGTTTTCCTAAAATTTGTCAGTAGTTCCATTCCTGAATCATGATGAATGGGGGGCTGAAAATAGGTGAGGAACATGGTAGCGAGGGCGCTAAAGGTTCCATGAGAAGCAGAAGGCTTCTCAACATACCATTTCACAGCAGGCCCTGTTAGGGTGTGTTGAAAAAGTCTTAGTCTAATGGTATCTTCAATGATAATATTGGATGAACACCAAAGGTGGAACGTCATGATATGATTTCCTGGGTCTTCTGCTTGCTCCCCTTCAAATTTTGGTATATACGAAGGGAGCTTCATGGGAATGGGAGGCTAGTTAAGGCCATGAGAAATGGGGTCATTAGTTAACTTCATTAGATCTGGAAGATTAAGTGATGCTAAGAAGGGCAACTACGTATTGACTGCCATTGTACACTGTGGAAAAACAAGTATCTGAATGTGATGGTTTAGGGAGGTGCCTGAGGAATATTACCCTATGGCATGCACTGATGGATGTTTTGATGATTCCCTAAAGGGGTAGCGCTCATCTATCCTCTAGGGGTTGTGGGAGGGGTTGAGTGTAGTGACCCTGTTGTGGTTTCCACTAGTGTGGTGTTGGGTAACCCTTGGGGGTTTTTAATCATAGATGATTTGATAAAGGATGAACCAATAATGGTGACAATTTGTCATCTTTGACGCCTAAATGGCAGGATACCTGACAGTCCTCCCTCTAATTAGTGGAGGTCAAAGAAACACCTAGATCAACGGGGTCACGTTGGGTCCATTATGGTGTTGACTAGCTTGATCTTGGAGATATTTTTCATTTTTTGGAGGGAGGAATATTTTTATCATAACAAATATGATCATATGCATAAAAAAAGTGAAAAAATAAGAGTTAATTTTTCCTTTATTTAAAGCTATGTGATCAATCAAGCAAAATATCTGGTTTTTTTTGTTTTGCGTATGATACTCAAAAGCCTATATTAGACCTACTCGTACTTACACTCTCAACGTAACTGGGCCTTGCGAATATATCTCCTGATGGGTACTGGGACTAAAATCCTGAAAGAGCCGGTGATGCCTTCCAATAACCGAAGAATCGACCAAGGTAATGGTACAAGGATCAAGTGTTGCCTGCACTATCACCTATAGGGAAGGATGCCCTAGTTTTGGCCAATAAATTATTGTCGTCCCACGTAAGCATTCGAGTCTTGATCTTCTTGGTAATCAACTACCAGTGCCGAGCACTATATGGGTTAGGTATCCCCAAAAAGTACCGCACGCACTAGGCCTAAGTTTAACCCCCTCTGAAACGAGTCTCTGGTAACACTTGGGTATTCATTCCGTGGGCGGATAGATGGATTTGAAGCTCCATAAAAATCTAACATATATGTTTCAAAATGTATTATGACCACGGTGGATTATTAGATGCCAACCCTCGATGGTCCTAACTTGAACTATAATTTCTTCTATGGCCCCTGTGGGGAGAATTTAGTGAGTTAGGTTACTGAATATTTCTACAGATTATAAATTTTTCTTAGGGTGTGATTTGGGGTAGTAATTTTAATAAGAGGATAAATTTCCCAATGCACTGGGTGCCTTTTGGTCCAATGCTTACTGATATTTTACAATTTTTTTCTAATTACCCTAAATGCGATTGTTCCTTGCAAAAAATGATGTGTAGATTATCGGCCTCTTAAACCTTTCCTAGTTAGACTATGTTTTCACTATAGGGATACGGAAAATTGTCAGAGAGTATTTTATTTCTTTTTTACAGTTTGGTCCTAGTCCCAATTCCTAATGTAAAATTGAATTAATCTAATGCAAAAATTGAAAAACCCTAATTAGTTAAAGATATGTGGATATATGGGCCACTTACTTTTATGCTAATTACGCTATGTGTTTTTTATCTTTTATCATCAAATCATTTGTTCATACAACATATGTGGATTCAAAGCGACTTACTTTTTCCTACTTAAACTATGTATGATTTGCAAAAATAAAAAACTAAAATTAAAACTAGTTAGTTGCTAAGTTGAATTATAGCAAGTAAGAATCCTAATCAGTCATGAAATACAAGAACATAGTGATGGAAGAAATTTAAAACTGAAAAAAATGACAAAAACTAAGTGAAAATTAGCTTGATTCCCTACCGTGTGGGTTATCTTCCCACATGCATAGAGCGTGCGTCTGTAAGAGCACAATGCGATTCTGAGAGGATATAGGGGTGGTTTGCAACAAACTGAGCAGGAATAAGGACCTGCATCAACAACCATTAAATAAAAAATAAATAATCTAGTGGAGTTGCCATTCCTGTTGTAGTGTATTCGATGCATGGGTGTGCCAAATACACTTTTCGTAGTACGCGCCCTACTTACTTATATAAGAGTCATAGGTCAAAATTGTTTGTTAAATGTTAGTGAAACAACTTCAACGTGTAATAAGCTAGGTTAGAGAGAAACATATCATACCACATAAACAATAAAACACAAAAAAACAATATGCATAAGATACACGCTCGATAGAGAAAACACACTAATAACTCAAAATGGAGAGTTTCTCCCTTTATTATGTGGTGGTGGTGATAGAAGATAGAATTTTATATCTCTTGTAGTGGATCCTTTGATTTATGGAGTTCAAATATCCAAGAAAATGGGGTCTCTTCCCTTTAAGTTTTCTGCAAGCTTCTCTTCCCTGTCAAAGGATGGTAGATCAATGAACATGTGGTAAACTCCTCTCTCTTGGACTGAGATGTTGGGTGGACAACATATGAGTCCTTCCAATCCCTCTGCTACTAGACTATGCAAGCTGGTTTGTATGAAGCAATTTGGCCAGCATAACAATGTGTTTCCTCTTCTTCTTCCAAAGGTTGGTTTTTATAGACAATTTTCAAATTATCCCTCCTTTTCTTGGCTCAAGATAGATGGTGACATAAGAGTGGAGGTAGGATTCCTTTCTGTGCTACATTAAAACCTCAAGGTGTCTCAAAGATGACTGTACTTGGTTGGGTTGAGTGAGAATATTTTTAACCAAGCATGCCAAGTGGTCCCAGATGGTGACATTTTGTTATCCCCAGGACCGCGCAGCTATCGAAGGGATAGCTGCGCTACGCGCAGTTATCGAAGAAATAGCCTCATTTTGTGCAAAAAGTCCTTGTTTCCTATGTGCTATCCATAAATTTGTCCTTTGACCTTAGGAAGAATTAATATTTTTGGCTCTTCCTAATGTATACCTTCTCTAGTGTCAGGCCAGGAGGTAACTCCGCAAAACTGAAGATGAATTAGATGGAGGTTGTGTGTGTACTTATACATGGAGATGAGACTATTGGGATTCACTTCCCAATGTCTCTTGGCCTTCCTTATTTACTAATTTACAATAATATACAATCTCACCCAATCCCTTAGGATTAGGTATTCTCTTCCAAGCACTTTGGTGAAGATGTATACAGTCTGCTCATTTGTGGAACAATGACGTAGATGGATAGTTTTGGCCTCAACATGATGTCGAATCATATGGTATTTTTTTATTGATGTCCTTTATTCGAACATGGAACTTTGGGTTATTGGCCAAATTTATTGCAGAAGTGTTGTTGATCATGAGTGGTGTTGAATGCATTTGTTTCATATGCAAATGTTCTAGGATTTTCCTAAGCCACACAATTTCCCTTATTGCTTCAGCTGTTGCCACATATTCTACCTCAGTTGTGGAATCTGTTGGAACTGACTATTTGTGTGATCTCCATGAGACAACTCCTGATCCAAGACTCATGGTATAACTTGAAGTAGATACCCTAGTTTCTTTGTCCCAATCAAATTTTGAATCAGAGTATCCAATCAAGTTGAAGTCGCCTACCTGTGTATATTTGAGTACAAAGTCTTGAGTCCCCTTAAAGAACTTTAGAACTCTTTTTGCAGAAGACCAATGTCCCTCACAAGGTTTTTGCATAAACCTAGAGAGGATTCCAACAACAAATGTGATGTCTGGTCTGGTGGTAGTCAAGTAGATAAGACTTCCTACAAGCTGTCTATACTACGTTATATCCTCGAATTCCTTGCCCTCAATGGATGTGAGCTTCAAGTTTTGTTCCATTGGAGTGGTTAAGGGATTACATTCATCCATGCTAAACTTGTTCAAAATATCTCCAATGTACTTCTGAGAAGGAATATGAATTTAGGATGTTGAGTTACTTCAATACAAAGATAGTAGTGAACATAGCCCAAATCAGTCATTTCAAAACCTTTCTTCAATTATTTCTTTATGGATGCAATATAACTCTCATTGTTCCCTGTCATCAAATGATCATATACATACACCACAAGATATACACCTTTTTTTTCAAATTTCTTAACAAACAAAGTTGCATCATCAAGATCAAAATGTTTGAAGTTAAGTTTCAGAATATGCTTAGTTAATTTCTCATACTAGGCTCGTGGTGCTTTCTTGAGGCCATACAAGGATTTTTTAAGTTTGCATACTTTGTGTTCTTGGCCCTTCACAACAAATCCTTCTGGTTGGCACATAAGAATTTTCTCCTTTAGATCTCCATTCAAAAAGGCAGTTTTTACATCCATCTGATGGAATTTCCACCCGTTCTGAGCTACTAGGGCAAAGAGTGTTCGGATGGTGGCCCATTTTTCTATGAGGCAAAAGTTTCTTTGTAATTAACCCCTTCTTTCTGTGCAAAACCTTTTGCCACAAGCCTGGCTTTGTGCTTTTCAAGTGATTCATCTTATTTGTACTTGTTCTTGTAGACCCACTTGCAGCCAATTGGTTTGGTTCCCAAAGGAGGATCAACTAGCTTCCAAGTGCCATTCTTTATCAAGGCATCATACTCATTTTGAATCGCTTCATTCCATTCAACATGAGAAGAGGCTTCTTTGAATGAAGTTGGTTCATGATCTATAGACAAATTCAATTCATATTTATAAGCAATATCCATATCAATAGGTGAATCAAAATTATATATGTCACTTCCATTTTTTCTGGTGGAACTTCTTGTTCCTGTATTTCCAACCTCACTAGGACGAACGCTTTCTAGTGTCTTTGTTAGTCATTTTGGGGGACCTTTTTGAGATGGCCTAGGCTACTCATTTCATTGATTTGGAATTGAATCAAGATTCAATATCTCAATTTTTTCAATCACATTGTTCAAGGTGTCTTCCACAGTTGGTTCTTCATGTGGGGAAGAGAGTGATTCAGAAGATGATTCCATGGATTGATTCAGTATAGGAACCCCCCCCTCCCCCTTCAAGATGTGGAATGTGATTATCAAATTCTTAAAAATAATTTACATGCGTGAATATATCCAGACGATCAAGTTCCCGCTCAACAACATTTTCAATCTTGGAAGATTCAAGGAATATGACATCTCTTGCTACTACAAACCTCTTATTGACTTCATCATAGAGACGATAACCTTTGGAGGTATTGGAATACCCCAAGAAGATACATTTTCGACTTCTAGCACCAAGTTTATTCCTTTGTACCTTAGGTATCAAAGCATAACAGGTGGAACTAAAGACCCTGAAATGCTTTACCGAAGGAATGTGACCATGCCACATTTCATGAGTTTTGTTTCTAATTGAATTTGAAGGACACCTATTCTTTATGTATACAGCACATAGAACTACATCAGCCCAAAACATCAATTTTATATTCTTAAAAAACATCATGGAGCGAACTATATTTAAAATTTTCCCGTTCATTCTTTCAGCTACACCATTATAATGAAACCAGCTTTAAAAATATAAGAAAAGAGAGATCAACGTCTTAAAAATAAGCCGCTTCGAGGGGGAAACCTCCTTTACATTACATAAATTAACAATTCTTGGATGATACAAATGACCAAAACCTCCTTCTATATATAGGAGTCCATGTGGTCACAAAATAATCCTAGCTGACCTAACAATAATAATGTAAGGGCACAATAATAAAAATATTGTGGTTACAGGGGTACAACAATAACAATAAGGGGGCTATACTAACAACAATAAGGGACTACACTAGTAATATAGGGACCTAACATGCCCCTCTCCTTCAAAAAGGTGTTGTCCTCAACGCTTGAGTAGCTCTAGGTGTTTCTATATAAAATTCTCATCCTCCCATGTAGAATCTTCAGTGGGTAAGTTCTTCCACTTGATGAGATACTCTAAAATTGATCGATTTCATAGTTTTCGAGTTCTTGCTTCTGTGACTGCTTCAGGTTCCAATATGATTTTTCCTTCCTCACCAATTTCTGGAAATATTGTTTGTATGCCATAGTACCAATATTTTACAACACCTTGTAAGGACCATAGTACTTTGGTGATAATTTATTATCCTTCTTAGCTTGCTTGAGGGACATTTATTTGTATGGTTGTAGCAGTAAAAATACCCAGTCTCCTACCTCAAAAATTCTCTCGCTGTGATGTTGATTTGCCTGTTGTTTCGTTCGATTTTGTGCGAAATTTAGGTTATCCTTTGAGAGTTGGAGAAATTCTTGTTGATGCTCGATGTGATCTTCGACCGTTTGAACCTTAGAATTTTCTCTTAAAGATGATGTGATGTGTTATCACAAAATCAGACCTGATAGGCTAGTCATCAAACCAATCTTGTGCAACTATTCAAACCAATCTTTTGGTTGAGGCTTAGCCTCCTCAACCTGAGAGGGCTCTCTCAAGGGCTTATGATTTTTTGATAAATATGTAGATGGATAACTCTATATGAGATAAAAACAGATAAATGATGTAAACTGGTTGTAAATCACATTATCAAGTGTACATTGGGCTTATGGAGTCATGATAGCTTCAGCAAAACCAAGATAATCTACCTAGCATGGAAGTCAAGGCATATCAGAGTTCAAGTCAAGGAATAAACATGTAGAACAGTGAAACACATAGTCATTTTGTCTGTGAAGGAAGTCAGAGCATCATTGATGAATTCTGAGTAACATAAGCAAACACCACTGCAATAGAATATTGAAAAGATGCCATTAGAACAAGAGCATACAAGAACTCCTTATGAATCTTGAGTTGTCTAAGTAGAAATTCTGTATTAGGCTGAAAACAGTCACTTACATAAAACAGAGTCTTTTTGCTAACAAATGTCCAACCCTTTCTATTTTGACCACTTGATCTTTTATAGATCATTTACATCATAAGATAAACTTATCTACAACTAGATACATCAAATTCCTATGCTTTGACACCTATACTAATCTTGAAACATGGTATTTATTACAAACACAATAGTAAAACTGATATAGAGTCCTATTACAAATAGAATTAGAACGCTTTTGATTCCACTCAAAAACAGATTTATCTAAACTTAATTACATCATTTTCCACCTATCTTTCCATTAATTCGAATCCTAATGATGAGCTCCAACCTGTTATGACCATGATGTTGATGATGTTGATCTCCTGCAATTTAGGAAAATGCTCCCCTATTTTTAGGCTTAGGATTCTTTTAGTTTCTTGAGATGTTCTGACCACCTTTAACCCATAACTTCGAAGCTAATTAATGTCAAGAACATGATTAAAATATGTCCCAAGTCATCTCTTCATGCCAGCTATGTAAAACCACTTCAAACTTCTCAAAACAGTGAAAACAGACTTGTGCTACAAAAGCATGAAAATAGACTTGCGCTACGAAAGCAGGATAGTTTCGTAGCACTTTTCGTAGCGCAGTCTTTTTACCCATTTTCCTTCAAAATTTATCTTCCTTTCCTTCATATTTTCTTTGATAATCACTTGACATAGCTTCCTTAGAAATTTCAAGTCGAAATTAATTATTTTAGCTCCAAAATTTGATAAGGAAAAGGGTGAAAAAACTGCTACAGTAGTTCCGTAGCGCATTTCACCCTTTTTTCACTACAGGCGCTATGAAATTGCTGTGTAAGCAGTTTTTCTTTAGAATTTGAAACAAAAATATGCTCAAACTTTATAAAAACACTTCCCTCATCAAAACCATCTACTATATGAACTAAAAACATAACCTTTACAAAATTTAATCCTCATTTTTCCATTTTGATTTTGCTTTGAATTTGTCATTTTGTACCTCTGATTTTTAGTTCATCTTGAGACTATTTTAATTGTAGCTCCAAATATTCAACTTGGCCTCTTAGCTTTCTATTTTTGGCTCTCAAATGGGTGTTGATCACTCTAACAAATTTTTCTTCTTTAATGGCAGGAATTGTCCATGTAAAGAATTGTTGTGCACTGCTTGGGATCTCTGACCTGGCAACTGTTTGACCTTCCCAAATAGCCTTCATCCTCTTGAATTCTATCTTTTCAAAACTATGTTTTCTTTCCCTATTTCTCATCATTTCCATCCCTTGATTTTCTAGTTTCAACATTTCTTCCAGCATTTGACATTCTGACATGTGTTCCTTTCCCTTCTCAATCTTGTTGGCTGCATGCTCCACTATAGGTGATGAGAGATCAACCACCTCTTCAGGGACTTTGGCTACTTCAATGGTTACTTGGATATCTTTACTGCCTTATTGGAGTCTCTTTTCATGCCTGGTTAAAGGTTTCCTAGCTTGAAAAACAAAAGTTGCATTCTCACCTTCAAATTCCAATTTCTTTGCTGATTTCCTTTTTCTCTGTTTGGGTTCATTAACTTCAATGAAATATTCCTGCACAATGGGTGATTCTTCTATATCAATTGCATGCAGTATATCATCCAAGTTTCCTTTCATCATTGGGCTGTCCTCTGTGACTGAAACGCCTGCTTTCCCTTTGATGTTGATACTTGACTTCTTGTCTTTCTCTGGATCTCCTGCTTACTGGCCACCTATTTTTGTTTTGTTTCTTTGACCCTTTCTACTTTATGTTTTTCAGGTGATGGGGTTTTTGCAACAAGCACTGATGTTTTCTTAGTTCTATCTTCAACCTGTTTCCTTGGTTTCAACTTCACAAACCTCTTAGATTTTGTAACCACTGGCTGACTGGATTCTGCTACTGGTGGTGAAGGATTTCCCTTGATCTTGGGGTTTCTAGCTGGGGTTAGGGCTTCCATTTCAAATCCACTCATAAATAAAAAGGAAGAAAAATCTCTATTTATTTTCTGAAGCTTATTTAAAACCAATAACTTAATCAAACTGTGATGAAACAAAGATGTTTCACAGCCATCAGATTTAGCTTGGAATTTGTCAGCCATTTTGGCAAGGCTTCTATGCAAGTAAAATGGTAAATCTAATGATATCATTCCTGTGAAATGCAACAGCATTTTAAAATGATAAGTGTAGACTTTATGGTACATGCCTTCACATGTGAAATATCTTTAGATGTTGAATAGCATCTTTGCATAGTTATCCTTGATACAGCTCCTGGGTATTGCATTTTTCAAGTCCATGTCTACAAATTCAGGTTTCATAAACTCCTTGCATGGCTCAATTTCAAACCTAAAACATTTAAACCAAGATTTTTGTCCCCTTGGTATCTCTGTCATAGTAGCTATGATCTCAAGTGTCACTGGCATATTTATCATTCCAACTTTGGTAGTGGTTCAATGTAGAGAAAACTCTTCGGACACCTGAGTGTGGCAATCCTGTAGCTTTTCACAAAATTTGAGACAGCCAGCTTTGCTAAAGGCATCCATTACCATTTGATACTCCATAACAGTAGTTACATTCTTAGGCTCGTATCTTATACAATGTCCTCCTCTGTGGACCTTCTTCTCCTCTACCATGTTTCTTGTAAAGAAAACTTGTTAGCTTCTCTGAAACCTGTAAAACATCCTCTCTTGATTTGATGAACAACCTCACTTGATAATGGTGAAAATCCTCGCTTTATAATGATGTGAGTTGTCTTTGAAATGATAACAACAAGCTTATCCTTACTGCTTCAAAGCTTGGAGAACATATGTGAAGGTAAATGAAACAGAGATAACTCAATTAGGCAAAAAAAATTCAAATTGGAGATGTCACCTCATGACCAAATGATGTTTAATTGATATCCTATCATGATTATGATGACTGAAGGACAGGTAAGTACATCGAATCTGGTAACTAACTGACTCACCATACCCCTATCATGTCATTCCCCAACTGAAACTGACAAATACCGGCTTATTTGACACGAAAGCTAAGAAACCACGCTTTCGTAGCACTCACAGTGTAATTTTTGCACTTTGTGCTACGAAAGTAGCAGCGTTTTAGTAGCACAAAATTCACTTTTTGAACTAACGGTGCTACGAAACTGTGGATTTGTGGCTAATTGCAGAAAATCGACCCAAAACTTACTTAGATGACCCTTAAATGAAAAATGTGAACTTTTTAACTATGGAATGGACCTAAAAATACCTTTTTTTAATTTTGATGGTGAACACTAAACCTATAGAACTATGAAATACCCTTAACCATGCAATAATGGCTTTCAAAACTATTTAGATCATGATCAAAACATAGTTGACATGCCATGTTTGAATTTTTTTTTTTGTTTTTTTTTTTTTTGTTTTTGTTTTTACAGTGATAACGTGATGGACGGTGGATGATATCCATAAAGTGCCAAAAATGGGGTCACTTTTGCTGCAGTATGGAAGGAAGTTTTATACCACCATTCAACAAGAGGTAACCATTTGACCCATTGTGTTTATTTATCAGATATAAAACAACGAAGATATCCTTCCAAAAATTTATTCACTATCTCAATTTGACCATTAGATTGAGGATGATAAGATGAGCTATGAGCTGCTTAACTACACAAACAAGAAAATAATTCCGTCCAAAAATTTCTAGTAAAAATGGGATCTCTGTCACTTACAATAATCTTTGGGTTTATATGTAGCTTTTGAATTGTTTCCATAAATGTAGTAGCAGTTGTACTTGCTTTAAATGGATGAGATAATGCCAAAAAGTGTGCATACTTGGTAAGTCTATCAACTACCACCATTATGACACTCTTTCCTTCGGACTTAGGTAAACCTATGATAAAATCCATTGAAATCTCCTCCCAATGTTGACCTGGAATGGATAAAGGTTGTAGAAGACCCGAGGTCTTAATCATCTCAACTTTATTTTTTCTGGAAAAAAAAACGTTCTGCCACAAACTTTTGAATATCAGATTTAAGGTCATCCCAAAAAAATTCTTTCTTCACCCTGTGGTAATTTTTTTAAAATCTCGAGTGTCCTCCTAAAGGAGAAGCATGAAATTCCAAAATAATATTTTGTTTTAGTTGGGAATTCTTACAAATATATAAGTGATATTTGTACCATAAGGAATCATTTTTCCAACTAAATGTATTAGATGTACTAGGATCTTGCTGTAACTTTTGAATGAGTGTCCAAACTTCTTCATCCTTATTCCATTCATCCCTTGCTTCGGTTATCCAATCAGGTTGGATAATAGAAATGGCACAAAGTAATGCTTCCACTTCTTCATTATTTCTTGAGAGTGCATATGCAACAACATTTAGCTTCCCTTTTTTGTAAATGATTTCAAAGTCATAACCCAACATATTTGTGACCCATTTTTGCTGCTATTTTGAATATAGTCTTTGTTCCAAAAAGTGTTTAAGACTATCATGATCAATTTTTACCTTGAAGTGTCTTCCCATTAGGTAAGGTTTCCATTTATTTAGTGCATGTAGTATTGCTAACATTTCCTTCCCATAAATAGATTTCTATAAATATTTTCCTTTGATTGGACGACTTTCAAAAGCAATGGGTCTTCCTTATTGCATTAAAACATCACCAAAATGTTATTTGCTAGTTATGTATGCTTGGTTGGGTTGGTTTTTTATTGGTTTTGGTTGGTTGGTGGAATTAATGATATAGATGAATAGGTGCTTATCAACTTTCCATTGGGTTATGGAGTCAATGTGCTTTGAAACAGAACATAATCAAATTATAATGAAAGTGTTACAGGGCAAGATAGATGAGCAATATCAGATCTCAAGGCTGAATGGTGAAGTGATTTTTCAATCAAGATCAAGGAGAAATTAAGAATTCCTTAAACCAGATAATGTAGAAGGGTGAAGAATTCAATCAAGATCAGAGGGAAATTAAGAATTCTCTAAACCAGATATCAGAATAAAACATAGAAATGTTTAACAGTTAAAAGCATAGTGTAATATTTAAGCAAATTCTGCAGTAATATTCCTGTTATAACATTCAAATTTAGAACACATAAAAGTTTATGGAATACTTAGAAAAAGAACATGAACAATTGAAATTTTATACTTCACTGAGATAGCTCAACACATGAATCATGTAAAGAAGTTTCTTTATAACTTGTTCAGTCTGTCAACTGGAAATTGGTAAAATAACCCTCAGGCAAGAGATAATTGCTCTTTTGGTCCTCTGATTATTATTTTAGGAAATACCCTATTTTCATTTTTTAATATGGAAAACATTTGCAGAAAATCAAAGGTATGTACAATATTACAAGACTTTAACATAGGCAATTCAAAATTATGATCCTTATTAATATAGGACCCTAACAGTGGCTCCACTTGGGGATGGCATCTCCTTGTGAGATTTCAAGAACATTCTGATCAGTGGCCTTTGAACTTTGGCTTTGCTTTTTTTGGAACTTCTTTTTGTGCTCTCCTTTTTTCAAACATGTGATGTTATATCTTTTAAAGCTTATACTTTCCTTTTCAGGCTTCAACTTTACAAGATAATCATCCACCCCAATCTAAACTTTACTATGGTATTTACAATTAGTAAAATACAATCAAATGAACTAATGGTTATTCTGATGAAAAATAATGCTTGAGCATTCGACCATTGACTTATCCACCTGGTATATATGTTCCATTTAATGCTTTCAAGAAAAAGGCGTTATTGCCTCTGTAACCATAAATAATGTATGGCCCTTTCTAGAGATAGTCAAATTTCCCATGTTTTCCTTTGTCTTCCCTTTTGGAATCCCATTTTAGTACCTGATCACCTGTGAAGAAATCATATGCTTTAGTTTTATTATCAAAGATCTTCTTGATTTTGTCTTGAATTACTTGGGCTTTGATATAAACTTCTTCCCTGGTTTGTTGTAAATGAATTGTTTGGTTTATCCTCCTTTGGATGTCATTTGGTTCTACTTGAAGCTCTTGAATCATTTTCATTACTAGCACTCCTAATGAAGATGGAAAAACAGCATCCATCCCATATACTAATTGATAGGGAGATGTACCAATAGATTTCTTTTTAGTTAGTATGTCTTCCCATAGGGAATTGACCAACCTTTTATTCCAGGTTTTCTTGTTATCCTCTAATAACTTCTTGATGATGTTGACTAGGCTTTTGTTTGAATATTCTTCTATAACATTACCTTGACGGTAATAGGCATTGTAATGGCCTAGGGTGATATGGTATCGGTTACAAAAATCTATCATTTTCTTAGATTTGAAGGCACCAACATTATCAGTGATGAGCTTTTGTGGTCATCCAAATCTAGAAAGGATGTTGTTCTCAATAAATGAAATAATGACAGAGTTTGTGGCTTGTCTAGAAGGGATGGCTTATATCCACTTGGTAAAGTAGTCAGTGGCTGTCAATATCCATTTATGTTAGGCAGAGGAGGGTGGGTGAATTTCACCAATGAATTCCAAACCCCATTGTTTAAATGGCATTTCTACTGAGATAGGTTTGAGGGGTAATGGTAATATTTTTTTCTTCCCTTCAAATATTTGACATTTGTGATAGTAGGTCACATACTTCCAGACATCTGCAAAAAGGGTGGGGCAGTAAAAACTTGCCCTCAAAATTTTGTTAGCAGATGTTTTCCAGTATAAATTTCCTCCACAATCTCCTGCATGAAATTTTCACCCAGAGATTTCACGATCAGATTGAAGGAGAATTCGATATCAATCCCAACAATACAATATTGTTGAAGACACTCTTTATCGTTGTGGTGCGAATTCTATTTTTCGACGTTGTATAACTCATAAAGAGGCTGAAAAGGTTTTGAATGATTGCCACTCTAGAGCATGTGGTGGTCATATGTATGGGTTTTCCAGAGCCCAAAATATATTGCGCGTTGGTTATTTTTTGCCATCATTATTAAAAGATTGTATTATTGCAGTCCGAAAATGCCACAACTGCCAATTTTTTATCAAAATATGTGTGCACCCCCCAGCTTCTCTTCACCCAATCATTTTTTTCAGTCTTTTTGTGAAATGGGGCATTGATTTCATTACATGTAACCCTCACTCGGCTGGGGAACATGGGTATATTATTCTCGATGTAGATTACTTTACCAAATGGGCCGAGGCGATGCCTACATTCGCAGCTGACGGAAAAACTACAGTTACTTTCATATTCAATCATGTGATTTCTTGTTTCAGTGTGCCTCAAGCTATTATCACAGACCATGGGAGTCATTTTCAAAATATTATGATGACCGAACTTTCCGATCAACTTGGCCTGCACCATGATAATTCTACTCCATATTACCTGCAAGCTAATGGTCAAGATGAAGCTGTTAACAAGGTTTTAACCACCATGATTAAACAAATTATCGAAACTCACAAGTCGAATTGGCATACCATGCTTTTTTCGGCACTATGGGCATACCGAACCTCTGCAAAAATTGCTATAGGGTTCACTCCTTTTCAACTTGTATATGGTTTAGAATTTGTGTTACCCATTGAATGCGAAATATCGTCACTCAAATTAGCCATTGAGTTGTTACCAACTACTTCTGAAGAGGAAAAATGCTTTCTATACTTAGCACAATTAGATGAGACTCGGCGCATGGCTGCATTGGCTACCAAAGCTCATAAGAAACGTGTGAAAACTCAGTATGATCAAAGTGTTAATCCTCGTGTTTATTCAAAAGGTGACCTAGTTAGAGTATACGATCAAGGAGTCTAAGTATTGAGGTTATTTCCATAAGCATAAGAACAATTCAATGAGAAAAAGAGATCCATATGTATTATCTTGAATAAAAAGTGTAATCTTACAACCTGATGCCTTGATGTCGTATAGATTTCTTTCAGGGTCCTGAACAATCGTTCCTCCTTTAGTTTGATAAGTCTTCCTCTCTAAATACCAGCATGGAGTTATGGACATAAGGGTGTGATCATTCTCATGCCAACAACAACTAGTGTAGAAAGTATGCACTCTTCGGAATTCTCTTCAGCAATTACCTTTACAATCTTAGCATCTACCATCTACCTTTGAGCCTGAAACTTGAGCTCAATTTATAGGGAAATGGAGGTAGTTTCAGTTCCATGAAGAGGGGAATGGATTCCTCTCATGAAGGGATTTGAGCTCCATGGACCAAGGGATAAGCTCCATGAGTAGAGGGATAAATTTTGAACTGATCACGACTCTAGAAGCTTCCAGTTGGGAGAATATTCGACCAACTAGGTTTCTAGAATTTACTTTTTCTTTTATTTTGCTTTTTACGGGGGTCCGTAGGTAATAGTAGCAAAACGTGCGGGGGTTGCCACATTTTATAGACCAAACATCCGCGGGTCCGTAGGAAAGGGCTAGAAAAAGTGCGGAGGTAGACTTTTAAGGGTTTTACAGAGCTTTTCTCCAATACCAAGACTTGATTCAGGAACATTAGGGTTTGTGAATTTTAAGGGAACATGATATAGGTGATGATAGACCCATATGGACATTCAAATTTCATGGTGACAAAATAATGTGTAACATATTTCCCCCTAAAGTGCGAAGTCTGAGGTTATTCTGAAGAGTGAAGTGCTTTATCATTCTGAGGATTGGATTGGAGACACCGGTCGGAAACCTATAAAAACATTCAATGCAAACATATATATATATATCATCACTGAGGTAGGAATTCCCATACTCAGATAAAAACTAACTAAATGTTTTGGTACCGATATGGTTTCAAATCCGCATAACATATGGCTTCCTTCGGTTTTCTTTTTAAATAAAGGTCTTATTTTTTAATGAGTTTGGAATTTTCCATACAATTATAGTGTGAGAAGCAGCATGCATGTTCAACTAGGGAAAATTTAGAAGCCTTTTTTCTTATTATGTCAGTTGTGTGTTCCTTCAACCTAATGTCAATTGATCTACCTGTTTCTCCAATGCATTCTCTCCCACAGGAGCATGGAATTAAATAAAATCCTTTGTGTTCCCTGGTAGTCGGATTTCTTTGCATGTTGCATGTTGGTGGGAGACGACTCTTCTTGGTTTAACTTTATTGTTTTTCCTGGAAAAATCTCAATGGTAGAACTACCGAACTCTTCCATAGAGTAAAGAGACATTTGTCTTGATGATAAATATTCAATGTCAGATTCCAACTGAAATTGTGTGGGGTCATATTCTGAAGATGTTATAAATAGTCACATTTCACATCAATACCATGGGTAAAACCATGCGTGCCCATATACCTGGAGTCATAAAACCACCAGTAACTTGACCAAGTCAAGTTTACTCGAGCAACCCTAACATCAACAATAAAATACAATTTTTATTTTTATTATGTATCCAAAAGAATTGGATATACCTGGAGTTATAAAACCACCAGTAAACTTGACTCGCCTAACATAAACAATAAAATACAATTTTTATTTTTATTATGTATCTAAAGGAATTGGCAACTGGTCTAGTCTCGTAATCAAATCACACGAGGTCAATACCAATGGCTATCACTATAAATCCTAGCGGCGTATGTATGCCCCTTCTACATGTGAAGATAAATCAAGGGAATTTGAACAGTTTATCTAAATCCAAAAAATTTAAACATCAGACCTAGATAGTTGACTTGCCCCAGGAGACTGACAATACAACAAAATTTTGCGATGACAAACTGAAATGTGAGTGCCTTACTGTGAACAGGGAGAAGGTGATGATTCCTGCAGAGAAACCATTCATAATTCTGACTGGCTCTGGCACTAACAACATTGTCATCACATGGAATGATAATGCGAAATTGAGTGGTTGTACATATTACTGCGCTATGGTGTTTGTGTTCGCTTCATATTTCACAGCTAGATATATTACAATTCAGGTATTTCGTTATTTAGTCACAATATAATTTGTGATGTCATAGTCATGAAAGTTGAGATTATTGAAAAGTATAGAGATGTGGTGCAAAATTCATATGGTCCGGGCGATCAAGTTGTGGTGCTAAGGATTTCGGGAGATCGCTGCGCATTTTACGAATGTTGCTTTCTAGGCTATCAAGACATTGTCTTGTATGAGAGTGGCAAGCATTACTTTAGTAACTGTTTAATTGAAGGTGTAATCGATTTCATATGCAGTGATGGACAATCTATCTATGAGCTAAACTAAAAACTAATAATGATTGTATTTTCTGTTATACGCTTCACAGATGATAAATACTATTGGTGGTTTTTTTTTGCAGAGATGCCATCTACATACGATCCCTGAGCTAAATGGCGCAATTACAGCCCAGAGGAACTCATTCTGAATCCTACAAAGAAAGATGCAATAATCAGAAAGAAAGATGCAATAATCAGAAATCATCACAGGAACCCATTCTCATAGGATCTCATTCTGAAGAGATGCAATACATAATGACATGCAATAATCAAAAAGCATCAATACATGGAATAATCAGAAAGCAATGCTGCAAGTGCAATACACAAAACCCATTCTCATCCTGCAGAAAGAGAAAGCATCACTGCAAGTGCAATACACAGAACCCATTCTCATCATGCAGAAAGAGAGAGAGCTAATCGCTGCAAGAACAGTACACTGAGGTAAATTTAGGATATGTTGTTCAATAATGACAATAATATGAAAGACAACGAAAAGGGGGAAAAATAGAAAAACCCCAATTTTAGTTTGTGCATTATAGATATTTTTAATTTAATAATTATATATTTTAAGATTACATATAATTTTTTGACTTTCAAATTATCCCCTTCGTTGGCAATATAGAGAAACTACCCATCCATAAGCCCTTGAGGACCTGTTTTTCTACCCAATTCACATACTATCTTCGAAATCCTAGTATTCCCTAGAGTTTGGAAAGGTAAGTGGAAGAAGATATCAATGACAGCAAAAAAAGCTTAGAAATATTTAGAAATCTACAATCTGACTAAAAATAATCATGAAAAAAGTTACAATTCCTAAAATAACAGTGGTGTGTTCACAGAAAAAGTACAATTCCTAAAATAACGGATATACCTGATTTCTATTCACATGATATACCTTGAAGTACAATTCACATAATGAAATATAGATAAAGGATAGTCCATAAGTAACATGCTAGCTTTATGGTAAATCAACAACTTACTAACATTATTTCGAGATGATCCAACTTATCATCCTTCTAAGAAATTCCATGGATGAGAACCTGGAATTGTTTCTATCCAGTGGGCCAAACCCTGCCCAACACACCACACCTAAAGGGAAGAAACAAATTAAGAGAATAATAACTGACAAAGACAAAGGCAAAGGTCATGTCTGATCACAGATACATCAAATTGAATTGTGCTATGAAATAAAACTGAACATACCATGAATAAAATCAAATCACATTAGACCATCGAACCTGCTTCAAATCATATCATGATGTCTCATGATGAGTTCTCATTTTCTCTTCTCTTATGATTTGTAGATAACGCAACACTCAAAGAGCATCAAGCAAGTATACAAATCTATATTAGATGGTCGGTCTGAGAGAGATTGGAAAGTGAAGAAATGGGCAACAAATTATATTAGGTTTATAATCATTAGGCTCTGTGGCTTTACCCAGTCACTGATTCTAGATTACAGGGTGCCATGCCACTAATTGATTTACTGGTGTCATGCCATGTATTATAAAATTTATTAGATGACTAGATTCATGGTATATTGATTCTATTTCCTTCTAGAGAAATTACCAAACCCTAGTAAGATAGGAAATAACACTCTGCTAGAACAAAAGATAATTTATATCCAAAATGGTTGCTCTATTTAATTCTCATCTATTAACATAACAAAGAGTTCTCTATGACAACAACATTTTTGTATATAGAAAATTCTACAACTATCAACGTAAATGCCGCTTAAAATTTCTTAAAACTTCTTTGCTTACTGGTTGATTCATCCTCAATTCACTTCTAGCTGGCTATATGTACGTGCAGTGGTACAAGTGGTTGAAGTCTTCTCCTCATCCTGATTTTGTAAACCAGGCTCTTCGTCATGCTCATTTCTAAAATCAGTTCGAGCCTCCTCTTCATCCCAGTTTTTTAAATTAGTTTGGGTCTTCTCCTCATCGTCATCTTTTATTCTAAAAAATGTAGTAGCTACAAATGGTCATCTTTTCTTCTGAAAAATGTAGTAGCTACAAGCAGTCCAATCGATAGCCGCAAAAATTCTGGTACTGAAATTATCTAGTGAGTTGGGCACAGAAACCGGAGGTTCTTTTAGTTTGAAGAATGTGAAGTCGTACACCTCTACCAATATGAAACCAGTGGACTATTCTCACATGTAGACTAGTCCTACATTGCACCATTTGCATCCTTATGCAGCCCTCTACCTCTGTTAAATTAATCTCTGCCTGTGCTAAATTACTCTATCCCACTTGTTACTTGGCATAATCCTTTGTTGTTATAAAAACCTGGTTGAATTTGGATTCTCTTTCCCTAAAACAAGCTTGTAAGATCTCATAGGCCCCTGCTTGAGTTTGAAGAAATAAAGCTTAAAAACATGTGTGTTCATCCTCCATTACATGCATGTCGTCCTTATCACATTATGGACAAGTGGTCATATTTAGTTATCAAATGTGTGGTAGTATGGTTGATATTTCATTAAATTAATGAACATATTATGTAATTTCAAATTCCTTGTCATGTATTTGATATTAAGATATTTAATTAATGTGGATTGGTGTTCTACTCTTCTTCTTTGCGTGTATTAAAATGGTAATATATTTTTTTGGGTGGCAGACAATGTTATTAATGTCAATACTATGATTTGTCATTAGTCAATACTGCGAATTGTTTTTCTATAATTTTAGTTTATTTATAATGCCTATGATAAACATATATGTGCCATGAAACGTCTGGGGAAAATTAAGTGTCAGGAGATATCTCGGCATAACAACTGAGCGTATATTTCACCGGGACTTTCAAGAAATGATTGAGTTACATATTAAATTCGGAGACTTGTGTGGTAGAAGTATATGAGGCCATACCAGGGGGTACAGAATCAACGGCTATGTTAATCTCTCAGTACAAATCGATAGCATTAGGGCTTCTATTGGATCACTTCAGCATCCAACATATCTTTATTCGAGTAAAGCACGAATTCAAGGTGCTCGAATGAGTGAGAAAGGAAGCAACGATTTAGTGAGAATTTAGGTATGGGTAGCACTCGATTCTACTAATGGAAGCTGTCATCCAGCCGATTCTGCGAATCTGAAGCTCTCATCTTGCCAATCTGAAGCTCTCTCATCTAGCGACTGAAGCTCTCTCGTCCAGCGATTAAACCTGAAATGTAAGCATCCTGCTTTGTATTTTTGTATTTTCTGAAGGTCGAATCTGAAATGTAAAGTTTTCTAAATGGGGTTCAAGTTTCCAAAACCCTGCCTAGGTGCCTCCTTGTCGCCTTCTCCAGTTAATACCATTCATTTTTACAACAAACCCTAGGTGTTTTCTGGTCAGTGGCTAGGGTTTCGAAAATGGGTGGCTAGGTCGTCATTGCCTGTCTCTACTGTCGGGGAAGGGAAAGTCTGACTCGCAGGAAAGTTCACTTTTGATAAGGGTTAATGAGCCCCTGTAGACTCTGGATCTCGATCCTGATTTGTATGGTATAAGCCAGGACGCCTGTGAGGCCCTGTTTCCCTTATCTTTAGGCGAGAAAGTTGCATGAAAAATGGCAATAAATGAAATTTAGGAATGTTAGATTTCATTTTACAGGTTAGTTCCAAGAACTCACTAATCCCATAGGACAAAGCCGGTGGTTAGGCAGAAGACCCATTATTCGGGGTGTTACTATGAATCCGATGGATCATCCCCATAGAGGAGGTGAAGATTTTGAACAGTAGTGGGGAGATGCAGAAATCAATTTGCGCCATGATTCAAATGCAGAGAGTGATGTCTCTAAAAACCAAATAAGATTACAGCCTGGTAGTTAAAGAAGACTGGTAGTTAAAGCTATGGATCGCTAGCAGAAACATAATGAAAGTAAGCCTAGAAATGGGAGACGCAGAAATTAGTTTGCGCCAGAAAATTAGTAAGCCAGAAATTAGTAAGCCTAAACAAAAAATCAAAATTTTGTTTATTAGAGAAGCTTGTGAGTGACATTTTTTTTTTATATTTTGTTGCTTTGAAGTGTCTCTATGATCAGACTCAAGGCAGTTTTTCTTCGGCCTCTAGAACCCTGCAGACAAGGTGAGTGGATTGCCTTTGCGGCCTCAAGGAAAACAATTTTCTTTGTGGACTGAGAAAGTGAGCCAAACAATCTTTAATTGATGGCTATTATGACGATGGCCAGAAGTGCCGAACACTTCTCTCTATGGGCATAGATCTTCATAACAAAAGGAAATCATTTTCGCTTTAGATATCGATTTCGATGTGTATCAATAAGATGTGTATCAAATCGGCAGAGACTACTACCGCTTGCGTTCCTTGTTTCTTCCTTTAATCTTGAAACCAATTTTTAGTGCATAAGAAGAAAGAAAATGAAATTTTAAAATAATAAAATAGTAGTAGTTGTATGCATTTTGATTTTATAAATTCTTAATCTTATGATATTTAAGGTTATGAAATATTAAGCTATGATATTTAAGGTTCAAATTCTCTGTGAGTCAAACTAGTCAAAAAAATATATATATATTATAAATTATTAGTTTTTTCGTTATTTTAATTTCTTTTATAAAAGGAATATTTTATGTTTTTGAGTAAATATAAATTAATTATTCTATTAGGTGTGTCTATTTTGAAATTCTTGTTTCAAAATAAAGAAATCTTATTTCCAATAGAATATTTATGGTAAAGTAAATTTTTCCATATATATATATATATATATATAATAGTGTAACCATATAAATTAAATAAATGGTAAATGTCTATAGGCATCAATCCATAGTAAGTGTCAAAATACTTATTTCATAATACATCTCATAAAAATTAACTAAATTATTATTATTATTATTATTATTGATAAAAATAATTAATATAAAAGTTAAACATATATACATTTTAAAAAATAAGATTCTTAACCATAGAGATCGTACCCCTACTTTATCATAAAGATGCATAATCTATAAAATAGTATTTCTTACAATATCATGACTTATATAGTATTATTATTATTATTAAAAAGAACTAACATAGAAGTTAAACATATATACATTTTAAAAAATAAAATTCTTAACCATGGAAATTGTACCCTTACTTTATCATAAAGATGCATAATCTATAAATAGTATTTTTTACAATATCATGACTTATCAGTACGATATGCACAGAAAACTATACCTCATTTCATGTGAAACTTGTTAATATGATATTTTTTAATCAATCAATTTAATTAAAATGGTAAAAAGTGTATAACTAATTTGGAAATAAATCTAAACCTTTGATTTGTGAATACAATGAGAATATTCTATGGACATTAAATCTCTACCATCCACTTAATAATTATTGATAATTAAATTAAAATTATGGAAGTCATATTCCAAAATAGACATGCCTATGAGCATAATAATAATAATTATTATTATTATTATTGTTATTGTTATTGTTATTGTTATTTATTTTGATGATGTCTTTAGGATTAATCACATCATAAGTTGTTCTTGGTTGGCGTTTACCAAGAACAACTTATGATGTGATTAATCCAAAAGACATCATCAAAATAAACATGGATCACAAAAGTCTAAAATAAACCAATTAATATCATTATTATTATTATCATCATCAAGAGGTAAGTGTTTTGATGCTTATTATGATTGATGTCTATCCATGTTACTAGTCGTTTAATTTATATAGTCATTTAATTTATATGGCTATGCTAGTGATTATGATTAGTTATCTTATGTATAAGAAAAAATTATGTGACATGGACCTGAAGAGGTTTCCTAAAATTGTTTCAAGTCTAGCCAAAATTCACACCTTAGACTTTCACTAGACTTTTGGGGAATAAGGAGTAGATCAAGGAGAATTTTGGGGGTTTAAAGAGCTATAGGAAAAAAAGGAAACAAAGATATTATAAGGAGATGATCAACCTCAACCAAAATTATCTTTCTGTCTTGAATTGTGTTAAGAAGAAAATGAACATTTTTAAGATAAGAACTAATTTTCATGAGCTTCCTAGTGAAACTAAGTGCTCGTCAATTCCTAAAACACCTTGGGATTAAAATTTTGCCACTTGTGCAACCCTAAGAGGGTTGAAGAAGAAAAACAATTTCTCTTAGATTTCCCATCTTATACACGGGTTAGATTTAATTTTCAACATATTTGTCACAATACCAACCTTCTTGACCTTTTAAATTAGCAAATATATGGTGATCTTTTCTCACTTCTTTTTTAGCATAGAAGTAAAATGTTAAAGAATTATGATTAATCTCTTACCTTCTTAAGGTATAATAGACCATATATATCTTATAGGATGTTAATCATCGTCATAATAATCATCATCAATAAAGAATACAATTGGTAAATAAATTTGTTTTTAAAAAAAATACGAGTATTATTTGAATATTGTAAACTATAATATTTTTGCAATTTCTCATTTGAGAATTATATTTATCTAGGTTGAATCCTCACCTTCCCTGTCATATCATACAAAATTCCTTATATCTTTACCTTATTTAAAGAATGGTTTATTATCACAAGTCCCAATCTTCTGTATAGTTAATTTAATGGACTCCACTCCCTCTTTTATATTGTGGAATTTTGTTCTAATATGCATTGTCTATGGATGAAACTTATAAGTTTTTTTTCCAAAGAAATTACATTATAATTGTCGCAATCAATAGGCATAGATCCGTGTTCACGTTCAATATATTCGCATAAACACTACATGGAAAACAACATCTTTGGAAACCTTTAAAGGTGTAATGTACCTTGTCTTAGAGCTAGAATGTGCAACCACATGTTACTTCTTACACCACCAACTGACTGCTACTTCAAACATCATAAATATATATGCACTACTGGACTTTGCATTTTCCACATACCTAGCCTCTTCAATTAACAAACCCATGAATTTGAAGTTTCTTTCTTTGATTTCGTTGATATCAATTGTTATATAGTGATTATGCCTTGTAGGTATGTAAAGATATACCGTGACACTTATCCAAAGATCTCTCCTTGTATTTTCCATGTACTTACTTACAACTTGCATTGGATGTGCAATATTGGGTCTTATGCACACCATTACATAAATAAGGCTACCAACCTCACAAGAATATGATAGTTTTTCCATACCTTCCTTCTTTTTGTCACTCTTAGCACACATGTAGTTTACATTTATCCATCCCAAATAGCTCAAGTATGTTTTCCTCGTAATTTTTGTGGTTCATATAGAATTCTCCTATTTTTATAGTTTCTCTTCACCTCACTTCTCAATCAATAATGCAACTCACTTAAGTCCTCCTTATCAAACACATTTGATGATTTATATTGAGTCTTCTCAACTAGTTGCTTACACTCACTAATCAAATTAATATCATCAACATATAAGACTAGGAGAGTGAAATTATTAATTTTTTTTTTGAATTAAACACAATGGTCACATCACTCCTTACGAACCTATAACATACCCAATACTCAAGTTTAATTTATGGAGGTGGGGTATTCCAATGATATTTTTAACCATTCTTACTATTATTTCTAGGGATACCATCCTCTTCATCTTGTTGAGAGATTTCCATTGATATAAATTTTACCTTATTTCATTCTCTAAGCATAAACTTATGGCTTTTAGAAGATTTTTCAATTTCCACAACACCATTTTCCATATCATTGACATGTGGTTAACATGTGATAGACCTATCCCAATTGTCACCACCCAATTGCACCACGTTATCTAACATGTCTGACACATTGTAGACCTTTATTCATGTGTCACCACTAGGTCATACCAGGTATGTAAGCTAGACATGTGATTTTCCTACTTAACATTTAGATATTGGTTCTTTTATTTGTTGGGGTTAGTAGCATATTAAATATTTTGGGGATTTTGGATGCAGTTTTAGTGCTCAATTAGGTCGTTAAACCTTTGGATTTGACTTTTCCCTAAAATTTCCCATCAATAAAAGTTTTATATTTATGCACCCTTACTAGGGTCAAGAGGTTAACCATCTCATACATATGGATTATTTTCCATTTTTCCGCATAACCATCATGTCAAGCCTTGTCTTCATCTATCGATGGTGTGGGTCCATATTTGGATTTCTAAATATCTTACTCCATGGATATAAAAAGGAACTAGAAAAAAAGGAATTTTCAAATCTTTTAGGTTTTTAGACTTTTAGATCCTATGTCATGTGACACCTCATCTTCCATCTCATGTCCTTTCTGACATATGTGTGATCTGTCAACATGTGATGTCATCCAATTCCATCAAATTACCATGGGAGCATACCATGACACTAGTGACACATCAGTAGCTCGACCACATCAACTTTATTAAGTGGTGACTAGGAGATATGATACATTGGGTTAAACTTCTTAACTTCCTTTTATTTGAAACTAGTCTAGTGGACATATTATTAATTAACATAATATTCCAATTCATGTCAACTAATATATCTTCCAATCGGTCATTAGTCCAATATGCCATTGGGAAAACTCATAATGAACTCTGAGTTTGGATAATCTTGTTGATGGGTGTCGGCTAACAAAACCAATTGTGTCAAGTGATGAATGCTAATCGTGCATTGTGAGCTTTGGACAATCACCTCACTAGGAGAACTCACCATCGGAATAAATGAGAAAAAATCTGCAACCTTTTTCCCAGTACAGTTAATGAATATCAACTAACAAATACACCTCATTCAAATGGTAGTATTGTTAATTGAGTCGCTAGGCCATTGACAGAAATAAGATTCTATCTGCATCCCTTCAATTTCTATTAGGTGATGGGAAATAATGACAAAAGGGAATCTACAAAAAATTGGATTTGATGGACATTTATATTTTGTCATGTGATGGAAAAAGCTCTGTTAATAAATGACATCTAGATCTGGGAAAATATTTAAGTATCCCTTTTTGTAAAATCTATATTTTTGAACCTCCACAACTCTATCTCCTAGTTCCAATTGAGTGGTTTCCACTTCTATACTTCCAATTTTGAGTTCCAACACTTACATAACAATTCCACCCATCTAGGATTTTATCATATGGGATTTTTGTTTAAGTTCTTTTTCTTAAAATTTCTAGATGCCTACTAACGTGGATAATGGGAACACCCACTTGTTCACTGATCTAGACCACTTCAACACTCTTTTAGTTGAGCCTATGGTCTCAGCCCCATCAACCCATGTGACCTAGAACTAGGCTAAGGACTTCCATCCCAAAAAAATTTGAACCTCCACAACTCTATCTCCTAGTTCCAATTGAGTGGTTTCCACTTCTATACTTCCAATTTTGAGTTCCAACACTTACATAACAATTCCACCCATATAGGATATTATCATATGGGATTTTTGTTTAAGTTCTTTTTCTTAAAATTTCTAGATGCCTACTAACGTGGATAATGGGAACACCCACTTGTTCACTGATCTAGACCACTTCAACACTCTTTTAGTTGAGCCTATGGTCTCAGCCCCATCAACCCATGTGACCTAGAACTGGGCTAAGGACTTCCATCCCAAAAATTTCCCAAGAAATTTACAAGATTAATAGGACTTCTCAACCATCTGTCCAAGTATTGGTATGATTCTAGTATGGAAAAATAACCCTATGGACATAAACTAGATTTTCACAAAAATAATTGACTTGGTTTTAATATAAAATCTCTAACTTTTGCAAGGTCAAACACCACAATGAAAACCCCATTTGCGTAGGGGTAAATAAAATATTCTTCTTTTAACTCAAATTGAAGTACTATGAAATGTAGTAGTATAAATTGACTAGGTACAACCAAAGACAATTAAAATGACATACTAGTGCATTTGTGCCATAATGAGCTATGAGAGAGGTGGCATCTTTTCCTGATGGAATAGTGATAGTGGGAACCTCTTGAACCAATATATGATGAGGAGAATTTTTCATAATATCTTTAAAAGAAACCTTACCCATATTTCTATTCAAGTGAAAAGGGAGGCTTTCTCCCATGGAATATACACAAGAGACATCCATACTAGCACCAAAGTCATTAGGGAAGGTGAATGCAATTGTCCCTAGAGGAGACGCCACCATAGTAAAATTGTATCCACGAAGATAAGTGCTACACAAAGTTATTTCCACCACTTAAGTAAGCGAATGTGTTCAAATTTCTGCATGAAAAGAGCCAACCATGGTAGGCCAAGTTTCTAAGGAGGGTTACGAGTAGCCTACATACATGGCTAGGGATGAACCCTAACCAGTGTCATTATTATCCATCGAGAAAGGGTTTTTTCAAGGATTTTTAGAAAAATCTATATCCACATCCCATTATTAAAAATCAACCTCCCTACACATTTAGTAGCTAGTGCATTCTTAAAATATTGAGCATCTTCTAATGCTACTTACAAATTTATGTTAAATTTTAAAAATTACACATACAAATATTTTTAATAAGTTATGAAATATAAGTACATTTCCAATAGAGGAAGGAGCATGTTGGAGGATGGGCTTCCTGAAAACATCATTCACAAGCTTCCAGAACCACTTGTTATATATTCTTAGGAGGTTTATTGCTTGCGCACCTTTACCCTGACTTGCCTTTACGCCTTGAACCTTGAACCTTTAGCCTCACCTAACCCAGGGAAGGGAGGGCATAATCAAGAGCCATATTCCAAAGAGCCCTTAACCAGGAGGAAACAGATGTATTTACCGAAGCCCAACAAGGACAACGGAAGATCTTCCTTCCAGAACTATGCATTGAAAGAATAAACCACCCATAACATATCTTGAAACCTGCTCACTCTCGCTACTGAAACAATTTCAGTGCCCGCCCTATCTTTAAAAATGTGACAAAAATTAGCATCATCATATTCCAATAGCAAACCATATATAATGTGTAATGTGTTCATTGTTGAAATGATACATCATTTTTTTAGAATATCATTATAATGCTAAAACTTCAAATCATTGTGAAAAGTGTTAAAATTTACTTAAATTTATATAAATTTATCTTAAAATATATATTGTGTTTTATTAATATGTGAAAATATTGTTATAATATTTTAAAATAAATTAATAAGTTAAAATAACTTTTTAATATTTATTTTATTTTACATATATTTAAAAAATATTTATTTTTTATATTTATTTTATTTTACGTATATTTAAATAAAATCATTTGAACATATGTTTAAATTTAATGGAAAACATTAAATATTAAATTATAGTAAAAAGAAAAAAAAAATTGTTTTTATAATTAAATAAATTTATATAGGGAAAGAAAGAGAGTGTATTAGATAATAAGATATAATATATTAATAATTAATACTTTTATTATAATGTTTTTAAAATATATTATTGTGTAAATTTTCAATGATAATTTTATTATATATTTAAATAAATTTATTTTAAAATATATATTAAAATTTTATTGAAAAATGTTAAAATAAAAGTTATCAAATTTTAATAATAAAAATATATTATTGTGTAAAATTTTCAATGATAATTTTATTATATATTTAAACAAATTTATTTAAAATATATATTAAAATTTTATAGCAAAATGTTAAAATAAAATATATCAAATTTTAATATAAAAAAAATTAAACAATATTAATTTGTAATATAAAAATTATTATAATATAATTTGTTAATATTTACTTTTTTCTATACACTTCAACCAATTTATTTTAAAATGCACATCTAACTAATGTTGGAGAATATCATACCAATAACTAAACATAGATCTTTTTCCAAAATTTCATTTATACATGAACAAAATTATTTCAAAATAAAATAAATTCAACACAACCACTTTATCCAAATAAATATTAATAAGAGTGATAGCTGTATGGCAACATAGTTACTATTTTTTTTTATAGTTATCGATATGCTCGCACGATTAAGGCAGTGTGGGGTCTGTGTTTTGTCGTTATTTGAGCATACTCTATTTTCGCAATCATTTCCACAAGTTGTGACTCTGCACTTCGTACAATGAAAACTAAACCCTAATATATGCACAATTTACAATCATTGTAGCAGCTTCCCCAAAGCACTAAAGATATAGAGAAATTAGTCATGTCTTATCTGAAATTCATATTAAGTAGCTGGGTGAAATAGAGGTGAGGAAAACTCTCAACAATAATATATATTAAGAAGGTGCATACCTAGAAAATTAATATATCGTTCTCACTCTAAGGTGCAAAGGAAGCTTTCATTGTGTGTGTTAGCCCCCTATAAATTTTTGACAAGCAAACAGGGGGCTAAAATGTTTTGAGTCTTCAAGGAATGCATTTCCCCTGAAAACACATCATCCTTGAAGCCTCCTTGTGCCTTTTGTCCTTTGATAAAATCCCCTCTGCTGTTTCCAGTTATAAAGCCTCTCTGTTTGTGAAGAAATGCCCAAAAGGCCCCCTTTTTTCCCTTTATATCATCCCTTCTAAACCTCTGTTTTCATCCCCTTGTCTCCCCTTCTAATTCCCTTCTTACCCTCTAAATCATACCCAAATCCCCTTTAAATCCTACATACACCCCTTGTTTGGCCCAATTCCCCTTTTTTTTTCCCCTCTATCGTTACCTTTTCCCACCCTTAAAAGCATTAAAATGGGCCAAAAAACCCACTTTCCACCTTATATTAAGGCCTGGCCCCTTTTCCACCAGCCCCGCAAACCACTTCCCCACGTGACCCCGCGCCCAGGACCAAGCGCTAATGGTCTGGGCGCTAAACGCAATCGCACCGTCGGACGACCGCATCTTTGTGTTTTACACAAAACTCCGATGCGATTGTGTTTTTTATATAGAAACTGTGGAAACAATCCCCGCCATTGATCTGAATAGATCTAACGGTCCTCGCTCTCCTGTTTCCCCCCGCTCCGATCCCAATCGCAATTATCAATCGCTGCCACTTTCTGCCCTTTGCGATTGCGATCTCCCGATTACAATCTCCACCGTCCATTCCATTGGATCCGACGGCCCAGCGCTAATCGCTGCGCGCTCGTCGCCCGTCCCCTTCCGCCCCTCTGATTAAAGTTGAACCGTTGATCTCTATCCGGATCGGATGGCTGGCGCTCCATCGCATCGCGCCCCTTCCTCTGCGCCTTGCGATTGTGATCCTCCGATTCGATCTTAGCCGTCCATCCCTTCAGATCCGATGGCTGGAATCTAATCGCGCTCTACTCATTTTCCTTTCATCAGAACCTTCTCTAAACTTCACCGCTTAATCACCACCGTTGATCTCCTCCTGAGATCCAACGGTTCTAATCAAATCGCCCTCCACCATTGCCAGGTCCCACCGCGTCAATCCATTTCATATGTTTTGGGCCCCTTTCCCTTTGTATTTCGGCCAAAGGTTAAACCTTAGTGTTTAACACTAAAGATCATTCTTCCGCCACTCTTCATTGTTTCCACTGTTCTCCACTGCTCCGCCGCCGCTTCCACGGGCCTCCAAAGTATTCTTCCACCACCCCTGGGATTTTGTAATCGGTTTATTTATTATGCAGGGTTGTTACAGAGTGATTAACTCACTTTGTGATTCAGAATACAGGGGTGTTATTACAGTATTAAGCAGCAGAGAGCAAAGGGATTGGAGCCCGTTAGTTTCATATTTGTCGCTTAATCTCGTGATTAAAGGAAAAAACGCAGTCCGTAGACCCAAAAGCACACGTAACAAGCCATATCTGTGTATAATGTCAGTAGAGCACCGATTCTCCAAAAGGACACCTTCCTACAGCAATCTCCATGCCTCCTCGAGCTCGGAAATGGTTAATTGCACTGACAGAAGCTTCTTAAAGACTGTCAGGACTACAGTTATGGAAGCATGGAGACCTGAAGACCTTTCAGTCACCTTACTTGCTTCAGAGGATAGAACAGAGGGCCTTACAGCCAAAAGGGACTCCAAAGAAACATTCGAGGTCAATATTGGCCTGACAGAGTCTCCCAGACCATACCAAAAGTACTTACAGCGATGCAGATTTCCATTAAGCAGAGCGGGCATGAACTCTTTCTCCACTCTGTCTTAAATGAGATCTACTTAATGAATGTCATCTACTCTTGTTGTTTCTCTTCTCCTATAAGAATCCCATAGAACAGATTGTAAAGGTTGTTGTTCGGTTGTTGCCGATTGCAGTTAGAGGGGTTTAGTTTGACTGTTAGAACAGTCTTGGGAGGGAGTAGCAGAGTATTTTGTAATATAGTAAGCTGGGAGGAGAAATTTTGGATTATATTCAGCCATTGAGCTCAGTGTATGTGACTGGTTTTGCATCAATTAATCAAGCAAATTTCACAGGATCCTGGTCTATTACTACGGGTGATGTTTTCTTGTTGCATTGTTTATTACATTTTCATGTTGTTCATTGGTCTTCTGGCTCGCATCAGAAACATAGCATAGGATTTACCCTTGTTAGGTACCCTATGTTTCTGCTCTCCTTGCCTTAATGTTTTCTTTTGATAGTGAATCTAAGAGTAAATTCAGCTAATTTAACCAGTGTAGTGGTTCCATATGCTGCTAGCTGATGTATGAATTAGGGGTTTGCTGCTTGGATATTCTTGCTAGTGTCAAAGCATTGAAGGTTCAAAGTCCTTCTCTAATCTACAGACCCTGGCTCTGTTAATCTTATCTCTGTTTTCCTTTGGAGCATGCTAAAGCTGACCTGGAGTTAAATGACCTCTGGTCCGATCTACAAGTTGCCCCTTTGTCCCTCCATTGAAAGCTGCCTTTGAGTATGTCCAAGCAGGTTTGGAGTTAAATGACCTCTGACCTGATCTATAGACAAAAATTGGGTTGCTTTCCTTCTTTCACTTTCAATCCTTAATGTTCCATTCCACCATCTATCTAAAAGATCCTTTAGTATAGATGACTTGCCCTCTGAAAGCCTTGGCTAGTGGTTTGCAAGTAATTCTGTTTCATGACTCCATAGCCCAATGGATGGCACTTTCTTGACCTATCCTCTTTGATGAAACATCCTGCTGCTCTGCTCCTCTCCTTCCATTACTTTCTCAGTCTATGATCTCATGACTCAACCCACCAACCAACCAACCAAATCATCTAAAACCCCCTTGTGCTTCATACCTACCCTAATATCTCATTTTGAGCTTTCAAAGATATACCATTCTTTGTTTTATTAGAGAGATCCCTCTCCAGGCCCAGGAGGGCTAGATCCTAGGGCCCCAAAGTGGTTATGATGTTGTCTCATCTTTTGGTCTTGCCAATCTGGCCAAAACATGGGAACCCCAACAGTGTGGAGGTGCGGAAGAAGCACATTGAAAGCTTCCTCCACACCTCTGCATTCCGCACAATGAAAATTTTATCCGCACCTCTGCACTCCAAAGAAATATATTTTGTAGAATCATGACAAAATTTATAAAACAAATTTGTGTAAATATCAACATGGAATATAAATATGTTTTGTCGTTATTTGAGAACGCTTTGTTTCCACAATCATTTCCGCAAGCCGCACTTATGCACTCCATACAATGAAAGTTAAATCCTGAGATATGCACACTTAGCAAATATTATAGCAGTTTCGTTGAAGCACTGAAGATGTGGAGAAATTAACCATGTCTTATCTAAAATTTATATTAAGCAGTTAGATTAAATGGAGGCTAGGAAAACACTTAGCAATATTATATTAAGCAAGTGCATACCTATAGATTTAAGTCCTGCAAAATTAATGTATCAATTTTTTTTTTTAAGTGCAGAGGAAGCTTTCATTGTGCTAAGTGTGGAGATGCAAAATAAGCACAATGAAAGCTTCCTCAGCACTCTACACAATGAAAGTTTCATCACACCTCTGCACTTCGAAGAAATATATTTTGTAGTTCTTATGCAATATATTTTTTAGAATCCTAACCAAAGTTGTGTGCAAAGAAAGCTTTCATTGTGTAAAGTGCATACATCCAGGAGTGCAGATGTGCAGAAGTACAATAAAAGTTTCCTCCACATCTCTGCACCCAGAAGAAATATATTTTGTATTGCTTATGAAATATATTTTGTAAAACCCTGACCAAAGTTATAAAAGAACTTTGTGTAAATATCAATGTGGAATTTAAACTATGGATCTTTTTCAATAGATGTTTTTGGTTTTGGTTATCTAATTGCTCCGTAAGTGTTATTTAATTATTGCACATATGTCAAGCAATACAAATAACGATATCATGGATAATTTGTGTTCTTGTAACTAGTGACGCATTATTGGGTGCAAGGCAAAGATTCAAGAAGAAGGATCGGTCGAGCATCAATTCGAAAATCATAAAGAAGTTTTCCTCCTCTTTTAGTCTTGGTTTCGACATGTTAAATCGGTTATGGTCTTTGCAAACTCACATTTATCAATATTTGGTTTTTAAAAATCATATCTTAAGTTTTATATCTGCACTTCCGTAGAGGTGACGAAAGCTACACCTCCACACTCTGCACAATGAAAGCTAAACCCTGAGATATTCACAACTTGCAATCGTTATAGAAATTTCCCTGAACCATTGAAGATATAGAGAAATTGGCCACATCTTATTTTAATTTCATATTATGCAACTATATTAAATGGAGGCAAGAAAAACACCCAGCGATATTATATATCAAGCAAGTGCATACCCATAAATTTAAGTCCCACAAAATTAATATATCAATTTCACCCTAAGGTGTGGAGGAAGCTTTCATTGTGCAAAGTGCAGAGGTGTGGAAGAAGCACAATGAAAGCTTCCTCCGCACCTTTTCACTCCACATAATGAAAGCTTCCTTTGCACCTTCCCACTCTGCACAATGAAATTAACTCAATTAAAAATAAAAGATTAAACATAACATCTTTCAAACTTTAAAAAGAATAAAACATATAACATATTTTGAACTTTATAGTAAATAGAACTACAAAGCTTTAATAATCAAAATAATAAAAGTTGGCATACCTATGTGTTTTCATTGAATTTTTTATTGGCCATCACCGTGTTAGCGTTGTTTTCTTGGGAAATGTATGTATGAGATCCAAAACTGGTTTCAAACGTTCATTTTAATTTTAATCAATAACACAAGTTTTGATGTAATATAAAAGCTCAAAGCATATCCTCGAAAACATATGTAAAACATTATCACAAAAATCTCAAAATTAGACAAAGTAATCAAGATTTGTACTTGAGAAGTATTGAACAATAAGCAACACAGTTATAGAAACAAGAATTGTGTCCAAATTCAAATGCCAATCATCATAGTTATGATTAAAATAAATGCTAAAGATGGAATAGATATCAGAGATCCAAAAAATTTGTTGAGCATTCATTTTCATTATGATCAATAACAGAAGATTAAATATAATATAAAATCTCAAAGCATATTCTCTATAACTTATGTTCAATTAATGTTTTTGGGCAACACCACAAAATTCAAATATACACAAGATCTTATGCAAAACATTATCTAGGGATTATTTACAAAATTAGTGAATGGAGTCAGAATTGGAACAAAGTAATCAACATTGGAACCAGAATTGAATACAGAATCTGTAGCCCCTAATTTATGGTGATAAATATTTTTTATCATGAGGGTTTATTATATTGGTAATGAGAATATTATGATACCTCAACCTAGTAGTTCATTCACCATGTTGTTATGGCATGTTCTCTCTTGAACTCTCTACCTTTGCATTCCGAAAAAGTAGCAATAATTGTTCTTTAATAAATAAAGTAAACATAATAAATAATAGTTTATCTTTGAAGAAAAGGTATCTCGGTAAAGGAAGGAATGTGTAGATGGAAGACATTATGTAGCCGAACTTATATTATATATTAAATCATTTCAAATGTTTTTGGTACAGAGAATAATGTTTGGTGCCTAATGCACTCATCAAAATCCTGATACTTAATCACAAAAGTAAATGCATTCATCCCAATGGGGATTGGGATTGGGCTCCCATGAACCATAAAGTGAAAAAGGTACCTGCAATGAAAAACAAAAACTACATCCATGAATTAGCTTAGGTCATGATAAAACAATCAACAAACCTAAATAATTAAATACTAGTAAATAAAAAAATGAATGTTCGAAGATTTAAGAACACTCACAGTATGTGAAAGCATAAATTGTGATTGTTTGACTATCATTTGTATTTATGATTTCTTGAAGAAATTTCTCCATAATAAATTTAATCAAATATTTCATCATAGAGACTGTAATCTCCATTTTGACATGGTCATTGAATATCTCATTCTCAGCTTCCCTAGCCTCTTCTTGCAATTGTGCAGCCAAGAAAGACATTTGTTCATTAATAATAACTAAAGTAATTAGTAATTTTCTAATTTATTTTGTAGTAAAATTAGTTATATCATCAATATTTCTTACCTTTGACTCTTTTAGCTTCTCCAATTTATCCATTGGTGTGTCTCTCGAAATTAATTCAGAAACACATGTGATGCACGAATTGTTTAGATCCAGAAAAAATCTCTATCATCTTGAGAAAGGAATCACCTCTTCTAATGTCTATGATTTCACATTAAAAAATGATGTTTTATAGTTTCATGATTATCTTACCATTCAGCTTTGACTTGCTTCATTCAAATGCCATTTGGGAGTCCTCGGTTTTTTTTTCTCTAGAAGAGTAAATCATGCCTCTAACGAAAAGTAAGTAAGTCATTTTCAACGAAATCCTTGTCTACCTTAAGATTACGTTTAACCAAATCGACAAATGGCTTAATTCCCTGTGCTAAATTCAACATATTAGAAGCTACTTGCCATGCATGTTCAATAATTTCCAATATTTGGCATATATTAGTGATTATATATGATGTCACTTCATTAAGGAGATTAACGACTTTATTAGATCTATGGGGTATGTAAATTTTCGATGGTGTTGCACGTATTACCAATGGAGTCATTAACAAAGGATCTAGATTTAGAGCATCTTCTAGCTCTTTTATTCTTTATTTCAGTCTTAGGTTCTTTACTTCTTGTTCACTAATAAACTATGCAAGTGCGTTAGAAATAGCTTGATGCAATTTCATGAACCCCATGGGTCCAATGCTAGACATATCAACATCCATTTCTACTTGATCAATAACCCTTTTATTATGAACCTTTACTTTTTAAATTCTCTATTTTTTACCGTCCTTGTCACAGTTTGCATTTCGCAATGTGATAGGGCAGTCATCAAAAGTAGTGACTTCTTCGACAATTTGCTCCATTATTTTATGATTTTTTGCTAAAAAAACACTAACGCAATCAAGTGGTATAGTGTTGTCAACTTCCACGTACATAACATGTTCAATGCTTCTTGTCTTCGAGGGATTTTTGGATTTGGCTAATTCAACCATGTGCACTCTATCTGGAGTGAATCTTTGAGGAGGCTCTTTGTCATCTCCACCACCTGATATCTCACCATGAACCAATTTTCCACTTGTAGTAACATTTCTCTTACTTTGACTAGAGGATGAACTCGGACCAGTACTGGGTGTGCAAGGCAGAGATTGTTGTGTAGTATTTCCACCTCTTTGCTTATATTTTTCTTTCGTGTTGATGTTGTTGTCTTCAGCAATTTCTTTAGTATCCGTTATCATTTCTTGGTTTTTTGTTGGAGTAATTTGAATCTCATCTATTTCGTTTGTAATTATTATAAACAAGTTCTCGTGCCTAACAGTATCTAGGTGTCTGGTAAATAAGCCTTCTAGATCGAAGCCTCGACGGGCTTCAACTTCTCTTAAGTTAAAATAATCCAAAGACTCTGTAAGCTCTACAACATGAGCTAAAATCTTCATAGTGATTTGTCCATCAATAAATGGCAAAGAAATAAAATAAAAAATTTGCTCAAATATAACTAGCCAAACATGGTATTACTTGCAAACTTCAAAAACAAAATACCTATCTACAACAAATTATGGAAACGATAGTGGCTTACCTTTAAATCCATAAATTAGAATAACCATATTATTTTCTCTTTCTTCGTGCACCCCTTTTCCCGATAGGAAAAATTATGCTTGCGCAAATATTCGATGGGACTCTTTTCCAGTTATCATGTAAATGATCTGCTTTACAAAGACATCTTGGATTAGACAAATTTTTAAAGAACTTTTTTTCTTATACAGTATGGGATACCATAACTACATTGTTTCTTCATTGGGATTGAATTTAGGTTTATAGGGTAAGTCATGAAATACATGGTTCAAGACGAGGGTTGTTATCAAGTATGCCATCATAAAGAATCTATTTATCCTGGACAAATTTACTAACTAAAAATCTAATTCATTGGAAATGAGATCAGCCTAGTCGAATAAACAATCTTGTTTGTATGAGTAATAAAGCAGATAGAGAATGGATTTTGGGACATTCGTTGTAATTTCTCAACCCATCAAGTGGGCACAAAGATAATAGAAGTCCCTAAACGGTTGTCTAAACAATGAAATATTCTAAATGGAAAGATCAAAAGGAACCTAGGAAGTTGGGCAAATGAATTCTTGAATAATGCTCATCCTGCCTACTTGTGACTCCATTAAACTATTTTCTTTTGACAATTTTAAGAAAATATTTGGTTATGGTAGCTTGAATATCCATCTGAATTCCTTGGGAGTCATAGGAATTGAGATCTTCTTCGCTACTAGCATATTGTTCGTATGCCTCAATAAAAAATTGTTTGCACATAAATAAATATTTCTTTGAAATCAAATACTTTTGTAATACAAGCATCATTCACCAATCCACTAGCCAAAATCTTATTGTTATTCTTATCTTCCTTTGGCAAGTTCACAAACATCTCATACACAATCAACCACTGAAAATTATCATCGACAAGATCAATTGATTTAATCATATAAATGCAAATAGCTTTTTTCCTTCCTTTGCTAGCCATTTCCGCTTTGTACTTAAAAAAAACTCTCAATCAACAACACTCTCAATGTTGTTTAATTGTAGATTTGTTAGTACACTATATAATCATAGGTTTTTACTATTTAGAATGTGAAATTGTTATACAGGACACTCTCAATAAATAAAAATTGAAGATGCCAGTTTCGACATTTACAGGAAGTAGTGGAAATAAATCTTGAAATTCCAAAACCATCTTTTCCATTTACTTTGCACTTTTCTCATGCTTTAATATCATCAATATGCATGCTCGAAGTGACAAAAATTTGTGAAATGAAATAAATGTGAATTCTTTGTGATCATGATAGTTAGTGTACAAGCTTTTAATAATAAATCTAAGTCGAAAGGCGTGCAAGGAAAACTACAAAGAAATATTATGTGGAGACGTGGTCAACTACTTCTATTATGAAGTGACCTGATGGTTGGGTTGGTACCCACCACAATGTCGATGTCAATTTTCTCTATTCGATAAAAATGGATTTTTGTACATGGTGGCACCTCTCGTTTCTGCAATGAGCTTCGGCAGATACTAAATGCAAAATGCATGATGCCCTAATTACGCATTGATTCACCAATTCACTAAAAAAATATTGAAATGTCTTACATTTACCGATAGTGAAGCATTTGTTAATAGTAGGACTAAGCCTTATTTAATTTTTTAATATTAGGTGTAGATTCCTCTACACCTTCTTGATTTGTTTACAACTGATAATAATTAAACAATGTAGATAAATGTCTTTCTTATTAATCACATCATCAAGTTTGGTCGACGTTTCAAACCAACTAATGTGGTTCAGATTAATCACATCATTAAGATTTGGTCGATGTTTCGAACAAACTTATGTGGTTCATCCTGAGGATGAACCACATTAGTTGGTTCGAAACATCGACCAAATATTAATGATGTGATTAATCTGAAAGACATTTATCTACATTATGGATCACAAAAGTCTTAGATCTAAAATTACACAATGTTTCAAAATAAATGTTATTAAGCTCTTGAACAATGTCCTGATTACGCGTCAACTAAGTACTACTTGTACTATCACATCTCTTGTATTATTTGTATATACATTTACAAATAGTGTAGCTTTTGCTAGTCATAGAATAGGGCCTTGATTAATTTTTTAATAGACGTTAGTCCACACTGAGGGAGATTGATTAAGTTTATGTGACATTTCATGTGTGTCAAATACCATGGAAATTGATGCTTTGGGGACATGCACATAAAAATAGAGAAAGAGAAGATTTCTCTGATACCACTGATCCCAGTTTATGAAACGAACAATATGAAATACAAATTACTAACCCAAAACATAGAGATACACAATGGAGGTGTGTAGAAAAAAAGTTGTACGTGGTGGAGTTGTGCGATGTTGGAAATTGTAACTAGGTTTGGTCTTTTATATATATATATATATATATATAATCCCATTTGGACTCATTGTAACAAAATAAAATATTTATTTTTGTCAAGAAAAAACCAAGATGTCCCCAGTCAAGGAGATGTAGGCCTAAAGGAGGGTTATTCAACCCCTTAAGAAGGTTATAAATAGAAGGAGCTCGAATCATTTCTGACACACATCCAAGACAAGTTTAATTTGCAATAGCGAAGGAGAAGAAAGATATGGAAGGACAAAGGAAGGAAGAATAGAGCGAAGTTTCTTGGGTTAATCTCTTTTTCTATCCACACGTGTGAACATTTTCAGGTTTCTGTGTAGCTACCAATTGCAGGAGGCCAAAATTGCAGGGTTGAAATTCTAAGGAGAAGTTAAAGGGCCAAAATTCTAAAGCGAAGTTGCAAAAGGTTGAAGTCTTGAAGATGCCTTGGAGAGATTTTAGTGGGGGGCTGACTTGGTGATAAAATGGCATCCACCCATGCTATCCATCCACCCATGGTATTGACATCGACCCATGGTATTCATCCACCCATGGTATTTATACACCCATGGAATTTACCCATGGTATTGTAAATACCATCCACCCATGGTATTGTTAGTGAGATCCACCAATGATATTTACCCACCCGTGGAGTTTACCTGTGGTATTGTAACAAAAAAAGGCTATAAGTATCAAGTCACATTTTGTAAAAGGACAGATTGTCCACCACAATGTAGCTTCTACATTTATTCTCTATTTTAATAAAACAAGTTTCTTTGTGATTTTATTTGTTGTGTGTGATTTCTCTTTTTTTTCTGACATTCTAAGAAATTGAAAAAAAAAAAAATGAAATGGATCTGACAAGATCTGGAAAATTAGAATGCCAGAAAAAAAAGAGAGAACACACACAGCAAATAAGACCACAAAGAAACTTGTTTTATTAAAACAGAGAATAATTGTAGAAGCTACATTATGGTGGACAATCTGTCCTTTTACAAAATGCGACTTGTTACTTATATCCTTTTTTTGTTACAATACCACAGGTAAATTGCATGGGTGGGTAAATACCATGGGTGGATCTCACAGACAATACCATGGGTAAATACCATGGGTGAATGAATACCATGGGTGGATGTCATTTGCAATACCATGGGTAAATTTCATGGGTGGATAAATACCATGGGTTGATGTCAATACCATGGGTAAATTCCATGGGTGGATGGATAACATGGGTGGATGAATACCATGGGTGGATGCCATTTTCCATTCGGATCATTCCTCCCTCCTTAAGGTGAAATGGTCCCCATTGCATAAAGTTCCCTCCTCAAAAACCTTCGTTGAATATGAAGAGCCTTGAAGAGAAGGGTTTTGTGTGGTTAACCCATGACCATGATGAACGAAGATCCGAGGATAGAGATACCCTATAATGCTTGTGACCAACTGTGATATTGACAGTGTGCGGCCTAGAAAATGGACTTCAATGAAGTGTGAGTTTTTGGATGACCCAGAACCATCAAAAACGAATATCTGAGGATAGAGATACCCTGTAATGCTAATGGAAACTGTGATACTAACAGTGTGCGGCCTAGCAAATGGACTACGATGAGAAGGATTTTGTGCGGTTGACCCATAACCGTGATGTTGATTGTTGATCAAGTAGAAGGTGCCTACATAGCTTGGGGTGGGAGGGCACGTCTCCAAATAACCCAAGTCGAACAATGTTGTGCTAAAACTGATGAATATGAAGCAGGTGCCTACTTAAACGACATGGGAGGGCACGTCTCCAAAGGGAACCCGCTCCGAATGCTGCTCCAGATTTAAAATGAACATAACTAGGTCAATAAAATTTAGAATATTTATTATAACCTATTTTTGGAAATGAAATTATCATTATGCATCTTCCCATGTATTTGAAATTGATATTTGGAGACTTTAGACTCTCATATTCGCGTTGGAACTGTCTTGTCGTTACAAAATTTCTGAAAAAATAAATAAATAAATAAAAATAAATAAAATTAATAAAATTAAAAATTAAAATTAAAATTAAAATTAAAAAAAAATTAAAAAAAATAAATAAATACCTGATTTTAAATCAGTAATAACGCCTTCGTCCGGACTCCGATTCGACCGATTTTTTTTTAAACCGGGTGATTTTTCAAGGGGAGATTAGATCTATAACCGTTTCTTTGAAATTTCGCACTAAAAACTGCAAAAAATTACAGGAGATACGTCATCCACGAATTGTTGTCAAAAAAAATTCTGCAACATTGTTGATTTGAATCAACGATATCTCCCTCATCCGAACTCCAATTTGGCTGATTTATTTTTTGAATTTCGGTATTTTTTCGCAAGGAATCCAGATCTGGTCTTTGTTTTTGTAAAATTTTCACCAAAATTTTTAGATCTAATCTGCAAACTCGCCACCCAAAAAAAATCATGGAGTTTGTTGAAGATTGCTGCAAAACATTGAAACTGGAATATGCTTCAAACCCTCAGTCCCATGGATTCGTAACCTGAATTTGATACCATTGATCTATATCTTGGGGGGGGAACCCCAAGATCTAAAAAATTGAAATGGATCTGACAAGTTCCACAAAATTAGAATGCTAGAAAAAAAGAGAGAACACACACAGCAAATAAAACCACAAAGAAACTTGTTTTATTAAAACAGAGAATAATTGTAGAAGCTACATTGTGGTGGAAAATATGTCCTTTTACAAAATGTGACTTGTTACTTATAGCCCTTTTTTGTTACAATACCACAGGTAAATTCCATGGGTGGGTAAATACCATGGGTGGATCTCACTTACAATACCATGGGTAATACCATGGGTGAATGAATACCATGGGTGGATGCCATTTAGAATACCATGGGTAAATTCCATGGGTGGATAAATACCATGGGTGGATGAATACCATTGGTCGATGTTAATACCATGGTTAAATTCCATGAGAGGATGGATAACATGGGTGGATGAATACCATGGGTCGATGCCATTTTCCCTTCGAATCACTTGGTGCTTGGGAGGATTTTGGGCTTTGGTCTTTAGGTCTTGGATGTCTCATCATAAGAAGATTATATAAGAAGAGAAGCATTATTTTTGGGTTTTCCCTTGGAGGGCTTTTTCCCTGGCTTGCAGCCTATATCTTGTGTAAAGGCCAACTAACATCACAAGTAATTATCAAGTAAGGAAATTCAACAATAATATGCAAAACCCTTGATTTTCCAACATGGAATTAGAGCTAAGGTGCAAGAAGCAGACTAAAGATCAAATCCTATTTGGCATTATGAAAAGGATTATGAAGAAGGGTTTCGGGCTTCTTGGGAATCTGGTTATCTCCATCAAGGGTTACATATTAAAGATCATCTCCAAACTAGCAAAAGAAGTGATGGATGGAATTTTAGTTTCTGCTTTGTCTCGTACCTTTAAGGACAAGAATGTATGGGCTATTGATAGTGGTGCATCCAGACATATGACAGGACAATGTAGTCAACTCTCGGCTTTGTCAAAAGGTACCTCCTCTCATTCAATCAAACTTGGAGGCAAGAATATCTATCCAATGAAGTGGATTGGATCTACTTTGTGGAGCTCAAATATGGTTCAAGTATTCACCTAAAAAATATTCTATATGTTCCAGCTTTGAAGAAAAAATTACTTTCTATTTATTTTCTAGAGGATAATGGTGATAGAATTACTTTTTTTGATTGAAAATTCTTGGTTTTGGGTATGGAATCTAGTATTGATAATGCTAGTATAATTGGGATTCGTGAGGGGACATTATATATACTCTTTACACATATGTCCCAAGCCCTAGTTCACTTATATGTGAATCCTTCTTAATTGTGGCTTAGAAGATATAGACACCTTCACTGTAAAAAAATTCCATCTCTAAGTCAAATGGTCAATGGAATCCCATAATTGAAGACTAAGAACATGAAGGGACTTGTAAGGGTTGTTCTCTAGGAAAGAACGTGAAAAAACCATTTGAAAGAAGTGATACCAGATCTAAGTAATTTTTATATCTCATACACTCTGATGTATGTGGTCCTATGGTAGTAAATTATCTTGGTGGGCATAAATATTATGTGACCTTCATTGATGATTTCTCAAGGAAAACTTGTTTGTACCTTCTCAAGAACAAAGATGAGGTATTTAAGAAGTTTCAAGAATTCAAGAATGAAGTGGAGAATCTGACTGGAATAAAGATCAAAATTCTAAGATCTGATAAAGGTGGATAATATACCTCCAAATAAATGATATAATTTTGCAAGCAAGCGGGGATTAAGAAGGAACTAATCATTCCTTATAATCTTAAGCAGAATGGTGTGGTTGAAAGGAAAAAGTAAACAATTGAATAATGTGTAAGAGCCATGCTTCATGATCAAGATATCCCTTAATTCCTTTGGGGAGAATCATGTGTGACAGTTGTTTACTTGCAGAACCAAAGTCCTCACAAGATTCTCAACAACATGACTCGAGAAGAATCATTTACAAGAAAGAAGCCAAATGTGGACCATATTCGAATATTTAGATGTCTTGTTTATATTCATATACCAAAGGACAAAAGGAAGAAGTTGGATCCTACCAGTATGAAGGGAAAATTTTGTTGGGTATAGTGCTTCATCAAAATCTTACGGAATCTATATCAAGGAGGATCATGAGATTGAAGTAATCAAGGATGTCATCTTTGATGAAATTATATCTTACAAGAAATAAAAGGATGTTCTTGTTGATTATGATGAAGAATAGATACACATATTTGAGGATATATCAAGGGACAATTATTGTTAAGATCCAACATCAACTCAAGAATATTTTAAAGGTCCTAATGAGCCTATGCAGCAAATAATTATTCCTGAAAATCGAAAGAGGACCGCATGGTTAAGAACTACTCTACATGAAGCAGATGGACGCACAACAAAGGGGACCTTTAGAGAAAGTAAAATACTAAAAAGGTATTTTGGATATGCAACATATATGACAAAGCTCATTGAAGTTGAGCCTTTCTCTTATGAAGAAGCAACTAAACACCAGGAATGGAGGAATGTGATGCATGAATATTACGAGTCAATTATGAAGAATGATGTTTGGGAAATCGTTCCTAGACCAAGTGACAAATCAATAGTCACTTAAAAATGGATATATAAGATAAATCATGTTGCAAATGGGAGCATTAATAAACACAAATAAATATTTGTAGCAAGAGGCTTCTCATAGAAAGAAGGTATTGATTATGAAGAGACCTTTGCTCCTAAAGCTAGATATACAAAAATTAGATCGCTTATTTCTTTGGTTGATACTATGGGATGGAACATCCATTAAATGGATGTTAAGACATATTTTCTGAATGGTATTATTGATGAAGAGGCTTACATTGAGCGGCCTCAAGGATTCAACATAAATTATAGGGAGACTCAAGTATGCAGACTGAAGAAATATCTATATGGTTTAAAGCAAGCACTTAGAGCTAGGTATACAAGAATGGATGTATACCTGTTGAGGTTTGTCTTTACCAAGCATTTTGCATATCCTAGCCTATACATCATGGTTGTCGAGGGTGAATCAGTCATCATACTATTGTACGTGTATGATCTACTTGTTACAGGTTTAGAGCATCGAATTCTACAATGCAAGAAGTAATTACCAGTCAAGTTTAATATGAAGTATCTGGGGATTATGCATTATTACTTGGGACTAGAGGTTTGATAAAAGTAAGGTGAAATATATCTTGTTTAAGGGAAACATGTGATCAAGACCCTACTGAAATTTGGCATAATGGATAGCAAATTTTTAATGACTCCTATAATTACCAATCAGAAGTTGAGGAGTTTTGTCTCTAGCCTGATGGATCCTACCTGCTATAGATGGTTGATTGGGTCCTTGATGTATCTGGTAAACACTAGGACTAGCATTTGTTTTGTGGTAGATGTCCTCATTTAGTTTCAAATGGTGTCAAATCATGACCATTGGATAACATCCAAACACATATTAAGATATTTGTGTGGGAATATACATCACTTCCTTTTTTGTAATGGTAATGAGATTCAACTCATGAGATACGCAGATTCTGATTGGGGTGGTAGTGAGACATATGGAAGAATCACAACTCGTGGATAGCTTATCTTAGGATATTCCATGGTCTCATGGACAAGTAGAAAGAAAGATATAGTTGCTTTAAGTAGTGTTGAAGTTGAGTATGTTGCTGCAAGCGAAGTCTATTGGGAATTTGTTTGGCTCGGGAATTTAATATCATATTTGTTTGACAAACCATTTAGCCCTACTCACATACATTGTAATAATAAAAGTTGCATAAGATTGACTGAAGACCTAGTGTTTCATGCTAGGACGAAGCATATAAATAATAAGTACCACTACATAAGAAGCTTGGTATGAGATGGGGTCGTGGAGTTGCATTATCTACCTATAGATGAAAAGGTAGCAAATATTATGACAAAAGCTTTACCAAACAAGAAACTTGAGTACTTGAGAGGTAAGCTTGGTTTGGTGGACATATTTTCCCTAATTGAGAGGGAGTGATGTTGGATATTTCTTCTACTTATGTGTCATGCACTAGATGAGAACTAATAGTCGTAAGTCTTAATGAAGGCCATAAGGAAATAATGGAGTCTGGAGGATTGGATAAGCATCTTATATTGGAACTTCTTATGGATTGAAGAATCCAAGAAATAAGTTGGAAACTTATACTCTTTGAGGATGAGATAGAGCATCCAAGATAAGGGTAGTCAGAGGGGACCAATATTCATCGAGGATTCAGGATTAGAAATCCAAGATAAGGATATTCCTAAAATTACATCACCGATGAACGTCCATATGGAGAATGTGCCTTAGAGGTAGTACGGAAGCTCACATAAAGTCTCCCAACATGTTGCCTAGTTAAGGTCTTCAATGTTAATTTTGGTTGTGATATAGATGCTTGACATATGGCTTATCAATATGACTCTTATTATGAGAATTATTCAAGTTTGAGATTCCTTGTACTTCGTGATGGGATTATGAATACCTCCCTAGTTAAGAGGGGGTGTTAGAAATTGTAACTAGGTTCGATCTTCATAATGACCTTTTGTAAACATGACATTGTATATTTTGTATAAAGAAAGAAAAAGAAATAAAATAATTTTATTTAAAGCATGGGTTTCATGCTCAAGTCTACGTCAGAAACATGTTCTTCGTGCTTCTAGGTATTTTTAGGAGAAAGAAGAATTCATGTCATGTATTATAGTCCCATTTGGACTCATTGTAAAAAAATAAAATATTTATTTTTTTTCAAGAAAAAGCCATTTATTCCTCAAATACCTAGTCGGCCCCAGTCAAGGAGAATTCGACCTAAAGGAGGGTTATTCTACCCCTCAAGAAGGCTATAAATAGAAGGAGCTCGATTCATTTGTGACACACATACAAGACAAGTTCGATCTACACTAGCAAAGGAGAAGAAAGAGCTAGAAGGATGAAGGAAGGAAGAAGAAAGTGAAGTTTCTTGGGTTTATCTATTTTTTTATCCACACGTGTGAAGCTGCTAGGGTTTTTATGTAGCTTCTAGTTGCAAGAGGTTGAAATTGTAGGGTTGAAATTCTAAGGAGAAGTTGCAGGGCCGAAATTCTAGAGCAAAGTTGCAGAAGGTCAAAGTCTTGAAGCTGCCTTAGAGAGATCTTGTTGGGGGGTTGACTTAGTGCTTGGGAGGATTTTGGGATTTGGTATTTTGGTCTTGGAAGTCTCATTGTAAGAAGATTCTATAATAAGAGAATAATTGTTTATGGGTTTTCCCCATGGAGGGGTTTATTCCTGACTTAGAACTTATATCTTGTGTACTTTGTCTTGTGGTGATCTTCACTATTTTGGTAATTGCTTGATGAACAAAGAATAATAAGTAATAAAAGTCCAAATAACATTACAAGTAATTATCAAGTAAGGAAATTCAACAATAATCTGCAAAACCCTTGATTTTCCAACATGCAAAACAAGTGTGTAGAGGTGCATAAGTGGGGCATAAAGGTTCTCCTGCACATACTCGTCTTGTGCACATATTTTATTCCACACATTTAAAAACTCTAAATTTTGACCTTTGATAATAAAAAACATATTTTGTCCCATTAAAATGCAAATAATAAAAATCATTTGATTTTTCGCAAACATATTACAATATCAAAAATTAAAAATGGTAATTTGTTTGGTGTTAAGGAACATCCATTGAATTATTATTTTGCGATGTAACTGCATAACACACTGCTTAGACTTATATTTGAATTTGATGTATATAAAAATAATTAGTGTTATGCTTGTTACTCATCAATCCACAAGAGCAACCGGTGAATGCATTTTTTGTTTCTATAGTTTATGGCCTACTTCTAGTCTTATTTATTTTTTTGAAGAAAAATGTTTTATTTCACGATGACCAAGAATCCAGAGTGAGTATGTTTCTTATTACTCTTAAATGTGAGAATGCAACATATTATCCACTGAATAAAACAATTGTAAAACTATTGTGAAGTTACATGAATTTTTATATTCGAGTCCGAAAACAATGAGTTTCCCATCCAATGACTTTACTTATATAGTTTAACCATGATGAGGATAATTGAATGTAATAGATAATTTATGCATCGAAAAATTGTTGCCTCGAATAATTTTCCAAGGCTCTAGAGAAATATATTCATACTACTCAAAAACCTGATGATTAAATATAGTAGACCTAGTTGAAGGCTATATGTAATAATAATTTATTTACAACGACGCTTCTACACTATACTAATTGGAAGTTTTAATCGTAAAAGTTGTATTTGTTGTGTAGAATGAAGACAAGTTGAAGAAGTATACAGGGTGTGAATGTATGTGGAGGTGCAGATGTGTGTATGTGTACAAAAGGAGGTACATGCAAAAGGGATATATGCACCTTCCCTAGAACACTTCTTGCATTAGATCCTGAACAAAAATGGGAAAAGAAACATGGCATAGAGATGTATGCAACAAGTGTGTGGAGGAGAAAATGCCTACATATTGTGGTATTTATATTTCCAATGTCATTTATATATAAACAAAGTGAACAATGATGGTATTTCTCATTTGCTAATGTCTATGGGCCTATGTTGCAAGTGCCTCCGCTTGAAAAAATCTTATTAACACTAACATTGGTGAAAGTAAGGGATGTGCTCAATAATACATGTGCATAGCTAACACATCTATGATTTAAATACTATGTAGAGGGGAAATTGTGCACTGATATCTTATCTTGTAATTTGACTAAATATTGTACATAGATGTCTTTGATTATTGACCCAACTGCCTAGAGAGTCTCTTGCTCCTTACAAAATTAAAATAGTATTACAGTCATTTCTCATGTAAGGGATGTGTGAAATAAGACATGTGAGAAGCTAAGGCATATATGAATTAAATTTTTTCAAACCAAGATGTGTGGAAAGTGAAATCACACATGTGAACATTGCATATTTCATGTGTGAAGGTGAAAATGTAAGTTTCGTAGCTTTGTAGAAGCTAGAACAATATGGAGATAATCAAATTATAATTGAGTTTAGTAAAAGTGTTGTGTGTGATGAGAATGACTGAAACAATGTGCGAAGGGGAGAAAATGTACGAAAGTGAAAAACTTATTTGTATGTGGAACAAGTGCTCTGCGGGATATAGGTGCATTGAACAAGTGTGCATAGGTGATAATTTGTGCAAACATGTAGAAGTGAGTATGTGTAGCGAAGGGAAAGAGTTGTGTTACACAAGAATGTGTCGAGCCAATTACTATGCGAAAGCAAGTGATGTAAAAAGCTAAATTTTGTGCGGAAATAAACAATGTACATAGGTAAAGCATGTGTTGATTTAAAGGAATAACCATCATTTGACCCCTTATACAATTGTGGAAGCATAGAGGAATTTAGTCTTACACATAATTGATGCATGCGAAACAAACATAGATTTGGAAGTAGTAAATTCAGTTTAAATTGACATTGATTACTTGATTACAAAAATTTAGATGATTCAGATAAATATAAAAACATTAGATATTTTATGAAGTCTCAAATCATATCCTAAAAAGCTTATGCAAAACATCATATCATAACTCTTCACAAAATTGGTGAACATATTCATAATTAGAATAGAATAATCAATATTTGTGCTTGAGAAGTATTGAACAATAACTAATACATTTATAGTAATAAGAATTGTATCCAGATTCAAGCATATCAGCATGTCTATATTAAAATAAATACTACAATTGTAACAAATATCTAAGAACCAAAATTTTTTCAAACGTTCATTTTCATTCTGAATGATAAAAAAACATTAGATATAATGTAAAAGTTCAAATCATATCCATGAAAGATTATGCAAAACATTATCTCATAATTGTCCACAAAATTGGGGAACAAACTCAGGATTGGAACAAAGTAATCAATCTTTGTGCTTGAGAAGTCTTGAACAGTAACCAATACAGTTATAGTAACAAGAACTATATTCACATTCAAATGCCAATCACCATAGATATGATTAAAATAAATACTACAAATGAAACAAATATCTGAGATCCAAAATTGTTGTTGAAAATTCATTTTCATTGTGATCAATTATAAAACATTAGATATAATATAAAAGTTCAAATCATATGTTCAAAAACTTATTTTCAATTGATTTTTTTGCACAACACTATAAAATTCATATCTATACAATATCTTATGCAAAAAATTATATCAAAATTCTTCAAAGAATTGGTAAACATTCTCATATTGGAACAAAGTAATCAGAAGTTCATTTCATTGTAATCAATTACATAACATTAGATATAATATAAATTCTCAAAGAAAATCCTTGAAAACTTATGTTCAATTAATGTTTTTGAAAAAATCCACAGAATTCAAACCTATACAATATCCTATTCAAAAAAATTTCTCAAAATTCCTTACAAAATTGGTAAATAGACTCGGAATTGGAACAAAGTAATTAGAATTGGAACAAGAATTGAATATAGACTTTGTAGCCCTTGATTACGGTGATCAATATTTTTTATCCCAAAGGTTGCTTATATCGATAACGATAATCTTTTGATACCTCATCTTAGCAGCTCATTCACTATCCTGATCTGTAACTTTCTCTCTTTAACCATATACCCATGCATTCTAGAAAATAACAATAATTGTTCTATAATAAATTAAGTACACATAATAAATGATAATTTAACTTTGAAACAAAGGTCTATGGAGAAAGGAAGCCATGTGCCAATGGAAGGTGTTATGTAACTGAACTTTGGAAGAATATAGAGGCATATTCTCCTCACCCATTGAGGTACCTCTACATTGTCAAGTAAAGCATTCAATCGATTTGACCCCTAGTACACCTCTACCTAATGTTCCAATCTACTTCCTCTCTCATCTGGAAAATGAGGAAATCAAGTGACCAATCCAAGAGCTACTCCAAAAAGGGAGCATATGACCAAGTTCCTCACCATGTGGAAGCTCAATTGTACTCATGTAGAGGAAACTTGGAAAATTTTAGGGGTTAATATTCGCAGGTGGGTTAATTTTCCATGATTTTTCCAAAAAAAAGATTCGCCAATCTCCATTTTTTCTAAAAATTATTCGCCCATATTTTATAGTATAAAATCATCTTACCTTGAGAAATGTAAAATTTGTATGGATACTATATAAGATTATTAGACATTTGAAACTAACATTTTATAGTTTTCATGTTAGGGACTAGCAAGATTCGCCAAGGTTCCTAAACTTTTATATAAATTTCCATCATTAAAATTTTCCTTGGAAGAAATATGGGACTTGGCGACTCTGCATTTATTATTAGGCCCTGAAAAAATCATATCAGGAACTAGTACCTGATTCCCTGGAATGGAGACCTTCTGTACCAACTCAAAGTAGCCAAGTACTTTAGTAAGATTTATTTGAACCCCAGCTACCACCAAGTACCAATATAACCAAATGGCGTATGAAGACTTCTTTCAAGTCCAAGGAGGGTCTTTTTGAGTGGTTGGTCATGTCCTTTGGTTTAACTAATTCCACCACAAATTTCATGAGGTTGATGGATAATATCTTGCAACCTTTCACAAACTCTTTTGTGGTTGTATATCTGGATGATATCCTTGTCTTCAACAAGAGCTAGGGAGAACACTTGCAACATATTCATGATTTCCTTCACACTCTATGGTAACACAAGCTATGTGTTAACTTGGAAAAATTATCTTTCAGCATGGACAAGGTTCAATACCTAGGCTACATTATTAATGAGTAAGGTGTGCATGTGGATCTAGCTAAGATCCAAGTCATTCGGGATTGTCCATCCCCAACGAGGGCTTATCCAATAGGATATCGGTGGCCACCCACCTATTCCATTGGCTCACGACACAATTTTCTATTCTAGCTGTTTTTTTCTATACTTTTTATGTATTGAACTTTTGAAGCCATTTTGAGGCCCTAAACGATGTTTTTTAGGGAAATTGGTTGATAAAAACTATAAGATTTTTCAACAATTGAAAATTTGTACTTGGATATACCTTTCCAACAAGCTACCATGCCCTCCAAATAGAGATCATATGCCAAAGTTGCGACCCCAAGAAGTTGATGTCTCAACTTACCCCATCGAGGCCCACAAGCCTTTGGCACTTCATCCCCTAGGGTTATATTTTTGAATGTTTAGGATTTATCAATGCTTATTTATGATCAAAATGCCTCCAACCTTCATTGTAAGATAGTGGTGTGTAGTCATCACATTTCTTCTTCGAGAAAAGCTACCATCATTCGAGTTGGTGGTTTTTTATTCTACATATATGAAGTTTCAGTATTTTCCATTTATTAATAGAAGTCAAGTTTCATTGTATATATTTGTTTTGGTTAAATTTGTATATCATTTCACTCCATTCATAAATGTGTATAATTAATGGCTCAAACTAATTCAAGGAGTTCAATGAATTAATAAGTCGTGTTTGCAAAATATGAAGTTCATGCATACAAACATTAAATTCCATGGCTACAAAATTTGATGATGAGGTATGAAGAACTAATTGATAGTGTGATGGGCCTCATGCTACATCAATTAAAATCCATGCCTCTAGATAATGTCAGACTACCAAGGAAAATTTTAAGGATGGAAATTTATCTTAAATTTTAAAAACTTTAGCGAACTTTACTAGTCCCTAATATGAAAATTGTAAAATGCTTGGCGATACTTATTAAAAATATTCATATTTCTATTGATATTAGATTCTCTTTATAAAATTTTGGCAATTTATAAGGTAAAATAATTTATACCATAAAATTTGGGCAAATATTTTTTAGAAAAAAATGGAAATTCACTAATCTTTTTTGGGAAAAGAACATGCAAAATTAACCCACCTGTGAAATTGGTAAACATTCTCATAATTGGTAAAAATTATTCACAAAATTGGTAAACATTTGCATAATTGGAACAAAGAAATCAAAAGTTCATTTCATTGTAATCAATTACATAACATTAGATATGATATAAAATCTCAAAGAAAATCCTCGAAAACTTATGTTCAATTAATGTTTTTGAAAAACACCACAGAATTCAAACCTATACAATATCTTATTCAAAAAATTATCTCAAAATTATTTACAAAATTGCTAAACATACTCGGAATTGAAACGGAGTAAATAGAATTGGAACGAGAATTGAATACAGACTTTGCAACTCCTGATTACGGTGATCAATATTTTTTATCCCAAAGGTTTCTTATATTGACAACGATAATATTTTGATACCTCAACTTAGTAGCTCATTCTTATCCCAATCTAGCATCTTCTCTCTTTAACCATCTACCCATGCATTCTAGAAAATAGCAATAATTGTTCTATATAAATTAAGTACACATAATAAATGATAATTTAAATTTGAAATAAAAGTATATGGAGAAAGGAAGGTGTGTGCCAATGGAAGGTGTTATGTAACTGAACTTTGGAAAAATATAGAGACATATTCTCCTCACCCATTAGGATACCTCTACACTATCAAGTCAAGCATTCAATTGATCTAACCCCTGGTGCACCTCTACCTAATGGTCCAGTCTACTTCCTCTCTCTTCTGGAAAATGAGGAAATCAAGTGACCAATCCAAGAGATACTCCAAAAAGGGAGAACTTCACCAAGTTCCTCACCATGTGGAAGCTCAATTATACTCATGTAGAAGAAACTTGGAAAATTTTAGGGGCTAATATACGCAGGTGGGCTAATTTTCCATGTTTTTTCCAAAAAAGAGATTCGCCAATCTCCATTTTTTATAAAAATGATTCGCCCATATTTGATAGTATAAAATCATCTTACCTTAAGGACCATAAAATTTGTATAGATACTACATAAGATTATTAGACATTTGAAACTAACATTTTATAGTTTTCATATTAGGGACTAGCAAGATTCGCCAAGGTTCCTAAACTTTTATATAAATTTCCATCATTAAAATTTCCCTTGGAAGAAATATGGGACTTGGCGACTCTGCATTTATTATTAGGCCCTGAAAAAAAATCACAATTAGGAACTAGTTCCCGATTCCCTGGATTAGTGGCCTTTTGGACCAACTCAAATGGGCCAAGTACTTTATTAAGATTGATTTGAACCCTGGCTACCACCAAGTCCCAATAGAACCAACTGGTGTGTGGAAGACATCTTTCAAGTCCAAGGATGGTCTTTTTGAATGGTTGGTCATGTCCTTTTGTTATAGGTCAATTTGGGCACCATTCCCAATGACCTGGTTAAAATAGACATCATGCCCAAAACCAATGAAATAGGGTCTATCATCCCCTATCATTTCAGTTGCTACGTGCCCTAAGACAAGAACAAGAACAAATCATCCATGAATTCCATTGCAAGGTTTCCAAGATTTGAAGTACATGTTATATCACCTATGAGCTCACCAATGCGGTCTCTTAAGGGACTAACTACTTTTCATATGTAGTTACCTCCATTCAAGAGTGCTCTACAAAGCACTTCCTGACATTCAAGAGTGCGTTGGTCAAATGGGAGCAAAATTATCATTGTTCCAAAATATCCACATGGCCAGTGCCTTCTAGAAGAGTCCATATGTGTCAAAATTTGAACCCATGTGTCCATATAACACCTCTGAGCTTGGGAACATGTCTTGCCTATTATTATAAAGTCATTGATTGAGAAACTACCCTCAGTTGCTCTATAAATTGAGCACAGATCATAGTGCTTGAAAAGGGAGAAAGTTGGTAAAGAAATGATGTTGGATTCTCAATTGAGTGTGTGATTAGAGTGATATGTTGTTGGTGTGATGTTCATTGTGATGAGGTTGGGATGAATTTTGGAGCTGGTGACATCAAATCAATCGTTGCTTTTAACCTCCCCCTTCTATCCACTCATAAAGATTGTTGCTCATTTTCCCACATATGTATCTTTTTATGTTTCTACTTTTCATATGATGGGTTCTTAACAGATATATATGTTTCATGTTTCATCGATTTAACTGATTAAGATAAATAGCCATCTGTATATTGCAATCTCTTTGTTGTTTAGTGTTTATACTTGCAGGAACTAGTCTGGCGATCTAAGATGGATTGGAAGCTACAGCAAGAGCGACAGAAGGAGAATAGGAAGAGCTTGAATCACAAGTAATTTCCTCTATCTTTTTCTGTGTGTCTATTTACTCTTAGAGAAAGTGTCTGAAAATTCTCTGATCTATTGTTCTAAATGCATAGCACCACAATTAGGGAATGTGTTTTATCCGTAATCCATAATTCCACATAACAAATTGACGACTCCATTGGGGAGTTTCCCTTCATCCTTGGTGTTTTTGCCCCTACTTATCCACCTAGTAGCATCTACTCTCAATTATTAGGCTTTTGAAACAAATAGTTGCATTAGAAGTGTGTTTAGTAGCTTGAATTTTGTTCTTTGTTGCGCCCAACGCACTGTTGGTCAAGACAAAGTGCTTTTCATAGCACTGTCTCCCACTCAGGGGTGATTTGCAACATGTTGTCTCCCCTTAGATACTGTTGCCCCCTAAGACAACCAAATTCCCTTTGAATTTGTCATTGCCATCACTTTCAGTCTTTTGTTTGTTGTGTTTTCAATTGTCTGATACCTCATAGAGACCAGTGAATTTGCCTGATTATTCCTCCTTTGAAAAGTAAGTTTGTTCAATGTCTCTTTAAGTGTTTTTCTTTATCATTGACAAATCAAATTCAAAGTATTTTATTTCTGAATTAGATCCATTTGTTTTCGTAAAGGAAATTGTCGTTAAATTCTTCGTTTCTTGTAGGAAAAATTGTAGTTCCATTCTTCATTTTTCCTAAAACATAAATTGTTGTTAAATTCATCATTTCTCAAAGAATAAAGCATTTGTTTATTGTTGATTTGATGCATATAGTTTCCTTTTTGCAGTCACATTAAGGGGACTGAAAATAAAAACCCGCATTTTCATGTAGTGAATTGTGTGTTTTGCATAGGAAAAATTTAGGAACGTTGCATATTAGTTTTTGCTCTTTGTTGTTTGCTCTCAAAACTTATTGCTCTTTCCCTTTAGTAGCTAAGATTTTCATTGAAAAACATAAGAGTGAAAAGTTTTCTTATCATTTTAGTTTTCATTTTAGGAATTTCCATCACATCATCGTAGTGAACCTTAAAAGGAAAATTGATAAACAAGATAACTTAAAATTTACATCAACTTACCTGAAAAAGCATTGGAACCATAACGATAACATTTAGAAGGTCTAGGTTAGAGACGTGTTCTGGCATCGTTAAACATAACAATTGTCGTTAATTGTCTGCAATACATTCAGAGTGTGATACCTCACTCCATGTACGTAAGTATATCGTAGCTCGTCCACATACCTTAGGGTATATCGGGCAGTGCTATAGTACGAAAAGTATAAAGGGGTGCTCTCACTGTGCAGTTTCACATTAGACAGCGCTAATATGGACTTGGGCCTCCACGTACCTTCGAGTATATTTGGGAGGACAAATTTAGGTTTCTATCCATCCATAGTGAACTGAGTCAACCGCCTTGTAAATTGTGATACACCGAACACAGCATTCGGGGAGATTGTCTGCCCGTACTTCTTGGTTCGCCAGGAGGTATTATGAAGTTCACAGTTTCTTGGTAAACCTTTTTCCTAGCATTACCCTTTTATTTGGTTTATTTATTTTTTGGTTCATAAAATAAATCAATCATCGTGGAAGAAGAAAATCCTTTTCGTCGTCGTTCGCATAGACTTGCATTGAACCCACCTTTACCACCGAAAGTCACTTTTGGTCGGAGAAGGCGACAGTACTCCACCAAAACTAGTACCATCAGCACCTCTGGTGAAGCAGCATCTTCACATATACCAGAGTCGGCACAAGTTGTTTCTACAAATCCTAGTTTGTCTACTGTTGTCGAGACGGAGTCCTCACAGTTACCTGTGGTCACGATCCATCCAATCAGTGAGACCATACCTTCCGAACTTGACGTTGTTCAACTGGAAGTTGATCGAGATCGTGTCTCTTTTTTTCTAGAACATCTGCATCTCGAAGTCGAATGACCGGAAGTTGTTCCTGTATCATTCGCCCCACAATCTATTATAGCCATTGATTCTCCCATATCGCGCATTCAACCTCCTGAAATATACTTTGGCCTAATGGTGAAATCCTTCCACCTCGTTTAATTTTGATTGAAGAAATACCACAAGATGAGACACCTTTAACTCCAACTCATTTTCAGTAGGAGCTTTACCTGTACGATTCTTCTCCTCAATCACCTTCCTCTGATTTCGTTGATCCTGTTTCACTTCGAGTTCCCATAGATTCTATAGGGTATACATTGGGTCATTTGACCATGGCTGAGATAGCATCCCAGACTTAACCATCTATTTCAGTTGTGACAACATCTATTGTTGCTTCATCTTCGATGTTTTTTACATTGACTTCACCCATGTCATCATCTGGAATCCTATCTGGTTCCTCCATTATGAGTACTGAACAACTTGATCCGTTATTCACATCTTCAATGCAATATCAAGTTGTTCCCTTCAGTTATTCTCCTTGGTGGTCGATGATTTCACAGAATTTATGCTCCGACATTCCTAAATTCAACGGAAACTCTGGAGAAGCACCGTCAACGCATGTTATAACTTATCATTTTTGGTTCTCATCAAACTCCTTAAATGATGACTTCGTTAGACTACGTCTTTTCCAATGCACACTCACTAGTCCAACTGCACAATGAGGATAGTTCTTTTTCTTGTGTCAACCTCGTTAAAAAATGAAACAAGTGCCATGAGGATAGTTCTTTTACTATGTCATCCTCGTTAAAAAATGAAACAGGTTATGAGGATGGTTCTTTTACTGTGTCAACCTCGTTAAAAAATGAAACAGGTTATGAGGATGGTTCTTTTACTGTGTCAACCTCATTAAAAAATGAAACAAATTCATGAGGATGGTTTTTTTACTGTGTCAACCTCGTTAAAAATGAAAAATTTCATGTGCATAGTTCTTTTCTTGTGTCAAGCTTGTTAAAAAATGAAACAAATCCTCCCCTATAATGAACCTTCATTCCATACAACTATTAGTAACTATTATTCTACTTAGGTGAATGAAATGAAGCTTGGAGGTCATCTGCTCTTGCATGGGGAATTCAACATGTGCTCTTGTAGGAGGCATTTAAAACATTCTTACCAATCGATCGCAATCAACGGCTGAAGTTCGGGGGAAAAAACAGGTTCAGAGCTCCAAAATACAAATGGTAACTTTCAAATGGTAAAAATGAATAGTAAAATTCTTTTAATTAGTCATTTGATTATTTGCAAATCATATTTATTGTTTTGACTATGGTTTTATTCTATTTTTATCATGAAACGGGTATTTTTAATCCATTTGATGTTGTTCTGATTAGGTTTTGCAAGTGATGAGCAGATTAGTCGTGCACATTTATTTCAAGAATGATTTGACCACAAAGCATACTTTTATCCTTATTTTTCGGGCTTTGATAGAAATGAAAAAGGACTTGAAGTGCACTTTTATCTCTTTTTCGAGCTTCGATAACAGTGAAAAAGGAACCCTTGGAGTCTTCTTTTAGATCTTTTTAGACTCTAATAATGTGAAAATATTGTCGATCACTTCTCTTTTCGAGCTCATAAAATTAAATGAATTGATATCTACTCAGTATAAGTTTAACCCTTTTTCGGACTGAGATATATTATTTACGAAAAAGGAATTCCTTAGTCGAACATGGCTAGGAGGTTCTCTCAAATATCATTTTACACTTTTTCGGATCTGAGCGACAACTTTATGAAAAATTACTTATGGAGTTTTCTTTCGTCCTCTTTTTCAAACTCTCTAAATATGAAAAAGGACCGGGTTGTCACTGTCATTAGGCTCGTTAAAACATAAAATAGCGACGGGCTTGTCGATCATGGCAAGAATCGAGTTTCATTAATCGCTAGACTCGTTGAATTATTAAATAGCGATACATTATTCGCCCGAAGGGTTGAATTATAGATCAAGCATATGTTATCCTCCTCAAGCTTGTTAAAAAATAAAGAGGTGATGGTCGACAAATGACAGGGAAAACATTGGGAAAGTGAACAGAACTTTTTACGGTAGCAAGTCGCTCTTGAACATGACACTTCACTCCATCATCGTGATTGTTTGGGTTGGGTAATCTTCTTGACGATTCATTCATACCTATGGTTCATCGTACCTTCACTTTGGTTTTGGGTCAATGTTGCCAACTCATCTCAGTGTCGCCGATATGTTCAAGAAAAGTCATCCAGTGAATACTCATCCTTCTGCAATACTCATAAACCTTCATTCTCATGACAGTCATCCCTGAACATTGCTATATCAAGTCATATTTTGTCTCTGAAATTTGTAACTCTCGTTTCGCAATAAAGCGGCTTCCTGTCGACAGCAAATCATCATCCAAGAAGTTAACTTAGAAGCATCATCTTCCAGTACCATGAGGCTTGTTAAAGCATCGACAAGATACTTGTTTCCAGACTTTTGATCGGAAGATTTTGTTTGGCGTTCAACATGAAATCATCTATTCACGCATTCGAAATGTACTACAGTACCTTGAGGGCCATTAACATCAATGGTGGTTCTCTCGCATTTGTTAACAACTCACATAATTGGCTGGTAATCAAACGATGTCTTACCATGTTCAACTAAAAATCATATATTCACATGGCTAGACTTGTACCTGAACGATCGAGTGAACAAGATAAGAAGACCCTGGATCTAGTTTCATCCATCCGATCTGCGATTTCAAGATTGTTGTACACATCATCTGTACGGTGACCTTACATATAGATCGTCATCCGAACATGGGCCTATATCTGTAGGCATGTCTATATTAGGCAACATTCCAATGTAGACGACTTTCTACACTATGTACATGTTATTAGATAGTTTATGTGTTGAGCATGGGAATGCCTTACCTCAGCAATTCATGATCAAGAAGATATACCATGATGTAATGTATTGTAAGATTGATGTAGGTCGCCACTCCGCTTCAGTTCCAGCCCATCACAGTGTAAAGCATCTCATTCAAAAATTGTTGTTAGTATTCTGACTTCATGCTTTAAGGGGCAGATGTTATAGGTCAATTTGGGCACCATTCCCAATGACCTGTTTAAATTGGAAATCATCCCCAAGACCAATGAAATAGGGTATATCAGCTCCTATCATTTCAATTGCTACATGCCTAAGACAAGAACAAGAACAAATCATCCATGACTTTCATTGCAAGGTTTCTAAGATTTGAAGTACATGTTATATCACCTATTAGCTCACCAACGCAATCTCTCAAGGGACTAACTACTTTGCATATGCAGATACCTCCATTTAAGGGTGCTCTGCAAAGCACTTCTCGACATTCAAGAGTGCGTTGGTCAAATGGGAGCGAAATTCTCATTGTTCCGGAATCTCCACATGACCAGTTTCTTCTAGAAGAGTCCATATGTGTCAAAATTTGAATCCATGTGTCCATCTAACACCTCTGAGCTTGGGAAAATGTCTTGCCTATTATTAGAAATTCATTGATTGAGAAACTACCCTCAGCTACTCTATAAATTGAGCACAGGTCCTAGTGCTTGAAAAGGGAGAAATTTGGTAAAGAAATGTTGTTGGATTTCAATTGAGTGCGTGATTAGAGTGATATGTTGTTGGTGAGATGTTCATTGTGATGAGGCTAGGATGAATGTTGGAGCTGGTGACATCAAATCGATTGCTGGTTGTAACCTCCCCCTTCTATCCATTAATAAAGATTGCTGCTCATTTTCCCACATATGTATATGTTTATGTTTCCACTTTTTATATGATGGATTCTTAACTGATATATATGTTTCATGTTTTATCGATTTAACTAATTAAGATAAATAGCCATCTGTATATTGCAATCTATTTGATGTTTAGTGTTTCTACTTGCAGGAACTAGTCTGACGATCTAGGTTGGATTGGAAGCTACAGCAAGAGCGACAGAAGGAGAATAGGAAGCGCTTAAATCACAAGTAAGTTCCTCTATCTTTATGTGTGTCTATTTACTCTTAGAGAAAGTGTCTGCAAAGTCTTTGATATGTTGTTCTAAATGCATAGCACCACATTTAGGGAATGTGTTTTATCCGTAATCCATAATTCCGCATAACACCTTTGGTTTAACGAATGCCACCACAAATTTCATTAGGTTTATGGATAATATCTTGCAACCTTTCACAAACTCTTTTGTGGTTGTATATCTGGATGATATCCTCATATTCAGCAAGATCTAGGGATAACACTTGCAACATATTCATGAGTTCCTTCACACTCTACGATAACACAAGTTATGTGCTAACTTGGAAAAATAATCTTTCGGCATGGACAAGGTCAAATACCTAGGCTACATTGTTAATGAGTAAGGTGTGCATGTGGATCTAGCAAAGATCTAATTCATTCAGGATTTTCCATCCCCAACGAGGGCTTATCCAAGAGGATATCGGTGGCCACCCACCTATTCCACTAGCTCACAACACAATTTTCTATTTTGGTTGTTATTTTCTACAGTTTTTATGTCTTGAACTTCTGAAGCCATTTTGAGGCCCTAAATGATGTTTTTTGGGGAAACTGGTTGATGTAATTCATACACTTTGCCAATAATTGAAAATTTTTACTTTCATATACCTTTCCAACAATCTATCATGCACTCCAAACAGATATCATATGCCAAAGTTACGACCCCAAGAAGTTGATGTTTCAACTTACCCCATCGAGGCCCACAAGCCTTTGGCACTTCATCTCCTAGGGTTATATTTTTGGATGTTTAGGATTTATCAATGCTTATTTATGATCAAAATGCTCCAACCCTTATTGTAAGATAGTTTGGCAAAGGTGTGTAGTCATCACATCTCTTCTTAGAGATAAGCTACCATCATTCAAGCTAGTTTCTTTTCATTCTACATATATTCAGTTTCAGTATTTTCCATTTATTAATAGAAGTTAAGTTTCATTGTATAAGCCCATGTGGTGTAGAGCAGTCGGTGATGGGGTGCATTGTTAAGGCACTCCCTTTGCAAGCTCACCGGTTCGAAACTCGTGAGTGAGATGGGAGGAGGAAAAAATGGAAAGATTAGGATTAGTCTAAACTACCAAAAAAAAAAAAAATCATTGTATATATTTGTTTTGGTTAAATTTGTATATCATTTCACTCCCTTCATAAATGTGTATAATTAATGGCTCAAACTAATTCGAGTTCAATGAATTAATAAGTCATGTTTGCAAAATATGAAGTTCATGGATACAAACATTAAATTCCATGGCTACAAAATTTGATGATGAGGTATGGAGAACTGATTGATAGTGTGATGAGACTCATGCTACATCAACTAAAATCCATGCCTCTAGATAATATCAGACTACCAAGGAAATTTTAAGGACAGAAATTTATCTTAAATTTTAAAATCTTTAGCGAACTTTACTAGTCCCTAATATGCAAATTGTAAAATGTTTGATGATACTTATTAAAAATATTTAGATTTCTATTGATATTATACTCTCTTTAAAAAAATTGGAAAATTTTAAGGTAAAATAATTTATACCATACAATTTGGGCAAATATTTTTTAGAAAAATGGATATTCACGAATATTTTTTGGGAAATAAAAATGCAAAATTAGCCCACCTATGAATATTTTCCCCTGAAATTTTCCCTGCACACTACCAATGTAAACATTGAGAAATTAAAACAGAGAAAAAATATGTCCTAAGAGAGATAAATAAAATAAAAGAACCATGAATTAAATTGTTATTGGAAAAAATCCTAGTGTGTTAGCTTCGTTAGTTGAGTGTTGTTAATTGCAATCATGAGGTTGTTAGGGAAATTCCTTGGGTTGGCTACATCTATGAATATTATGGGCCTCACTCAACATCCCCATCAAGTTTTATTTCCAAAATGGCAACCAACCAATTTACCTTGGTATCATCCATGGACTGAGGGGAAGTGCCCATATGTTTCACATTTAGACCCAATTTGGGGTGCTTCATGTGATTTCGGGTGCATTGTGTATAATTAGCTACTATATGTCTATGATGGATTTTCACAATGGGGACGCCTTACTAAATGGTTTATTAACCTCAAGTAGATGCTTGTATGGCATTTTACCCTAGGACGTTGGAGATATTTAAAGAGTTTGGTGACATTCTACGTGTTGGCCATATGAAGCAGGTCACATGACAGGAGAATGGCTTGCATTAGAGGAGAAGTTGGCATCCTAAAGGTGGGAATTGAACCCTAGATAGTATGGGATAACTTGGATGCTTTCATGGATACTTGGAGTTGACTTGGGGATTATTTGTTTCTGATAATATTCATCTAAGGGGAGTGGACCTAATGGAGTACATGGTTGAGGAGGTTTATTGGATCCTTGTAGGAGGAGTGTTAGACACTTATTGTGGAGTGTCATTGTAATTTAGCCTTGGTTGACGATGGCATCTCCTAGAATATTGACATGTGTACTCTTGGGGTGTAACACTCCACATGCATGAGCTTACATGTTTTTTTTGGGGTTTCTTGCAAGGGCATAGACCCACATATGTATTGTTAACTTACATTGCCTCTCATAAATATAAAGGAAGAAGAGTACTTTCATGTATGATTATTATAATATTTTCTTTGTACTTGTCTTCTTGGAATAAGTCGCTAGGGTTTTTTAGGAAACCTTAAGCAAAGTTACAAGAGGGAAGAAGACATCTTTGTTGGTAGCTTTCTCTTGCGAGATATTAAGGTTCATGCTTGTGAAGAAAAATTTGTAGATGATGGTTTGTCTATTATTTATATTTCACCAAACTCATGTTACAGATGTGACTAGGAGTATATCACAACTCTCTCTCTCTCTCTCTCTCTCTCTCTCTCTCTCTTAGTTCTTCATTTGTACTTTCTCTCTTATCTTGGAGTTTTGAGGGTCTCTTGGAGCTTCTTGGAGCTTCTTGGAGCAAATTGAATGCTAGGGTTAGGGTTTAATCTCTTTGATACCTACAAATCAAGGTTTTGAGATGAAACCCTAAGCTACACTTGTCGAAGTGATGAAGTTTCTTCATTGCTTTTAAATTTTCAGCACTTACATGACTTGTTGATTTGACATATGTTAAGGTTGTAATTGTTAAGTGATTTACATTTATATTGAATAAGATAGAGCAATATTGTTTTTACAATTTACATAATTTATTTTCAAATATGTTTTATGCATGATAATATTACCTTAGATGGATAAAACTTATTTGCATACTTTTGTATCTTTTCTCTTGATTTGTCTCATTGACTAGGGTTGTTCAGAGGTGAAATATTGTTTATTGTTGTTATTTTTTTATTGATATTTGACAACAACTCTATGATTGTAAATTCGTAGGGTTAGGATTATGAAAACCTCTAGATGAGAGAAGAAAATTATTAATTGTTAGTTTTAAAAATTCCTACAATAAACACTTAGCCAACATATCATTGATAAATTTGTACTTCCTACTTCAAATTATAGATAATGGTTTCTATGCATCAATGTTTCCTTCCACCTACAAGCTTGAGCATTTGAATAAGTATGAATTTTTACCCCTCTCAACATCATTGTGGCCTTCAGGGATAGTTGGATTTCAATGTGGGTTTTCACTATGTTCTCTGATGTTCATTTTCTTTGTCTAATTATTTGAAAATATGTGTTCAAATTCTTCCCAAGTGAAATCTAATATTGTAAAAATCAAGTCAAAATCACCTTGCAGTAGCTTCACCATCAAGGTCGATATATCATTTAATTTCTATTTTATAAACAAACATTCTTTAATATCAAATCCAACTTCAAGAGTTGTAGGTGTGTGTGAGGGGTGGGTTATCTTCCATCCTAAAAGAATATGATAGTTACATACGCATACAAGTTGGGACAAGTCACAAACAATCAGGCATAGAATTGCACCTTATTGCAAGGAATCATGATGGCTAGAGAAGAATGAATGAAATCCTTGAAAATTGTTGGGGATTTTATGGTCATCGTCAAAAACATGATTGGAAAGATAACATCAAAAGACAAGAAATTGGAAACTATCATTTCCAGGGTAACTAAGGAGTCTAGCCTCTTCATCAAATCCTCTTTTTTCCATGTCAAAAGGTGCCTTATTATTTGGTATATAAATAGGCTAATGCAACCATGAGTTTGTAGATTGGTATATTAATGAAAAATAAGGGGGCGGTGTCATATGTTATATCCATTAGAATTTCCTTTTGGAATAACAGTTTCCTATCACATTAATTTCCACATGAGAGAGTCATGATGGAAAGTGTAAGAGGGGTACTCTTCAACCCATAAGAAAACATTGAGCTAACCTTCTCATGTAACCTAGATCTAGCCTCCAATAACAAATTCACAATCTATGCTTTGAATCGAGGAGTAAAAATAGATTCATCCCCTACCATCGAAAATCTCATCATTGTGGGAGACTCCAAGAATATAATTTGACACCTTCACTTGGGAAAATCTCCCTCGAATGCTATATTGAGATTTATTTTCCATTGAATTAAATCAACATTGTAATTGATCTTCCAAGTTTTTTTCTTCCATTTTCTTCATATAATTAATTCTCAAGCTGATCACAAAGAAGCTTAGTTCTTCACGAAAAAGTTAGAGATTTATTAATCAATGATCATAACTTCCACCTTCTTGATTCTACAATGAAACCCACTCTAATTACAATACATTCATTTGGTTTCTACATGGACTTCTTCTTCACCCTTACATCATGCTCTTGAGGCATCATCCATTAACATTGATTATTCACTCAAGTGTAGGGAATCCTATTATACCTCTTTGACATTTTTCCTTGGATCATGGTGGTATTCCCTCTACTATGATGGATTTCCGTGTTGAGAAACCATCATTATGGAACGAGGGATTTATCTATGATTAAAATTACCTAATTGGATAGTAGGTCCTTATCTATTAATTTCTTATTCCTTTATATTTCGCATATGTTCCCCACCCCCCATTAGCTCACCCTGTTATCTCCCTATTTCAAACATTCCTTCTTCATTGGCATGTGATTGGATCATCATCTTAGGTTTCATCGATATTCAAGAGTTGAAGGATCTCAAGTATGCCATTCATCAATAATCTAGAGAAATTGATGAGTTGAATTCCTCCCTTTTCCTCCTTCAAATCAATTTATCTAACATGGAATCATATGTGGAGATAGTGATGGACATTATCATACATCAATGATTCATCCACTAGGTACAACTGATGAATGTGGGGCTTTTTTTTCTCAACTCGTGGACCTAGACAAAGCTAAACCGGTCAAAATTCAGAGTCATTATGCTTTAGCACATTAAAAAATGGTTGCACTAGATTATGCAGTTCCTTTTCTCCCTGGCTTAAATGCTCAAACTCCACATAATTTACAATACAATGCTTCAAATTAACGTCCTTCTCCACAACTTAGGTCTTTTTGGATGCAGTTTTTTTTTTTAATTTCCATTTTAGGATTATATTATCGATATTACTTTGTAATTTTCCTATTTGACTACTTGTACTCTTTTATAATAACATCTCTTAGCACTCTCTCTAAGCCCACAATTTTAGACTAGTATTTTCCCATTGTGCTCATGCCCTATGTAACTCTTCTAGGTCATTTTGATGCAATTTTTTTTAATATAAAAATATTCTGGTATTTTTTTAAAAAAGCTTCCATATGAGTGAGTGGATAGAACATACCCTCACTTCAATATGGGATCTTAGAATATTTCCCAAACTATGTGTATCATTTGAAAATTAAAAACGTGACAGAATGTTTGAAGACTCTATAATTGTAATGTGCTTTATTGTGGGATAATGGAGAGTGAAAAGTACTAAATTTGGAATTAAAGGGGCTTCGTTTCGATAAGGATAGCATCACTAGTATGTAAGATTCCTATCCTTGGGATATTTTTTGACACTTCCTGTGTAGGATTAGGGATCAAATTTGAGTCTAGAGATTCAAATTTGGAGGAAATTTTATCCTGGTACCCTCTCCTAGAGTGGTGTTGGGAACCTCCAATGTATGATTACCTCAATAGTTAGTGGCCAATCTGGATGGACATTCTAAACAGAAAATGCCTTAAATAAACTACTTGATATTCCTTGGAACAATGGCAAGGCACAACTCAAATAGTCACCTTGGCCCATTGGCAAGGCACGGCTTGGATAGTAACCTTGACCTATTGGCAAAGCACACCTCAAATGGTTGAATTCCTTAGTCTGTTAGCAAGGAAAACCTCAAAAAACTACCTTGGATTGTTGGTAAGGTACATGTAGGAAATATTCCCTGGCCAATGGAAATACATACTTCAAATAGTTGGATTCCTTGGCCTGTTGGCTAGGTGGCCCAAAAATGGAGTTTTGGACACTTTTGCATAGATAGGGAACACCATAAATAGTGAAAATTCAAACAAACCAAAAAATTTGGACAGGACTTTGACAAAGGTAAAGGAGGTTGCCACTAGTAACATTATCCACATCATGCTATTGCCATTACGAACAAGTTGGATTATAAGGCTCAATGATTTAGGTCCCCAAACTTATACGAATTGATGGATTTAAGTTGTCCACACTTTAGGGTTATAACAAATAGTCAAGGTGCCTTTCAGCACAAGTTTCTATAGGCTATAATTGTGGAATTCACTTGTAAATCATACTCCCTTAAGCATGCATCCATTGGGAACATATCTTTTGAATGCCTTGGGTGCATTGTTGGACACATTATAGGACACATTTTGGTGCATCGAAACAGACTCGAATGGATCAAGCATTTGATGCATCGAAAATTGAAAGGGTCCATCAAAAATTGAAAGAGTGCATCCCTAAATCTATTGCATCAATTTGAAATCATAGTTTATCTAATATAATAAAAACATATTCTGAAATCAAACCTATTGCCTGAATTAAAGAACGGAAAGGAACTTCAACTTATGATTGATTATTAGTGTGTGGAATAGAAATCTAAATTAATTAAAACATCTAAATATGAGACTAAGTGAAAATTCTTAATGAACAAAATAAAAAAGTTTTTCGTCGTTTTCAAGTTTAATGATCGCTCAATCCTGTGGTGGTGAAATCAATAGTAAGTAAATGAAAACTAAAAAGATTGCAAACCAAACTGAAAACTAATTGAAATGAAAAGGAAATAAAACATTTAAACTATCTTATAGCTCTCCAGGGGGGCCTCCCATTGAGTGTAAGGTGCTACGAATTCAAACCAAAACGACTAAGTATGCATTTGCACTTCAAGAACATAGTATTGATATTGATAAAAATAGAGAGTCTTCAACAATTGTAAACAGGTTATTTATGATCTATCCTCTATTATTCTTATCTATACTTGTATATCAAGGATATATTTACACATTAGTGAATTAACAACTTAAAGAAAGAAATGTTGAGAGGCAAGTTCATGGATTGACAACACAATTTTTGAATTTATCTACGAAATGGATCTGACATGATTTGCTTTGTTGTAGCAAATAATTCAGATCAACTTCTTCTACACATCAACTACATAAAACTCACTCGCTTGATATCATTTTTTCCATGCTCACTTGATGTCGAAACCGCTTCCTAAAACCCTTGTGCATGAACAAAACAGTGTTGACCTGGACGTTTGACCAAACAGATTCTCAATCTAGTCGATATTTTGAGTTAGCATAATAGGTGGATAATTGTGTCCTTGACAATGGGCATCTACTCATGTCCTTTGTTTACTTGAAAGTCTATGCATCTTGTCTAACCATGGATTAAGATACAAAAAATTTAGTCAGCTACGAAAATGTTATAATTTGGTAGCCAAAGATATATTTTAGTCAATTTCATAAAGAAAGTCTAGATTATGGGAAATAATGATTTGATACCTTTTGTTATAGTTGAAATGACATTAATGACCTTATGACTTGTAAATATATATCAAAAAATATATGGGGTGGATGGAAAAATGGAAAAAGAATGTCAAAATTGAGGACAATTCGAGGATCCAATGTTCCCCCATGCTCAGGATGTTGCATGTCCTCATACACAAAACTCAAAACTGAAGAAATATCCTTGTTGTTATGTTTCTTTTGAGGCTTGATTCAACACATCCATATTTATTTACATCCCCTTGTTTTTCACATTAATATACCATCTAGGTTTTCTCATGAGAAGTTTTGCTTGAAGCCCTTTTACTTTATTTCTAAGCACCTTGTTGTTTGCTTTAAGCTTTTTGTTTTCCTTATACCATAAACACATTCTTAATAAAATAATGTCATTTTGTTCATTTAAAAGTTCATTTTGTGCTTTGAGCATTTCATTTCTTCTCTGATACACTCGTTTAGTAATTCTAACTGAGAAATATCTTGCTTGAGAGTGTGAATAGTTTCGTGTTTCCCTTGAGAAGCAGTTGTATGTACCTCTTAATGCACTATAGGATCATTATCATATAAAATTTCTTCATGAAATTGATTTTCAGGGGTCTTTACATTCTTCTACACCTTTTTTGCTCCAAATTCTCCAAATATTCATAAACTTCTTGTTGATTTTGGCCAATATCTGGAGTCTTTCTTATTCGACTCTAATGAAATGAAAAATTAACCTCTGTTCTTATGTAAATATCATATTCCTCTTCATTATTAACAGTTTCTGGAGGGTTCTAGCATGTTGGCTCGATTGAATGTTTGGAAAGTCATTTTCTCCTTCTCAATTTCAGCTCTGGCTTTATTGTTTCTTGTGTAAGCTTTCTCTTGTTGCCCTTTCTTTGTATTTTGTCTTGATTTTCTTCAAATTATTTTGTCTTCTTTGTTTCCTTTGGTTGTGTTTTTTCATTGACTTACCTGTTGTTTCTTATTTTCTTGCCTAATCTTTTCCAAGCACTGACTAAGTGGTGCATCCTCCTTTGGTAGAATTTTCATTGGTTCTGGTTCATTATTTGGAAAACCCTCTTCTTTTTCTATAACAACTTCAAGGTTATGGTTTTGGGATGTTCTTTTCCGGCTCCTCTTAGTTATTGGAAATTATTCCTCTGAAGCTTCTACAAAATTATTGTTAAATAAAAAATCTTTCCAATTGTCACCAATACAGTTTAAATGAGCTTCAATGAGAATTTTTATTAGACCATGATTATATAAGGCTCTATCGATATTCCAAGAATCTCTCTAAATATTGAAGTCAAATTTAATTCATTTCCTTCGACAAAGTGCATGAGCAGCCTAGCATGGTAAAAGAGCATACTACCAAACCTTCCTTCACAAGTTAAGAACTTTTTGAGGACAAGCAATAGGTTTATCCACCTGGTGTTTAGCACAGTGACTGGTATTCATTTCTGGAATGCTAAGGTGTCCATGTGCGGGTTGTGCAAGAAATTCCTCTAATATTCATCCTTGAGCCTCTAAATTTTGAACCAACTTTCTCCAATTCAAGGCAGTCATGTTGCCTCTGCTATGAATGACTCGTAAATATTAAGCCTGATATATCCTATCTCAGCCTCTAAGCCATAAAATGATCTAGCAAAAGCTCATGTAACCTCTACTCTGTTCCCATTGAATTTCTCAAAATACTAAAGCCATATCACCTTCTACAATTGGTCTCTAACTTTTGGATAGGCACTAAGAAAATTTGCTCCATGTGATTCAAACCTGACAGTAACACCCATGGTGGAAGAGAAGTTTAACCCTTGAATTACATATTTCTTGACAGGAATGAATGGAGATGGATATAGCAATGAATGAGTAAGGACAAGTGATTGAATTTGAATAAGACACCTCCTTTGCTAATGATTCCCCATGAGTTCGCTTTGTCTATTTTTATAGGACCATTGAGATATTTTCAAATAATTTGCTTACAGTGGAAGGATTTTAACATAATGAGATGGATTACGATAAGGGGATTGGTTGTGAAGATGATAAGTTATAGTACATGGTAATAGTTTTAAGAGGTGTATCAAAACATATTTTACAAACCCACTGAGATCTATCATTCATTAATGAAAAATGAATTAATATCCTTTCTACATAACCTTTGATGTAGCCATTTATCTATTTTTCATATTTATGATGCTTTTTGAATGCTTACTAATTGATTTGTTTTTGCAGGTCTATCATTAGTTGTTGAATTTAAACTGAGTTATGAAAATTGTCAAATTTTGTAGCTTCCTTACGAACTTTATAACTTTTCAAGAAAACTTCTTGGTGATGTGGGTGATCTTTATTGGTGTTGATAACCTCTAAATATACTTGAAGAAAACCAGAACTCAAAAAATACTTATTAGACCTAAAAAAATTATTAGAAGAAAGAGGAGGGATAAAAGGAAATGGAACAAGACAAGGAAGTAGGAAAATCTAAAATGCTAAAATTTCTTGGTTTTCAGTTAAGATTTTATGTATAGACATGCTAACAATGTTGGTTTTCATGTCTATACATTTTTTTGTATATTTTTTCATTTATTTTTTTTCAATTTAAGGAAATAAATTTCAATTTAGTTGGAAGAAGTGGAGAAGGATCTCCTTTTTCAACCATCTTGAAATCAGAATTATTTTCAAATACTTGACAAATTCTTCTCTTATCAAGGGCTTATGGTATAAATTTAATATATGGCCCTTAACAAGGAAGGTGATCATTTCTTCATCAATAGTCTTGATTATATAACTGCTCCATTATCAAAGACAACATCTATCTCATAAGGACCAATCCAATGAGTCTGAAATTTTCCTTGAAAATATTTGAATTTAGAGTAAAAAAGAAGAGCCCAGTCACCTGGCTTGAACTTCTTAACTTTGATGAAATTTTCCTGGCATCTTGATCTTTTTTATTGGACTATGTCGGTCCTTTGGATAACATCTTGTCGAATCTCATCTAGCTCATTCAATTGTGCTAACCTTAATTTTTGAGCTTTGGATAGATCAAGCCCCAACTTTATTGTTGTTCTTAAGGTCTCCACTTGGAACTCAATTGGAAGTAGACCTTGCCTCCCATAGACAAACTCATAAGGAGTATGTCTAGTAGTATTTTTCCATGTGTTACGGCACGTCCAAAGTGCCTCTGGAAGACTTTATGCCTAATATATTCTATGCAAGTGTACAATTTTGGTCATAATTGCTTCAAGTACCCTATTGGTAGATTCCACTTGTCCATTGGCTTTTGGATGATATGGAGTAGAATTTCGATGTTCGATCTTGTATTTCTCCATAATTTTCTACACCAACTTGGATGTGAATTGAGTACCTATATCTATCACAATTTCTCTTAGGACACCAAAATTCCTAAAATATATATTCAAAAAGAAATGTAACTACAACACTTTCAATAGCGAAATAAAGTGGTTTAGCTTCTACCCATTTTGTAACATAATCTGTACAAACAAATATATATATTTTTTGTTTAGATGGAGGATTGATTGGACCAAAAAAATCTAGAGCCCATTTTTCAAAAGGCTCTACAAGTTCCTGAGGTTGTAGAGGCATTTCGTTTGATAGAATATGTTCTCCCATTCTTTGGAAGTTATCACATCTTTTGACATATTCCTTGGCATCTCTAAAAAGAGAAGGCCAATAATATCCCAAAAGAAGGACTTTGTAAGAAATTATTTAATCAGAAAAGTGTCCCCCAAGTGGTTCATCATGGCAAGCTTTTAATATCTCTGGTACTTCATCCTCTCGAACACATCTTCGGGTGATCAAATCAGGTCCAGTGCGGCACAATTCTCCCTCTATCCATGAGTAAGGTGAAATGGATTTGATGACTTTATGTTTTTCTTTGGATGATAATTGTGGGGTGAAATTTCTTGTAGCCAAATAGTTAGCAATATCTTCAAACCAAGGATTTTTAGTAGACACTGCAAAATATATTCATTGGGAAAATTATCCTTCACAGGGGTATCAATATTTTCATTATGCATCCTCGAAAAGAAATCAATGACTATGTTTTCCTTTCCTAGTCTATCAAGAACAATAATGTTGAATTCATGTAATAATAAAAGCCATCTAGTAATCCTTTCATTAGTAATTGGTTTATTCATTAGATATCTAATAGCATAATGATTTGTATGAATGAAAGTGTCATAACCAGTGATATAGTGTAGAAACTTATTAATGGCATGAACAACAACTAAAAACTCCTTTTCTATTATGGTGTAATTTAACTCTGTAGGAGTCAAATTTTTACTTGTGTAATAAATAGCATAAGGAGTTAGATATTTTTGTCCCAACACATCTCCTAAGGCCATATCTGAAGCATCAGTTGAAATATTAAAAGGGAGAGACCAATTAGGTCCTCTTAAGATTGGTGCTTCAGTAATTTTCAACTTCAATGATTCAATTTTTTTTGGCAGTCAAAACTCCAAACAACATCACAATATTTTTTAAGAAGTATAAAAAGTGGAGAGACTATTTTTGTGAAGTTTTCTATGAATATTTTGTAATATCTTGTAAAACCAAGAAAACTTCTAACATATTTTTGACAAATAGGAATTGAAATTTTAGAAATTACCTCTACCTTAGATGCATCCACCTTAATTCCATCGCCTGAAATATGGTGGCCTAAAACAATTCCCTCATTAAACATCATAAAACATTTCTCATGACTTAACGAAAGATTTGCTTCTTTACATCTAATGAGAACTTTTTCCAATTTTTCAAGGGTTTCTTCAAAAGTATTTCCATAGACAGTGAAATCATCCATGTAAACTTCTACATAATCATGAATTAGATCATAAAAGATACCTAAAACTGCTCTTTGTAATGTCGCAAGTGCATTACATAACCCAAAAGGAAGTACCCTGAAAGAATATGTACCCCATGGGAATGTAAAGGTTGTTTTATCTTGATCTTCTGGTGCCAATTAGATTTGGTTATATCCACTAAAACCATCGAGAAATGAAAAATGTTTCTTCCTTGCTAAGGTATCTAGTACTTGATCAATGAAAGATAGTGGAAAGATATCCTTTAAAGTAGCCATATTCAATTCCTTATAATCAATACACACTCTCCATTTTCCACTCTTCTTAGGAATAATCACTAAAGGTGAGACGCATTGACTATCTGATATTGGATAAATGAAATTCACATTAAACAATTTTTATAATTCCTCCTTAACAGTTTATCTCATATTGGGATTCATCCTTCTCTAAGTTTCTCTAACTAGTTTGGAATTTTCCTTAATGTAAATGTGATGCATACATGTGTTAGGATCAATTCCCCTCATATCAGTGTATTCCCATGCATATGTAGAACAATTTTTATGTAGCATCTTTATCAATTGTCTTTTTTGAAATTCTTACAAGTTATTATTAATTTTTAACGTTTTTCCTCGAAATTTTTCTACTAAAGTGTTACCAAAATTTTCCATAGAATATACAGTTATTTTATGAGATGATAAATATTCAATATTACATTGTTCTTGAAAACTTTGATCGTGTTCATAATATGAAGAAGAATCATTATTATTCTTTAAATTTATTAATTGATTTTCTTCATCTATTTGTGAAAAAAGTAAATATTGGTTGAATGCCCTTAATGTCTTTGTTATCATCATCAATCTATACTTCACTTTCTACTTTAGTGATTGTTTCTGCAGATGGATATAATATGAATCTCTTAGTAGAGATATCATAATAAAGTAAATATCACAAGATCTATAACTTATGAATGCATTAGTTGTAGCTAGCCTAGGTCTACCAAGGATCAATGGAAGACCTCCTAAATTATTCTTGGGAGTTAAAATCATAAAATCGATAGGATACTCCTATGAATCTAAATATACAGACACATATTCTAATATACCATTTGGTTTGATAATAGATCTATATGCTAACTATAGTAGGGTTGGGTTATATTCAATATTAGGAATCTTTAATCGATCCATAGTTTCTTCGCTCATGATATTAATGGTTGCTCCTAAATCAATAAAAGTGTTTGGAATTTCAATATCATTAATGGGGATTTTTATAATAGGGCTACAAGGATATGGATATTTTTGAACTATTGGTTTCCCCATCATAATATCTGCAATATTTCCTACCAATTGAATATTTTTAACTTCTTTTAATTTTTTTCCTGGTTTTTTAATGTACAACTCCTATATTATTTTTGCAAATATAGGTATTTATTTTATAGTCTGAAGTAAATTAATTTCGATGCAAATATTTTTCAATTCATCTAGCATATCATATTCAAGTAAAACAATTTTCTTTCTATTCCCTTATCAATTTTGAGTCTCTCGAGAAAAGGAGGATTTTGTACGGAAATAAAAGGTTGTTCTACTAGAGGAATTATAGGAGTTGGATCTATTTGGTTGTCATCTAATTGTGTAGGAACATATTCCTTTGGAGGAGTCTTTTCTTGATCAAGAGATGCCTCTTTTTCGGGAATTTTATCTTCCTTAAATTATTGGATAGCAAGCGGTGGTGATTTCTTTTGCAAAACCATATCAGATTTAAGTTGGACGTCATTTAGACCTAACATTATAAATGAGTTGTTGAGGATTTTTATTATTTGGATTTGAAAGTGGTTGAGGAGGTGGTTGATTGAATTTATGAGGAAATGGAGTGGATGGAAAAGGAAGTGGTTGATTTGATGGTTGGGGTTGGAATTGTGGTTAAATAGGTTGAGGATGGTATTACTAAGGTTGGTATTGAAGATATGGTTATTGGAATTGAGGGTACTGAGGATTTCTATCGTAAGTGATTTTCCAACCTTGTGCCCAAGATGGTTTTTGAGGTTTGGTGGCCAAGGTTAACAAGGCATGGCTGTATTCCAATTACTATGTGGTTGTGCATATGATTGGTATTAAGCATTAGAACTTTTTCCATATTTGTTTGTTGAGGTTGCCATGGTATTTTAGCAATAAAGAAAAGTGATTTAGCTTTACTTGTTCCAGTTTCATCCTGAATGACAACCTTAAGCCCATGTCTTGAGGGACATTCTTTTATATCATTATTTTCTGCACATATGACACATATATCAACACTATCAAGAGGACATTCATGTAGAGCATGTTTTTTCCTACACCTAGGACAGAAAATAGATAATGCAGCATTCTCATCTTTTTGTTTGTTTTATGATCCTTAGAGTATCCAATTGTTCACTAAGGTTTCCAAGGATATCTATTTTGAAATTATCAAGAAAAAATTGTAATTATGCTCTACTTATTGTTCCACATATAGATTTTCTTACTCTTGACATGAGTGGGTCTCTTGAATTTTTACCATATTTTGCTTTTCCTCTTGGAATGTGTTTACACAACTCACAAATTTCCTCAAAAGACAATTGAGATGCATGTCCTTTTCCCTTTAGATTGAGGAGATAAATCCACTCATCTCTAATATTTTTCAGCAAAAGAGTTTTTAGTGTCTCTTCATCTAAATTGTGCATTTTAGCCCTTTTGATATTGTAGGAAAACCTTTCCATCAAATCTTCCAGGTTTTCATCCTCTCTTTGAACCATATTAAAGACTTCATCCTTATGGTTATGGTGCATACATTAATCTTTGTATTTTTCTAGGAATGTTGTCTTCATTACTTCCCATGTTCTAATAGAGTGTGTTCCTAGACCCATGAACCATTTAAGGGATCCATCTTTTAGAGTGGTTGGAAACAATTTCAATTTTTGAGTATAAAGTAAATAATCATATGATCTACACAATACTTCAAACTCAAAAAGAAATGTCTCGGGATCCTCAATTCTCAAGCCATGAAAATTATAGAGAATAGAAGGTGATATATTTTTCATGGTAGTTGTGATATATTCATCGAAGATAGGGAATCCATAAGGGTTGTTTTCTCTATCACCTCCCCTTCTACCTTTACCACCTCAACCACCTCTTCTATTTCCTCTTATGCCTCTTCCTCCACCAATCCTAAGTTCTCTATCTACATTGTGTACTTATCCTTCTCCCTCTCCTGCCATTGTATATTCCTTAGAGCTAATGTAAGGTTCAACAATAGGGTTGTCTACTTCTTCCTCTGGTTCTTCTACTAATGGTATATCAGAAAAAATAAATAAATAAAAATAAAATTTAAAATTTAAAAAAAATAATAAAAATTTTAAAAAATAAAAATAAATAAAAATTAAAAAAATAAATAAATATATATATATATAATAAATTAAATTAAATTAAAATTTAAAAAAAAAATTAAAAATAAAATAAAATAAAAATAAAAATCTTCAGACTTCCTCACTAGGCACTTATAACTCTTGTCCTAGGAGTTTTTCACCTATTGAAGAGAGAAATACAACTCCTGCAGTAGGGGATGTGGGTTCTTCAACTACATCTTCTATGGATGAATTTGGTGAGTCCCTGAATTTCAGACATATGTACCTCAAGGAACCTATGTCTACCTGCTATGGATGGAATACGAGTGTCAGTGGATGGTGTGGCACTACGTGGTCTGGAGAGGGTGTTTGGTGATGTTGATATTGAACTACAACCTTTCTCTCTACTTATAAATCTACCCCTAGAATCGTGCTATCTATACATGCGTCATAAATTATTTTAATATGATTTTAATTACGCATCTAAAGAATGAATGCATCTAATATGATTGCAAATCAAAAATAAATTCCTATATACACTTCCCTAGTAACGGTGCCAAAATGTTGGGTATTCTAATTGGTAATTAAATTAATTCATTAATTGTCAACCAAGGTTCTTGTACTTGTGAAGTGCATGTGCACGATATATGTTAGGAGTTCTATTTTATTATTAAATGACAAAGTAATTTTTAATTCATTAAAAGAAAATTGCAAAAATGAACTAAATCAAGATCAACTCATCTCAACTTTATGCACATGTTCTTTCCATGTTCTTTGCATCAAATTGAAATGACTGGTATAGTTGTGTAGAATTGAAAGAACTATTCTAGTTGCATCAAATTGAAAGGGATACTCTATTTTCCGAAATGAAACCTTAATCTATTGCATTAATTTGAAATCCTATTCTATCCAATAGAATCAAAATTTATTATGAAACCAAACTATTTGAAATCAAACATATTTCATGAACTAAAGAGCATAAATGAAACTTCAACTTATGATAGATTACTAATTTGTGCAATGGAGCTCTGAATCAATTCAAACATCTAAATCTGAGGCTAAGTGAAAATTCTTAACGAACAAAAAAAAAAGGTTGTTTAAAAGCTTAATGAGTGCTCAATCTTGTGGGAGTGAAATCAACAGCAAGTGAATGAAAACTAAACATATTGCAGACCAAATTGAAAAATAATTGAAATAAAATGAAATAAAACATTTAAACTATATTACAGCTCTCCACGGGGCCCTCCCATTGAGTGTAACGTGCTACGAATTCAAGCCAAATCGACTAAGGATGCATTCACACTCTAGGAAGAGTATTGGTATTAATAAAATTAGAGAATATTCAACCATTCTAAACAGAGTATCTATGATCTATCCTCTATTATTTCTTATCTCGAATTGTAGATCAAGGACATATTTCTACATTAGCGAATTAACAACTTAAAGAAAGAAATGCAAAGAGGCAAGTTCATGGATCGACAACAAAAATTTTGAATTTGAATACGAAATGGATCTCACATGATTTGCTTTGTCGTAGAAAATCATGTAGATCCTATTCTTATACACATCAGCTAAATAAAAATTTCTCACTTTATATCATTTTTTCCATTCTCTGTTGATGTCGAAAGTACTTCCCGAAACCCTTGCGCACAAACATAACAGTGTTGACCTAGATGTTTGACCAAACAGATTCTCAATATAGTCGATATTTTGAGTTGGCATAATAGGTGGATAAGCATGTCATTGACATTTGGCATCTACTCATGTCCTTTTTCTGCTTTGAAGTCTTTACATCCTATCTAACCATCGATTGAGCTACAGAAAATTCAGTGAGTGATGGAAAGGTTACAATTCGGTAGCCAAAGAGATCTTTTAGTCAATATCATAAAGAAAGTATAGATTATGGGAAATAATTGTTTGATACCTTTCTTTGTAAATGAAATGACATTAATGACCTTATTATCTGTAAATATAAATCAAAACACATATGGGATGGACGGAAAAATGGAAAAATAGTGTCAAAATTGAGGACAATTCAAGGATCCAACAATTAGCACAATTGGACAACATACATTGCCTTAGTTATATGGAGAGTGGAATAGAACCTAAAGGAGGAAAACCTACAAAGCTTCAACAATTTGGATTATTCAAGTTTGATTTGGGGTTTTGACATGATGTTGTTTGCCTTGGTTTCTTTGTACATATGTAATTAGGTTGCAATTTGTTGGATACAGCACCCCCATCATATCATGTAAATACCGCAACGAGCTATGTTATAAAGCTCCAATAAGCGGTATGTTTGTCTTGTTTTTCAGTAGGATTTCATTGTAAATATTGCATCGAGCTATGTTATAAAGATCCATAGGTAGTATGTTTTCTTTTCAATGGTTTTTTGGTCATAGGTGTCATAAAACAATAAGGATGGTGTTCCCCCCAGGGGGAGAGGTTTGTAACAACCCCGGGTTAAAGTTTCATTTAATAAAGGATAATAAAGGCAAAAATAATAAGAACAAGGTCATGGGACACGTATTCCAAGTTAAATGTTAGGTAAACACTATAGTGGACATAACTTGTGGTTTATTAATTTGGTAAAGAAAAAGAGGCATTAATTAGCAATTAATTGATAGAATAAAGGAAAATAGGAGAAAAGGGAGATGAAGAGACACAGCTTTGCATGCAAGGGAAATTAGAGGGAAAATGAAGAAAAAGAGAGGCATCAATGATAAAATGGCATCAGAGAAACAATTCACATCTTTTTTCAGTTCAGTTTTGGCTCTCTCCTTCCATTCTCTCTCTCTCTCTCTCTCTCTCTCTCTCTCTCTCTCTCATACACTTAGAGTATCCTTGGAGCACTCTATTATTCACTTGGATTTGGAGCAAGTAAGTAAGGGAGGGAAAATGAAAGAAAAGGACAAACAAAGGAAAATCAAGGACAAGAAAAGGAAGGTTGGATTAATAACTTTAGTAGGAGGATTTTGCAGGTAACATGTTGCATGTGCGATTTCCTAGTTGAGGTGTGAATGCATGGTACATGCATTTTTTTATTTGGTTCATTTGTTGTCGTTGGCATGGATTTTTCCTAGTTTGACAATGGTTTCATCCTTACCTTTCCATTTCGTGGATGACCGTGTTATAATGGGATTCATCCTTGGTTGAGCTTTGGATTTTCGGAAGGTTTTGGAACCAGGTGAGATGGTCTCAGGAAAATCCCAAGGGTTTGGGGTGGAGATGGTGTTCCCTAAGAAGTCCTGGACAGGTGGGTGGAGACAGGAAGATTCCTCAAGTTATGGTGAAGGAAGGTTTTATGATCTTGGGACCGATTTAGATGATATCACGGTAACTTGAGGGTGGAGGTGGTTTAACCTCTGGAGTCCTTGGTTGATTATGTCTTGGTTTATCCCATGAGATCCCACATTCATGTTTTGAATATGGCATGGGGGTGATTGGATGAAAGAAAATTTTGGTTCAACCCAATCTATGGTCAGGTGTTACGTGGAAGTCCCTGACTTCGTTTCCTTTTTCATATGTAATGATAAGTTATTTTCTCAATGTGGTTAATGAGCACATGTACTGGTTATTATGTTGATCTTATGGATGATTCTTCATGATTCCTATTCTATTTATATGATGGTTATTTGCATAGTTCTATGGTGTGCTCTAGCTATGGCTCTTGTTATGATTTGATAAGTTAATGTATGGTTAATGAATGCATGAGCTAAAAAGTGTTGTTGCAACTATCTTGAGAGGGAATTGATCCTTCTTAGTGATTATCAAATGAATTTCATACCCTTGTGATCAAATATGCTTTCATGACTAGTATCTTTCATGTTTACCATATGTTTGATGAAATGTCTACTATGCATTGGGCATGTCTAGTACAAGGTCTTGCTCAAGTTTGGATTATATATCATTGTTATCATCATTGCTATTGTTCAGGAAGGTTATAGGTAGTTTTTAGCAGTGGTCTGGAGTCTAGCTTGAAAAAGTGGCATAGATCTCGTAACCACTGGCACAAAACTAAGGATCTAAGGTCATAATTGCATGGAGGCAGGTTTATGCATGTGTTTTGAGCCTCATAAACACATGCATGTAGTGTTGTGGATGTGGTTATGGACTTAAGGAAGTGAAGAAGAGTTCAAGTTCAGGGATTAGTCACCTGGGGTTGTTGTCTAGCTCCTAAGTGGTTTGTAATCCCTGAGGAATGTTAGTAAGTGTTTAGTTTGTATGCCCTACTTCCTTAACTGGAACTTGGAAGTTGGGTCATTCCATAGTAGCACTCAGCTCATGTTTACCCTAGAGAGCTTGTAAAATTGAGTAAATGTGGGAGGGATAGTAAATGTGGGAGGCCCTCACTCCGCCAATGTGAACTTTGTCGGGCTTGCATGGATGACCACACAGCGAGCCCTCACCATACCGTTTGATCTCTTTTGACAAACATACCGAACGCGCCCTTTACTTCAGTTGGGCACCACTTACCGGGCTTACATGGATAGTGGGGTTGTATGGCCTCCTTACCATTAGTTGCCACTGCTGCCTCATGCCACTTCACCTCGCTCCCTCTTATCCTGTACCCTCCCTTCCGACTCCTCTTTAATTATTTTGGGACACACCGTCGGGCCGACTTGGCTGGCGAGACCATTCTCCACCGATCATATGGGAGCAAGTCGCTTCGTGGCGTGCCTTACGTCATCCCGCTAACTTTCTCTTGACATCTTTCCACTAACTCCCACTTATTTTTCTAGGTGAACTTCATCGGATCGACTTGGTAAGAAGGCCAGTCCCTGACCAATCGCGCCACCCCAACGGTGTGGGCTCAACCATGTACACCTTTGCATCACCTTGCCGAGTTGTTCTCGTCATTTCCCCATTACGCCTTCTCTTCATTCTTTCAGGATATGCGTTCAGCCTATGTGGGTTGTGGGACAACGCACCCACCAATAACAACACCATCGGGCGCACATCATCTGTCATGCCATCCCTACACTTCCATCCTGACTCTCCCTTGCTTGCACCTTTATAGATGTTATGCGCTTATGTGGGATGTGGGCCAACCCGCCCATAATTAGCAGCACCGTCAGTTACCTCATGAACACTAGCACATTTCCACATGTCCACCTAGGATTCCTCCATCCTGGATCTCGAATATCCAATTAAATTCTAATTCGTCATTGGTTATGGGATTCCATGGTTCTGACCTCCTAGGACTTTCGGAATTAGTTTTCCGTTACGAGATCCATCTAGAGACGATCCTTGGTCTTTCAAGGGATAAAATTATCGACGACTAATTTAATCAGCTTACAGGATTTAACCCATCCAGGACTATTACACCACGTCATCACTCTCTCTAATAATTGCATGGAAGAAGAATTTGACCCCTCCAATAGGAAGCCTTCCCACTTACGGATTCTTCTTCTACGAGGGATAAGGGCACCCAACCTTCTTATAAGAGTAGGATTTGCTCCCTTTTGTTGCAATGACTCCTTTTGCCTTAGCCTTCTGCGATGGCTCGAGCGATTAGCTCCTACTACGCCTCATGCGAAATCTTAGGCATAGATCTTTGTGATCTCCCCGAGGACAAGCTTTTCCATTGCACATGCCTCCTCGAACTAATCTCCTTAATCAAAAATTTCTCTTAGATATTTGGTATACCTCTGGATCTTCTTCATGGGTTTTCCACTCCACCATTACCAATATAAGGCATTCCATGATGTTACCCCTCCTGATCTTGGGTGAACTCCACTCTAATGAGTTATCAACATTTAGGTATTCCCTATTTAAGGACAGGGAATTCCACACATGTTAGCACTAGAAACCTTTCAACCACCCTCTGTTATGGACACAAAGTGAACTCCTGAAGGGAATTCACCTCTCCAGCCACACACCATGGGTTCCATGCTCCAAAACAAGTCTGCAAGCAGCTCCACAACGCAACTCAAGGGTTTTTGGGGCATTTGGGATATAGTCAAGGACATGTAGCCCTCATCACCAAATTCCATGTGGCAGGAATGGAGGCTGCTACAAGTGAAAGGTTGGGGGTCGTTTAGGTAAATTTTTAGGGCTCGACCGACCATGGGGTAACTCCCCTTAATGTTCATACATTGCTTGCCTACCGACACAACAACTTGTAATAAAATGCATCACTTGTATAGAATGACCAACTCTGATAACAAAGGGTGCTTTATGTAAATTGTACATTAATAAAATGGTCTCAAAGCCCACTGCTTATCAAGGTTCAATTCAAGCTTGGTTATGGCCTGTAACATATCCTGGAATTATTTCACTTTCATTATTGTATTATTCTAAGCATAGTTAAGAATTTCATTCATATTTAGATTCAACTTCGACCCCATAGCTTAGGAATTATTGTTATGTGGTTTTATTACACCTCTTATGTAATGTTCCCAAAATTAGCATGAAGATAATTGGAACATTGATTTTGCTTATATCATCGAGGAGGTGAATAAATGGGTAAGGAGGTCCATGAGTAGGAATAAAATCCCTCATAGTGTGAAAGGGATCATCAGAGTAGCTATATTTTGCACCCTCAGGTGTGAAAAGGGGCAAATGCATGAGGACAAGGTCAAGTTTGACCAAGTCAATAGCGTTGCCATAGAGGGAGTGGATCTCTTTGAAAGACAACGCAGTATGAATGGGGGAGAGATCATTTGGTGGAGGAAACCCTAATGTGTGGGGGCCAAGGCAAGAAGGCTTTCATTTGTATAAAGGGAGGACAAGATAGCCATAGAAGACATGTTATTGAGTATTGATTTTGGTTTGCATGACTATTTGCTTTCTCCAGTTGTTTAACTGAGATTGTTGTGCTGCTTAGTACAAGGAATTCATGTTTAGGAATCCTTCTCCCTTATTGAGAGGCCTCTTGAGGGATTGTACTTCAGTTCTCCACATTCAGGCTCAAGGCCAAGCCACCTCCTTCAGCTACAGCGTTATTCCTTTAGCAGGAAACGTTGTGTTACAGGGTGTTGCAGTGGAGGGTTCCACAACACCACTTCTAGAGCTTATCTTTCAGAGGAGGGAGCTTCTATTCCTCTAGGAGGTCAGTGAGGAAGATTTAGGAGTTGATTGCATATCTTTGGCATCAGTCCAAGCATCTCCCATCACCTACAGCGTAGTCCCTCTCCTTGACTGCGTTATTTCTGAGAGTATTTGCAGTGGGGGTTTGCATTACTAGTTTGGAGGGTGATATCTTCAGTGATCGGATCAGCCTTTCACCTGAAAGATCCATTGGATGAGATCCATTTATCATATGCAACATCTTCAGTTATCTTCATCCATTTCTTGAGTTGCAGCTGCTACTCAGTTTTGAGACTGCAACTCCGGCATTTTGGCCATTGTGTATATTTCAGCCAATCCTTCTAGGATTGACTTGACATTGTTTTTCAAGGGTTAGAGCTTTGCTCCCCACATTATTTGAGCCATATATTTCTACATCTACGTATTGAAATTCATTCTGTAGCAGTGCCTCTTATAAACTGTGCATTCATAGCCTTGGGCTTTCTTCATGTAGCAGTGTTCTTCATTTATCATGTATATGTTCTATTAAGGGTTGCATTGCCCAACTTGAGTGATTGTTTCCTCAAGGATTTGTATAAATTTTACTCCTAGAACATTAATAAGATGGATATGTGTTCTTCTCGCATTTTATGAGTTGCTTTGTCACTGCTACTCCATTATTGTGTTTACATATTGCTATATCACAATCTTGGGATATTATAAGATATTCCCAACCTTGTTGATTTTCCCTATTTTGGGATACTACATCTTATATGTCAGACACTTTGTATTTACCATCAGTAAGTTATCAAACACATTTTCCTTCAGATTCTAGCACAACACACATATATAATCAAAACATACAATAGTGGGATCTTCTCACAAGATGCACCACTTATGCAAGCACTAACAACACAAATGTAGTCTCTTAATCCATAATGATTATTAACAGCAACACAACATGATTCAGTCAGGGGTAATAAAACAAACATAGATACTTATATTAAGTTTGCATGGAAACTAAGTCAGGTACAAGGACTCCCCCACCCAACCATAGACAAATACAACTACTCTCACTTGCAACTACCACCCTAAGCTAGATTCCAAAGTTTGAGGGGGAAATGCTTGATTCCTAGACTACACGCAAGTTGCCAATTGAAACAGGGACTCCAAAGTACTCGTTCCTCAATCCACCAGTATATTGCTTCTTTCTTTCCAGCATAAGGAGTCCATAAGTGCACCACCTCACCCCAAGTGCACTCATAGTGATTCACCCCCTTATAAGGAGTCCATAATCCACTATACCAACAGGGAAATATCCAATTGTCTTTTCTCTAGTCTTTCTCTGCTTCTGCTTCATGATGGCCTTTTCCAAAGCGATTATAGGTCTCCAGAGTAACTATCTCAACCCGTAGCCTTCATGGACATAGAATCTATCCCCTTCTCTTCAACACTGGCTACTGCAAGCGTCTAATGGGGAATCGATTTAAACTCCCTTCTCGGTTTTCCTCCAAACCAGGTCTATATTTTCCTTGCTGCGAGGAGCTCAAATGGGTCTTTCCCAAAGAAACCATCTACTCTAGTCGAATGGGTCCCTCTTGTTCAAGTGCCTCTTCTCAATGCCTTCTCCTACTATTCGAATGCTCTTATTGAATACCTCCTTTTTCTTTGGCCTGCATTTCTGTCACCCCCTTTACTGATGTGTCCTTCTTGTTTTTACATCCCTTCATAAATTTTTGTTCTCCTTGTTTGTAGTGTTTTTTTTCAAGCAAGCATGGGCTTTAGTACTTTTCCTCAGCACAATTAATTTCAAGAACCATGTAAAAACCCTCGTTAAAAATCAATGTAATAAATTTAATAAAGGAAAAATAATAACCAAGGTCACTGGACACTTATTCCAGGCTGAATTTTGGGAAAAGAATCATAATGTGGGTGGCCATATGGTGTATTATTGCTAAGGAAAATGGAAAAGACAATGGCAAAGGCTTTGGAAAGGCAAAGTGGCATTAATTGACATTTATTTATGAAAATAATGGAAAATAGGAGAAAAAGAAGGTGAAATGTCACATGTTGCATGTAAGGAGGAAAATGAAAGAAAAAAATGGAAAATTGAAGAAAATATAGGCCTCATTAATAAAAATTCTAATGAGGATCAATTGGTACCTTCTTTTTTTAGTTCAGTTTTGGAGCTACCTATCTATTGTCTCTCTCTCTCTCAAACTAGTACACAGTATTTTTTCGCATTCCTTATTTCTTATCCCAAGTGTCATCTTTTGTGTCGATCATGTCACAAATGTCGCAGAGCAACAAGAGCTGTATAAACTTGTTCATCCTGGACAACATGCTTAAGATATCCCTCAAGACCTAAAAGAGAAATTCCTTGAATCTTTTCTGCAAAGTTTGTAAAAAAACTTATTTTGCAAGCCCAATGCAATCCTCTCCTTAATAATATTGTGCTTGTCACCCTGTCCCTATCCTATGAATAGCGCTACCAGCATGGGATTTGAACAGTAAATTCGTGTTGGTCCTCTTCACGCAGGTTCTCCAAAAATTGAGCAGAAGCTTCAGCCTCTAGAATTCTCGAGAACATAGTTCTGGTACTTGTTGGTTGAGGATATGGTCGAATACTGCCATGTGTGGCCCTTGATCTTATCTCAAAATATTTCCCCCTTAGAGATAATACATTTCCCCCTCATTAGTGGATCCTTAACCTCCTCAACTCTACTATAAGAGAGTGCCATGCTAGTGAGTCTTGGTTGGTCATTGTTGGTTGCCTTACTTATGCCTGATTCTGCCCATATGTTGCCGATTTGACGAAGAAGGAGAAGAGATTGAAGAGCATGGCTTGGACGTGGATTACCACTCCAAAGGAGGCCTTCAACATCAAGGCATCATTTGTAAGATTTCCTTTGATCATTTTATAAAACAAATTATACTTTGCTTCCCATAAATCTATTAATATTAACTGGTTTAGCATGATACTCCTTGATATGTCATGTATTTTGCTTTGAAACACATATACTATGTATCTTTTGTCTTTTGTCGTTTGATCTTCTTTATAGGCATTCGGATGTAGAAATGATAGTGAAGAACGAACCTAGAAGCGAAAGGATCGACATCGACATCAAGGAAACGACTACATAAGGAGTGAGGTAGGTCAATCTCCCTCTCTCACTTTAATTCTAAATGTTAAACTAGGGATGCTTATATCTTTTGTGACGGTTATTACTAGTTATTACTAGTGCCACTCATTGGGCTAGAGGGGTCACTTCTTTCTGAAGAAGGGATTTTCCTACGTAAAAAATTGGCAACTCCACTGGGGACCTTACACCCTCTTCTTGTTTTTGTCTTCATGTTTAGTCTGGCCAACTGTTGAACGACTACTTGTTTGGCTTGATGTTTAGCCTATAGTCTATCTTGTTAATGTTTTAAAGTATCAATTCTAAGGTTTTATTTCAGAGATTTCTTGTTTTATCCCATTTTTCCTTGCCCAACGACTCTTTTTACAGACACAGTCACGCTATGAGCACTGGTTTTTGTTGGAACAGTCGCGTTGCAGACCAATGGTATTAACTCGTGGACCCGTTGGTCTTAGAAAATAGATATTTTTGGGTCTCTTTTGGAAAACCCTTGGTTTGTCTTAATCTTTGGAATTTTTCTTTGCCTCGATTACACCATTTTTTTCTTTGAGTGTTTGCAGTCTTTTGAGAAGCACAAATTGGTATTGTGGTATAAGTGGTAAAAATTTTGTTTTAGTTGAGCCTTTTTGTTACAAGTCAATTAAAATCCATGTTTACTGCTTGTGTCAATCAAGAAATAATGATTCTCTACTATCGGGAGGTAGTGAATTGTGTTCTTGTTCAAAGAAATTGGTTTTTGCTTCTGTTTAGTTTTCATTTCAAGAATTACTTTTCGTTAAATGCATAAGATCGTTGGCATTGAAAGGTTGGTCTTTAGAATTTATTAAGGAAAATAGATCACAATTTTTCGATAAGTGAAAGATTTTTAAGTGCATTAATTGCATCAGTTTCATTTTCATCATTCAAAGAGAAAAAACAAAAGTTTTATTTAAGTGCATCTTAGTGAAAGTAGAAACCATTTTACTTTTGGATAAGTTGCATTTGGGATAGTTAAAGTGAAATCGCTTTACTTTTTAGAATTTTTCATTTTTGAAAAGTGAAACGTGAAAGATATATAGGGGGGGCACTTTGTTTGATGCATTACTCTTTGTGATGCAGGAGCATCTGGACAATTGCCAGCAATGTGATTATGTATTCACATGTTGTGGCCAAACAAGAAGTGGGAAAAGTTGATCATTAATAGTTTAGTTAGATTTAAATGTGTGAAGTTAGTTGGTTTTAATGATCTAGATTAAATAGGAATAAAAGTAGCATTTGGTTCTCCCTGCGAGGAGATTTGAAAAATAGATTAAGATTGAGAGGATAAGATAGAGTTGGTTTAAAAGCTAATAAATGACAAACTGCTTTCAGTTAGGTAGAATCGTAGATAAGTGTGTGAAGTGTGATAGGGTATACAAAGAGTGAGGTGTGAGAAGTGTGCGTGCTGTGTGATAGAGGAGAGACAAAGAGGAGAAGTCAGTTGAATGTAAATTCCAGCCATTGAAGGGCTTGGCTCTATGTAATTACCTTTCTGATAATTCCAAAGTGTTGTGAGTTGAAATTCTCTTATCTATGTTAAATTTCACTCTTTAATTCGTTGTTGAGTCAAATTTTGTGTTATCGCACAAGTGTATGCAAAGAAGTCGATTTGTGAGGCGAACAAATAAAGACTCGGCAGAGTTCTATGTGAAAAGACTTATGCAAAGTGGGCTAGTGAATGCGCAATAGAGACTGTTAAATCTGATAGAAGACCAACGGTGGAGATTAAATCACTTCGAAAATGATTTTGCAAGTCGCATAATTTAGTGTTTCACACTAAGGCCTTAACCCATAAGTTATTTGAAGTGCGATGCGAAGCGGAGGAGTAAAGGAGAGCGAGGACCGTTATATTGGGCATAGATCAACGGTGGACGACAAATTGCAAGTTCACACATCGCAAATTTTAGCGGGTATCGTTAAGACTTCGCAAGTTAAGTTGTTTTATTTGCAATGTGGTGAAGGGGAGCCACGTGTCGACATAGTGCTCCAACGCATATCGCAATTTTTTGTGGTTATAGTTAAGAGTTCGCACGGTAAGTTATTTTTAGTGCGATGCGATGTATCGCATATCGTATATCACACAGGATAAGAAATAAGCTTTTCGCTAAACTTTAAAAGTTGCGAAGTTTGATATCCATTTCGCTGTGAACTGTGATATCGCAAAATCGCAAACTTGCAAAAGTGTTAAGTTTTGAATTATGCGGGCAGGTAAGTCATAAAAGTTGCGAAGTTGCACTTGGTGCTAATTGATTTATATCAGTGTGGGGGCATAGAATCATATTTCTGCGTGCGAATACTCTTTTAACGGGTATTTAATTGAGAAAGGAAAAATTATTAAGGTTTCTTGCGTATTGTGAGTAATTGTGGCCTTTCGGCTACATCATTTGGTATCAGAGCAGAAGGTTGAGATTTGTTCTCAAGTATCATAGTAAATATGCCACCCAGGAGAGGAGTTGGTAGAGGTTGAGGGAGACTTACAACAAACGCAACTTTGCTCGAAGACATTCGACACCTTCGTACAAGGATAGAGACAATGGAGACCACTCAGAAGAGAGCACCTGAAGAAGAAGATGGCAGCGCAACAGAAGAATATTTTGAAGAAGCAGAAAGCAAGGAAGCTAAAGTTTTCAAGATATTGGCAAAGGTTAGTGGAAAACCAAGAATGGAGATTCCTTTATATGAAGGAAACCATAATGTGGACGACCTAATAGATTGGATCAATTCAGTGGATAAGTATTTAAACATATAGGAGGTCGAAGATAAGAAGAAAGTAAAGTTTGCAGCTACCAAGTTGAAGGGCCATGCATCTATCTGGTGGGATGAACTACAAATATCCAAGATTAGAAAGGGAAAGCCTGAGATCAAGCAGTGGGATAAAATGGTAAGTAAATTGAAGAAAATTTTTATGCCAAAATATTATCAATTGAATCTTTTTAAACAGTTGCAGAATTTGAGACAGAAAGGAATGATTGTCAAGGAGTATACAGAGGAGTTTTACAAGATGAGCATTAGAGCAGGACATGTTGAAGATGATATGGAGAAAGTAGCCAGATACATCAATGGTTTAGCATATGATATAAAAGATGAAATTAGTTTGTTGAGTCTGAAGACAATTGAGGATGCCTATCAAGCAGCTTTGAAGGCAAAGGAGAAGATGTTAAGAAAACAAAGTCAGAAGAATAGAGGTAAAAATCCAGTAAGAGGAAGAGGAACTTTTAGACCAAGATTTCAGCACTCTCAGAATGAAGCAGGAGGTTTGAGTAGCAGAACACCGCAAAGAGGAGACTTTGGTAGAGGAATATTTGCATCCAGAGGTAGGGTCCGAGGAAGAGAAATGTGGTGTTATACATGTGGAGAATGGGGACACGAATCATGGGACTGTCCTCATAACAAATCAGAAAATCAACAGAATGTGAATGTAGCCAAGGAAAAAGAAGAAAATCCTCAGGTCACAGAAAAAGAAAAACCACCTGAGGCAGGAGAGTCTTTATTTCTCAAAATAATATTACTTAAAGCAGAGAAGGAAGCAAATGATCCAGCTTAAAGGAAGAGCTTATTCAGGACTGTATGCAAGTCTAAATATAAGTGCTACAAAGTTGTGATTGACAATGGAAGCACTGATAATCTTGTTTCCGCAGAGATGGTTGAGAAGTAGGGGTTGACTAAGATAGTACACCCTACTCCCTACAGAGTGTCGTCGCTACAAAAGTGACATCAAATTTTGGTGACAGAACAGTGGAAAGTAGAGATACCTATTGATACATATACAAATGTTATATTGTGTGATGTGATACCAATGGACATGTGCCATGTATTGCTGGGAAGACCTTGGAAATTTAACAAAAAAAGACACTCATGACATGGAAAAAGGAATACTTATACCATAGAGAATGATGGAAAGAAGCACACATTGATACCTTTGAAGGATGAGGCAGAAAAAGGAGCAGTTGGGAATAGTGTTATGTTGATTAGTGGAAAAGAATTACTGCAAGAAGTCAAGAAGGAGAAAGAAATGCATTTTGCTATTGTGGGTAAACCCAAGGTAATTCTAACTTCTACAAATTTAGACATTCTTCTTGTGGAGATTAAAAATATGTTAGATGATTATGTTGATATAGTTGTTGATGAATTACCAAGTAAATTTCCACTAGTCAGAAGTATCAGTCATCACATAGATTTAATACCTAGTGCAAGTTTACCAAACAAAGAAACATATAGAATGACCCCTCGGGAGAATGAAGAAGTTGGAAGACAGGTACAGGAGTTGTTAGATAAAGGACTAATCAAAGAAAGCCTTAGTCCATGTGCGGTACCAGTCGTGCTTAGTCCAAAGAAAGGAAGAGAGTGGCGCATGTGTATTGATTCCAGAGCTATAAACAAGATCACTATCAGGTATATATTACCATTATCGTGCATAGATGATTTGATGGATTGTTTAAGTGGGTCAAAGTATTTTACTAAGATAGATTTGAAGAGTGGATACCATCAAATAAGGATTAGAGAAGGAGATGAATGGAAGACTGCATTTAAGACTAACATTGGGTTGTATGAGTGGTTAGTGATGCCTTTTAGACTCACTAATGCACCAAGCACATTTAAGAGACTAATGAACGAGGTCTTGAAAGAGTATGCAGGAAATTTTTTTATAGTCTATCTTGATGACATTCTGATTTTCAGTCAAAGTAAGGAAGAGCATTTGGAGCATGTCAAGCTGGTGTTAAGTACTTTGCAAAAAGAGAATTTGCTTATAAATTTGAAGAAGTCTAGCTTCATGAAGAAATAGCTCATTTATTTGGGATTTATAGTCTCGGAAGAAGGCTTGAAGATGGACCCAGAAAAGATCCAGGTAATATTAGATTGGCCAACTCCGAGAAGTGTATTTGAGGTAAGGAGTTTTGATGGTCTTGCAAGTTTTTACAGAAATTTTACCAGGGGTTTTAGGCAGATATCTGCACCCATAATTGAAACAATAAAAGAGAGAAACTAGCCATTTAAATGGACATAAGCAGCAGATCAAAATTTCAATTTGTTGAAAAATAAGATCATTGAAAGACTTGTTTTGGCCTTACCAAATTTTGATAAAATATTCCAAGTTGAGACTGATGCTAGTGGGATAGCAATTGGAGCTATCTTGAGTCAAGAGCAGAGACTGATAGATTATTTCAATGAAAAGTTAAATGAGGCCAAGAAGAAGTATTCATCCTATGATAAGGAGTTTTATGCTATTGTGCAAGCTTTGAAGAAATGGAGGCATTACTTGTTGCCCAAATAATTTGTGTTATATTCAGATAACCACGCACTGCAGTTCATAAATAAATAGTCGAAGTTGAACTAAAAGCATGCTAAGTGGGTGGACTTTTTGCAGAGTTTTACCTTTGTAATCAAACACACAAGTGGTAAGTCAAACAAAGTTGATGATGCTTTGAGTAGAGTAAATTTGATTATGCGGGAAGAGAAGATTGGCATTTTGGGGTTTGAAGAAATGATTGATATGTATGAGGAAGACATAAATTTAAAATAAATATATGCATTTGTTAAAAATCATGTGATTCATAATAGAAGCCAGTGGATGGAATACCTTATTCAAGGAGGATTGTTGTTCAAGAATAATAAATTATGTAAATACCTGAGAGTTCCATGAGGGAAAATATGGTTAAGGAGAAACACATTGGAGGACTATCTAAACACTTTGGACAGGATAAAACATTTTCTCAAGTAAGTGATTTTTTATTATTGGCCAAAAATTCAAAGTGATATCAAAAAGTTTGTTGAGAAGTGTAGGATTTGTCAACATGCCAAAGGAAGAAGCCAAAACACTAGATTATATCAGCCATTGCCAATACCTAATAGACCTTGGGATGTTGTCAGCATGGATTTTGTTTTAGGATTTCCGAAGACTCAAAGAGGACATGATTCTATCTATGTTGTTGTAGATGGATTTTCTAAAATGTCACATTTTATTGCTTGTAAGAAAACTAGTGATGCAACTCACATTGCTAATTTGTTTTTCTCTGAAGTTATAAGATTGCGTGGATTGCCTGTGAGTATTGTTTCAGACAGAGATACAAAGTTTGTAGACATTTCTGGAGGACCCTATGGAAGAAGCTGGATGGAAAAACTGAAGTAGTGAATAGGAGCTTGGGAAACATATTAAGGAGTTTGGTTTACAAAAATCCAAATCAATGGGATTTAGCACTTGCTCAAGCTGAATTTGCATATAATGATACTCCTAACCGGAGTACTGGGATGAGTCTATTTCAGATTGTTTTTGGAATGCATCCAAGAGGTGTGTATGAACTTAGATATTTGAGTAAACAAGAGACAAGGAGTGCAAAAGCTGAAGAATTTGCAGAACAGATTCAGAAGTTACAGGAAGATGTCAAGCAGAGCTTACAGAAAAACACTCGAAAGTATAAACAAAGAGCTAATATGAAGAAGATTAAAAGATAATTTCAAGAAGATGATTTAGTCATGGTTTGGAAAGGTTTCCAGTAGGGACCTATAACAAGCCGAAAATGAAAAATATAGGGCCATATAGATTTTTGAGGAAGTTCCCCTCAAATGCATATGAGATTGAGTTACCAAAAGGAATTGGGATATCACCCATATTTAACGTTGCAGATTTGTATCCATACAAAGGAACAGAGGAAGAACTACAAAAAGAATCTATATAAGAGGAGGATTGGACTTTGAATTGGAAGGAACATATGCCAAAAACAACAAAGAAAGAAGTGGAAGCCATTTTGGAGAAAATAGCAACAAAGAAGACTAGGGGACAGACCTATTATCAGTATCTAGTCAAATGGAAAGGACAACCAGTGGAAGATGCCAGTTGGATGACAGCAGCAGAGTCACAAAAGTTTAATGTAGATCCTGAAACATTGATGGATCAATCTTTTCTTCTCTGGGAGTCTGATGCAGGAGCATCCGGACAATTGCCAGCAATGTGATTATGTGTTCACATGTTGTGGCCAAACAAGAAGTGGGAAAAATTGATTATTAATAGTTTAGTTAGATTTAAATGTGTGAAGTTAGTTGGTCTTAATGTTCTATATTAAATAGGAATAAAAGTAGCATTTAGCTCTCCCTGCGAGGAGATTTAGAAAATAGATTAGGATTGAGAGGATAAGATAGAGTTGGTTTAAAAGCTAATAAATGACAAACCACTTTCAGTTAGGTAGAAGCATAGATAAGTGTGTGAAGTGTGATAGGGTAGACAGAGAGTGAAGTGTGAGAAGTGTGCGTGCTTGGTGATAGAGGAAAAGTCATTTGAATGTAAATTCTAGCCATTGAAGGGCTCAGTTCTATGTAATTACCTTTATGGTAAATCCAAAGTGTTGTGTGTTGAAATTCCCCTGTTTGTGTTAAATTTCACTCTTTAATTCGTTGTTGAGTCGAATTTCGTATTATCGCACAAGTGTATGCAAAGAAGTCGATTTGTGAGGCAAACAAACAAAGACTCGGTGGAGTTCTGTGTGAAAAGACTTATGTGAAGTGGGCCAGTGAATGCGTAGTAGATACCGTTAGATCTGACAGAATACCAGTGGTGGAGATTAAATCGCTTCGAAAGCAATCTCGCAAGTCGCAGAATTTAGTGTTTCACACTAAGGCCTTAACCCATAAGTTATATGAAGTGTGATGCGAAGCAGGGGAGTAAAGAAGAGTGAGGACCGTTATGTTGAGATTGCAACAAGATGATGAGCTTAGTGGAAAGGAGTCGCCTTCACTAAGTGGGCCCACAGGTTATTTTTGGCGCAAAGTCTATTTTTAGATTATGTCTATTTTTAGACATATGGATCATATTCTATGAGTTGCGGGATGCTATTTGTGGATGGTTGGTCAAGTTGGAAAAATAGATGGACTTCTATTTTTAGACATATTGGGCGGAATCTATTTTTAGATTGCCAGTATAAAAATAGATATGTCGAATATTATTAGCTCTTAATAATATTTGGACTATAAACATTATCTTATTCTCTTGGAGCACTTCAGTTAAGTGCACAGATGTGGCACAGGAGCTGACAGAAGGAATTACGCTATTCCTAAGGGTTAAGTGGAGCTATTTCATGGATACTTTAGTTAGAACTCATGTGAGAGAGCTTGGTGGAGTTGATTGAGGAAGTTAATGGAGTTGTGTTCAGTTTAACTAAGCTAAACATAGTTGAGCTAGTTGTATCTAGTCTAACTGATTGATACACTAGTGAGAGTGGTGTGAATTAATTATTAATTAATTCACTAATTATTAACTCATTAATCAACCGAAGAATACATCAGTTAACTACAGTGCATGGACAGTTTCAGCGGAGACTAGTGGAGAGATAAGTGAAAGGGCAAGATAGACTATCTGTTGTGACTATAGTGATGCATGGATTGCATCTATATATACATTGGAGTTTCCACGATAATAACGCAACATAATGAGAGGATTACATTGAATTGGCTCCGTAATCACTTATCATAGCTGAGTGTGCTAGCAGGTGGCAAAGATCGGTGCATGGATTTGCAAGATTAGGCATGATTAGTGTATGATGATTGTACTGTACTGAGAGCTTGTGATAAGCTTTGTATGTTTGTATGAGATTGTCATATGATCTCCATGATACATAATATATAGTTGGGGTTTTCAGCTTCAGGCTTTCCCGGTTAAAAACTGTGTTACGTGTGTTTTTATTGCTTCATGTGGTTTGCAATTGTTGATTAAATTTCCGCAAGAATTATAGTGGAAGGATTCTGTATTTTGCAAGAAGTTAAATATTGTGAGATCAGGAGAGTCCGGATATATACTTGCATATTGTATATAATTTTCTACATGGTATCGGAGGAGTATTGATCATTGGAGCAATTGCAAGACATTGAAGCGGTTGAGTTTTGTGCTGGTGGAATTCAAATTTGCAGCAGTGTTTTCTTGGTGTCGAAGTTGAGATGTCTTTCAATGGATTGCGATTGGAGTATGCCCTTGAGGGCAGCTTGAATTATATTGCACAGAAGGACAAGATGGAGGCGGTGCTAGATGACAATGGGTTGAAGAAGTTCATAGATGCTGAAGTCCCAAAGCCTACTTCTAGCGATGTTGTCGTAATTGAGGCTTGTCAAAAGAAGACAGCAAAGTGTCGAAGGATTCTGTTGGAGGGCATAAAGGATCACATAGTGTCCAGCCTTCATGGTAAGGCTTCTCCATTCTTGATGTGGAAAGCCTTGAAAGATTTATTCCAAAGCAAGAGCAACCAGAGGAAGTTGGCGCTCAAGGATAAACTCATAAACATAAAGATGGAGAAAGGCGACAGTATGCCCAAGTACCTCACGAAGTTCATCCAATGCAGGGATGAGCTGGAAAGTGTGGGGGTGACTGTTGATGATGAGGACTTGGTGAGCTTGGCTCTCCTAGGGCTTCCGAAGAGTTGGCACTCCTATCAGGACTCTGTCAATGGTCGGGAGAAATTTCCAGGATGGGAGTGACTTTGGTCGGATCTTATGCAAGAGGAGATAAGGCGAAGTACCAGGGACGGATCTTCATCAAAGAACTCTGATGAAGAGAATTGCGCTTTGGCTGCCAAAGCAAAGAAGGGGAAGAGCAAGAAAGCTTCTCAATCCGGTGCGAAAGGCAAGAAGCAAGACATGTCCAAGGTGAAGTGCTTTCATTATCACCAACACGGACATTATGCCACAAATTGTCCGCAGAAGAAGAAAAATAAGCAGGCTGCTGGATCTGCAGCTGGAGAGGCCTTAGCCTCGCAGTTTGAGCTGGATTTTTCGGTGATCGCATGCTTGGTCTCAAGTGTGATGGGTTCAATGTGGTTTATGGACAGTGGTGCGTCTTTTCACATGACAAGAGATCGAGATTTGTTTACTGATCTGGATGAGAAAGATCTTGGAGTGCACATCGAGATGGGCGATGATGGTAGATACAGTGCGACCGGTATCGGTACCATTTCCTTTGAGAGGGAGTCTGGTAAACCCTTCGTATTGAAGGAAGTGATGCATGTTCCGGGATTGAAGAAGAATCTTATCTCTGTGGCGATGTTAGAAGACAAGGGATATGATGTTGTCTTTAGCGAGGGAAAGGCTTTCCTGCGCAGTAAGGCAACTGGTGAGACCCGGAGGATAGGGGTTCGAGTTAAGAACCCTTATCAATTGCAGGTAGATGGTTGCGCAGCAATGGCAGGCAAGGTAGAAGGAGTAGTGAGCCGGGATGATGGCGAGTTGTGGCACCGGAGATTGGGCCACCTTCACCATGGAGCTTTGAAGATACTGCAACATATTTCTACTAGGCTTCCTAAGGGTACTCTTGCGCAGTCAGATCAGTGCAAGGGATTTACCTTGGGAAAATTTGTGAAAGCCACCTTTCACAAGAAGGATAGTCGCGCCACGACGATCCTTGAGATAATTCACACAGACGTGTGTGGACCTTTCTCAGTAGCTTCGACAGCAAAGCACGGGTATTATGTGATATTTGTTGATGATTTTTCTCGTAAGTGCTGGATCTTCTTCATGCATAAGAAGAGCGAGGCATACTCAAAGTTCTGTGAGTTCAAGGCACTGGTTGAGAAAGAATCGGGGAAGCAGGTGAAGTCTCTAAGGAGCGACAATGGTGGTGAATTCATCTCTGGCAAATTCAAGGACTTTTGCAGTGCAGAAGGAATTCGAAGAGAGCTCATAGCACCTCATAACCCACAGCAGAACGGGGTTGCTGAGCGGAAGAACAGAACGATCGTGGGTGCTGCACGGGCGATGTTGCATGATCAGGGCCTACCCATTCACTTGTGGGTGGAGGCATGCAATACTACAGTATATGTGCAGAACCGTTGTCCTCACAGGATACTTGGCATGAGTACACCCGAGGAGGCGTTTTCTGGTAAGAAGCCTGATATTTCCCATTTGAGGATTTTTGGTTCACCTGTTTACATTCATGTGACGAAGGATGCCAAGAAGAAGCTGGAGCCGACCGCAGAGGTTGGGATATTTGTGGGGTACACTGATACACCCCACAACTATCGTGTGTATTTGCCAGACAGTCGCAAGACTGTTGTGCGACGGGATATCAAATTTCAGGAGGAGAAAGCCATGAAGTGTTCGCTTGAGAGGAAGCCACACTTGCATGCAGATGAGGAGCTATTAGTTCCTAAGGATGAGCTTCAGGATGTGGATCAGCCACATGAGGAAGTTCATGGAGTGGAAGAAACCACTCATGCAGCGCCAACCATCAGAGGGCGCAAGCGCACTACAAAAGCTGAGCGACTGGCTCAAGATGCAGAGAAGGTTGTAGGAGCACCTACAGCACAGCGCAGACAGAGACAGTCACCGGACCGGTACACTGGATACATGGCTCTTGTGAGCAAATGTGTCGTGACAGAGCCATCCTCTTTCGAGGAAGCTGTGGAGGACCCCGCATGGGTAGATGCCATGGTGGAAGAGTATGATTCGATTGTCAGAAACATTGCATGGGAGATTGTCCCGAGGCCGGAAGGGAAATCAGTGGTGGGTTCGAGATGGATCTACAAAGTGAAGCAGGCAGCTGACGGGAGTGTGGAGAAGTACAAGGCAAGATTTGTTGCCCGAGGCTTTTCACATATTGAGGGGATCGATTATGAGGAGACCTTTGCACCTGTCGCAAGGTATTCTTCCATACGGACGATTCTTGCTCTCTCAGCGCAGATGGGGTGGCACATTCATCAGATGGATGTGAAGACTGCGTTCCTCAATGGAGTCATTGAGGAGGAGGTGTACATAGAGCAACCCGAAGGTTTCGAGATCTTCAGCAGCGAGTCGCATGTGTGCAAGCTCAAGAGAGCGTTGTATGGGTTGAAACAAGCACCTCGTGCTTGGTACACACGGATAGACAGTTATTTCACCGGACTTGGATTCTCCAAGAGTGAGGCGGATCCGAACCTATACCAGATTGTGGTGGAGGGTAAGTTGTTGATCATTATACTTTATGTAGATGATTTTATTTTGACAGGTGATGAACTGTTGATACACTCATGCAAGGTTGATCTTGCAAAGGAGTTTGAGATGAAGGACTTGGGCCTCCTTCATTATTTCCTGGGATTGGAAATTTGGCAGCGCAGTGATGGACCATTTGTTTCTCAAGGAAATTATGCCCGAGAGATACTGGAGAAGTTCAACATGCATGGCTGCAAGCTTGTTGATACTCCTCTTCCTGGTGGATGGAGGAAGGAGGATGGTACTTCAGCGGAGGTAGTGGATGCCATTGTTTATCGACAGTTGGTGGGGTCGCTTATGTATCTGGTCAATACACAACCCGACATATGCTATGCTATTAACCAGCTTTCACAAGCTATGGTTAAGCCTACCAAGCTCTACTGGAAGGCAGGCAAGCATGTATTGAGATATCTCAGAGGCACATCGGGATATGGATCATGGTACAGACAGGAGGATGAGTTGAGGCGGCATGGCTTCACGGATCGGTATCATCATATCAGAGATTGTGTGCAGCGGAAGGTCATGTTACTTTCATACATTCCTACGGAGGATCAGGATGCTGATATCTTGACGAAGGCGCTCACCAGGAGAAAATTCGAATACCACAGGGGCAGGATATGGGTTGCAGATAATCCTTATCTTGTTGAGAGGGAGTGTTGAGATTGCAACAAGATGATGAGCTTAGTGGAAAGAAGTCGCCTTCACTAAGTGGGCCCGCAGGCTATTTTTGGCGCAAAGTCTATTTTTAGACTATGCCTATTTTTAGACATATGGATCATGTTCTATGAGTTGCAGGATGCTATTTGTGGATGGTTGGTCAAGTCGGAAAAAATAGATGGACTTCTATTTTTAGACATATTGGGCGGAGTCTATTTTTAGACTGCTAGTCTAAAATAGATATGTCGAATATTATTAGCTCTTAATAATATTTGGACTCTAAACATTATCTTATTCTCTTGGAGCACTTCAGTTAAGTGCACAGATGTGGCACAGAAGCTGACAGAAGGAATTATGCTATTCCTGAGGGTTAAGTGGAGCTATTGCATGGAGACTTCAGTTAGAACTCATGTGACAGAGTTTGGTGGAGTTGATTGAGGTAGTTGGTGGAGTTGTGTTCAGTTTAACTTAGTTAGACACAGTTGAGCTAGTTGTATCTAGTCTAACTGATTGATACACTAGTGAGAGTGGTGTGAATTAATTATTAATTAATTCACTAATTATTAACTCATTAATCAACTAAATAATACATCAGTTAACTACAGTGCATGGACAGTTTCAATGGAGACCAGTGGAGAGATAGGTGAAAGGACAAGATGGACTATCCGTTGTGACTACTAGTGATGCATGGATTGCATCTATATATACATTGGAGTTTCCAATGATAATAACGCAGTCAATGAGAGTGGGATTACATTGAATTGGTCTTTTTAATCAGCTTGGATTGCGCAGTGGAGGCAGGCTAGCAGGTGCCAAAGATCGGTGCATGGATTTGCAAGATTAGGCCTGATTAGTGTATGACGATTGTACTGTACTGAGAGCTTGTGATAAGCTTTGTATTTTTGTATGAGATTGTCATATGATCTCCATGATACATAATATATAGTTGGGGTTTTCAGCTTCAGGCTTTCCCGGTTAAAAACTGTGTTATGTGTGTTTTTATTGCTTCATGTGGTTTGCAATTGTTGATTAAATTTCCGCAATAATTATAGTGGACGGATTCTGTATTTTGCAAGAAGTTAAATATTGTGAGATCAGGAGAGTCCGGATATATACATGCATATTGTATATAATTTTCTACACGTTATATTGGGCATAGATCAACGGTAGACGGAAAATCGCAAGTTTTCACATTGCAAATTTTAGCAGGTATCGTTAAGACTTCGCAAGTTAACTTGTTTTGTTTGCGATGCAGTGAAGGGGAGCCACGTGTCGGCATAGCGCTCCAGTGCATATCGCATATTTCTGTGGTTATATGTAAGAGTTCACATTGTATGTTATTTTTGGTGCGATTCGATGCGTCTCATATCGCATATCACACGGGATAAGAAAATCATATTATCTCTAACTCTAAAAGTTGTAAAGTGTGATTTCCATTTTGCTGCTAACTGCGATATCACAAAATCACAAACTTAAAAAAGTGTTAAGTTTTGAATTATGTGGGGAGGTAAGTCATAAAATTCGCGAAGTTGCGCTTGGTGTTGATTGTTCTATAGATGTGTGGGGCCATAAAATCATAGTTTCGCGCGTGAATACTCTTTTAACGGGTATTTACTTGAGAAAGGCAGAATTATTAAGGTTTTCTGTGTATTGTGAGTAATTGCGGCCTTTTGGCTACATCATTTGTGATCTCTTCCCTTATTAGTTTAGCTTTCATCGAAATCAAAAGGATCCTTTTTCCTCATTTAGGTGCATCTTAGGAGTTCAGGTGAAATCGTTTTGAGCCCAAAATCGAAACTTAATTTCAGATCAACATTAAAATAAACCTCAATTAACCTAAGGAGCATTTGGAATTAACACAAATATCTAGAGGTCTAGGATAGAGATGTGTTCCAACATAATTAAGCGTAGCAATTGTCGTTAATATCCTATGTTGCATCCCAGGGGGTGATATCACGTCCCACTTATGGAATTATATAAGACTATGCTCCACATATAATAAGTATAAAGTGACGCTCTCGTCGAACGATTACACAATAGACAATGCTACTACTGACTGAGCTCCCACATATCGTCGAGTATATTTTTGTAGACCCCACTAGGTTGCAAACCTTCCATAGGTAATCGAGTTGACTACCTTGTAGACGTGATACACTGAACACAACATTAGGGGAGATTTCCTGCCCGTACTTCTTGGTTCACCATGAGGTATTATGCAGTTCACGAATACCTGGTAAACCCTTTTGTCTAGATTACCCATTTTTATTTATTTGTTGTTGATTTCTAAAATTTACCACCCACGAAATAACATCCTACCCGTGAAACAACTCCTTAGTAGATCTTAGGTTGAGATTAATGGAAACAGTTCATGAATTTACCAATCAAGGAATCCCCTCAAATGGGAATCCTAGTCCTTTTCCTTGTTTTGGAATTGTTGGTGCTCCCTATATGGCAACGTTGTCCCTCCCAGGATTAACCATTAGTTTTCCAATTTGGTTATTTTCAACCCCCATGGTTCCAAATGTCCAAGTTTCTTCTCAACCAAGTTTGCCTCCACCTGAACAGTGTTAACCTCATGATGACCCTAAATTTGACCCCTTGCCTTATTTGCCTATTTATTTCTTCCCGTTCTTCCTCTTCGCTTGGTGAAAGTATGGATGCTAGTAACCAAGAATCTAAGAAGAAGAAGAAGCAAAATAAGCAAAGGGGAAACCAAGCAACCATTGATTCTAATGCAACTGATGTCAAAAAAAGGTTCCAATCATGTCCGTAAATTCAAATTCCCTTGCAATTTATGCAAGGGTGACCATGATTGTTTTGGCATTCCCAGGATATTAGAAGTATGGTCCACCGTTTCAAATCTACCTTTGTCTTCGACCTCTGGAGATCATGCTGGTGAAAATCCCTCAACTAGTGATAGTAAGGCCCACATGAAAATGGGTAAAGTCAAATTTCCTTGTAATTTATGTGAAGGGAATCATCCCATTTGCCTTTTTCCTTATATGGACGAAGCTTCCAAAGTCTTGGATAACCTTACAGCTTCTCAATCGCGACTTCTAGTTGGTTACCCGAAGATTTTCCTTGATCCTCTACGAGTTGTTCAAGTGATTAATCAGAATTTATCTCTGGTCAATCCCACTCTCTCCGAAAGTGAATCTCATGAGTCTGTTCCAGACCAACAATTGGTTGAGGAAACGATTGACTCGATTCCACCTTCAATTGATTAGGTCTTTCCTGTAGAGAGTGAACCTCATACCACTCAGGTCCTTTTTGTTTCTTCATATTCCCATAAATTGGAGAGAAATCATGTCATTCCCATGGTATAGGAGGGTGATTCTCTCGTTCTTGTAACATAAGGGGGCAGTTATCCCATTCCCATGGCACCCCCTCCAAGTAGTTTGGTGGCTTCCTTTGATTGGAGTCGACTAGCAGGATATTGGATTCCTTCTTACGTGTTATTTGAGATCACAGGATAGGCCTATAATGTGGTCGTAACTAGCACAATAATAGATGAAGGCACATATGTTAGTATTATATCCTAACCTGCTTGGCAAGCTTTAGGTTCTCCACATCTTATGCCTGTTACCCATAATTTGTTAGCTTTTAATGGAGGAACCAGTCAGCCGTTAGGGATCCTTCCCAAGTTGCCTATTACTTTGGGACGTAAGAATGTCTATATAGACGTGGTGGTTGTCTAAGTCCCTTTGGACTTTAACTTACTCCTTGGGCATGACTATACTTATGTCATGGGAGCTATTGTATCTTGTCTCTTTCATGTGGTGTGTTTCCCACATGAAGGAAGAATTGTGGCCATTGATCAATTGTCATTCATTGGTCCTAACTTGACTCCCAATAGACCATCATCCCTCAATGGCCCTTACAGGCAAATGGTATCATCCCTGCCATAGGTTAATTATGTGGCAACATGTTCCATGCCCATTTCTAGTGCATCATGTACTGGGGGCATTGGACCTTGATTTCCATAGTGTTGTTCTCCCATCTAATGAGAAACTCTTGGAAGCCATGACCTCTTATGGGCCATGAACAAGTTTCAGAGTATAGTTCCTTTTCTTGTGTCAAACTCCTAAAAAAATGAAACAAGGTCTTCGGGGCAGAGTTCCTTTTCTTGTGTCAATCTCATTAAAAAATGAAACAAGGTGTCATGAGGATAGTTCTTCTACTATGTCAACCTCATTAAAAAAATGAAATAGGTTCTTATGAGCATAGTTCTTTTATTTTTCAAGATCGTTAAAAAATGAAACAAATCCCCTTCTAATTCGAGTCTTTGATTAGATCTCGTAAATTCCTAGTCGAGTCTTTCACCTGATCTCGTAAATGAACCTTCATTCCATCCATTTGTTAGTAACCAGTAGTCTACTTAGGTGAGTGAGGTGAAGCTTAGAGGGCATGTACCTCGAATTGAGACATTATGCTAGGGGCATGCAAAATTTCAAGAATAATTTTTTTTTTGTTTCAAGCTTGTGAAAAAATGAAACCAATTTCAAGCATAGTTTTTCTTTGTTTCAAGCTTATGAAAAAATGAAACCAATTTTAAGCATAGTTTTTCTTTGTTTCAAGCTTGTGAAAAAATGAAACCAATTCCAAGCATAGTTTCCTACGTTTCAAGCTTCTGCAAAAATGAAACCATTTTCATCCTATCTTTCATGATTGCCTTTTTATCTACCTCTTATGCCAGATGAGCCTGGGTTTTGTCATTCCATCGTCACCATCTGCTTGGCCGATCATGCGCCTTCACTTTGTTTTTACCCTTTCCTGAGGAACTATTGTGATGAGTGGTATTATTATCCAACCTCTTGAATTTTGTGTGTTTTGAGAAGTTCCATCATCATCTGAACCAGTTGGTACCTTTTATACCACTTGTTCCTCCAGGAGATGTCCTCTTTCAACTCTTTTTAGACTCCCAAAATATGAAAAGACTGTCGAGCACCTGTCCTTTCGAGCTCGTTAAAATAAATGAATTGATGTCATATCAGTATATGTTTATCCCTTTTTCGGGCTGAGATTGATTGTTTACGAAAAAGGAATACCTTGGTTAATCATGACCAAGAGGTTCTCTTGAATATTTTTTCCTGCCTTTTCGGATTCGAGAGACTATTTACGAAAAGGGACCTTTTGGAGTTTTCTTTTCCATCTCCTTTTCAAACTCCCTAAACTAAAAATATATCGAGTTACTCCTACGTCGGACTCGTAAAACTTAAAAGATGAAGGAGTTGTCACCATGACAAGATCGAGCTACTCCTTCCTAGGGCTCGTTAAACTTACTAGGATGGATTCATCTGAAGGGTGAACTTATACGCTAAGCATATGGTATCCTCTTCAAGCTTTCTATCAAAAATAAAGAGGTACTCGTTAGAAATAACAGGGGAAAATGAAAGTAAAGTATATTTTGTGTTTTATACCAAAGGCATCATGTCGCTCTTGAACATGATACTCATCTTCATTTCGTGTTGGGTTGCGGATATCCTTCATTCGTCACTTGCCTTCCTGGGTTTGGGAAATCCATTTGCCTCTCATTCAATCATTATCTGTCGTGATCATGACCTTTGGTCTCATATGGTTCAAATGTTGCCAAACTCATGAGTCATGTCACCGATATGTTCAAGATAAGTCTTATTTGTAACACTCTAACATCCTCTTCTTATTTGACCCTCTATTTAACAGATTTGAATTAGTCCTATCATTTTGAGAAATCCTTTTGTTTTGTGTCCTTCGATGGGTAACTTCCTGTCAACTTCAGCTCATTATCCAGGAAGATGAGTTAGAAACTCCTTTTCAGTACCTTAGAGCTTCCATGCCTCAATGGCAAGTTCTTCAGTTCGATGAAAGGTTCACATTATTGGCCTTTGATCGAATGATTTTGCAAGTGTTCAACTTCAACCCATTCTTTCACACTTGTAGATTGTGTTGTCGTACCTTGAGGGCCACCGTCATTATTTGCGGTTTCTCTCACACTTGTTAGTGGTTTACACCGTCGACTGGTAATCAGGTGTTTTCTACCATGTTCGACATCAACACATCCATTCACATGGTTAGATTTGTACAGTGGGTAGATCGCGATCGAGACGAAGACCCTAGATCCTATTTCTTATTATCCAGGCTGTGTGGAGTTATTGAGTATTCATGATTGTACACATGATCCTTTCTATACGGATGGCTACGACCATACCGTGGACCATTTCCATGATCTCTTTCAGACGAATGGTTGCGCCCATATCGTGGGTTCATGTGTTATTTGATGCCTATTCATAGACATGTTATTAGGCATGTTTATATCAGAGATGTCACATATTGTATTGTGTTTGATTGATAGGTCTCCTAATGGTGGTTTTCCAAAGTCCTTTCCACGACAGATAAAACATTTTTGACGCAGTAGCAAACCTGCATAACCCAGAATCTTTTCCAACCGTGCATTTAAACATGCATTGCAATCACTGCACAAGTTCAATTCCCAATATGAGCAATTTCATATATTTTTCAATTTCTTGCGAAAGCTATCTTTAGCATATGGTTCAATATCAGTACCCAACATTATTCATACAAAAGTTTCCTCATGAATTAAGATTCAAACATAATTCAATTCAAAACCAAATTTTGAATTGTACATGTGCCTTTTAATTTTTTCAATCCAATTAACATTCCCTTGTGCAAAGGTTTCTCTTCATTCTAATATGATGCCACTCTCTTTTCCCATATGGAAAAACCATTCCCATTCTCACCCAGATTTCATTCACTCTTGGCCATTATCTATATGGTTTCCATTTCACATTAAATTGCATAAAGTTTTATCTCAACCAAGCTTCGATACAATAACCCTTTCGGCAGAACCATATGTATTCATTTCTTGTTGATGTACGTGTATAACTTCTAACACTCATAATCACAATCGTTGTTTCAATCACACAATGCAATTAACCAAGAAACTACGTACCTTCCCAATCGATCAATGGCAATGTGATTTTTCTAACATCACATCTGTGGACTGTGCCTTCGCCTTAAAATGCAATCTTTATCACTCAGCGCTACACAAATAAATATTTGAATCAGTTTCAATGCCAATTCTGCTCTTTCATGACCTCCAGTCCAACGCAATGCTCGACTCCAACCAACAGAACACTGGCCCTTTCTTGTATCTGCGGTATAATGAAAAGTTATTTAAATTAAATAACCAGATTTTTACAAACACTGTGTACATTTCAAATATGCAAATGCTGCTTCATCATCAAGTTTATAGATCTCCTATGTGCCAACCAATTCCTTCCAAGCTAGAGCTTTATTCATCAAACCATTTGTAATGCTGGTCAATTTGATGAAACGTAAATCGATTTGACTCTTAAAAAAAACACTCTCTACGCCCAGATCACACTCATCAGCATGCTTAATCGAATGATTACGTTTGCAACACCGCCTTCTATTCATTAAGACGTGATCCATCGAATTTGATGAACCCTTTGCACTGTCTGAGCACCATCTGTATCTCTGCGCCACCCAACAGACACTGCTCCAGCGTAATTCAGGTTTTAATCTCAACAATTATGAGTGTTGTCCATTTGACCAACACTAGTTCTAAACAGTGTGATACCATTTTCAATGCTCCGCAATTCTTGTAATGCAGTTCCTCGCACCAGAATTACTTTCCACACTTGTCATTTACTCCTGCGCTGCAATTGGAACACACAATTTAAAAGCGACTCCAGTTGAAAACAGAGTTAAGAAAATAACAGCCCTGCGCCATCGCTTTTCAAGTTTACTACTTATTCCACATCCACGTTAATATCATTCGGGCAATTAAAACAATTCACCTGTGTTAAGAACTGAACCAACGAATAGGTTAAACCTCTGCACCATTTGAAAGTCTGAAATTTCATCCACGCATTTACCTTTCAATCGATTACAGTTTGTCAATCTGCGCCAGATAATTCAGTGCTCATTCAACCACAGGTCGATATTAACACATCGACTTACCCAACACACTTAACCGATTTCTGCAGTTAACAATTATAATATCGATCCACTAATTGACACAGAACAGCGCTTTCAACACAACTGTAAACTCAATGTAACGAAATACAATCCTTCACAATCCTTCACGTAGAGAATGCAGACTTAATTTCATGCTGGACATTGCCATTAACAATTACTTTTAATTCCATCACTCGGCATCACCACGCAGTCAATACAACAGTTGAATTTGCATTTAAAAGTAACTGTTCACACATATTCAAACCAGCTCAGTGCCTTCACCATTCGATTAGTGTTGTCCAAAATTGCATCGAATCCTTTCGACTATATGCAAACCTTGGAGACTAATCCCCAGTTTCAAACACATTCACACACTCAAATTCAACACACTCATATGACTCAAAAGTTACAATCCTCATATATATATAAAAAAAAACAAACAATTACAAGAACTTTCGATTCATGCCCATATATTCAACATTTAGGCCTTTTACAATTTCCGAAGGCTTACAGCCTTGGCTGTTCAAGCCTACTCTCAATCACCCTCTCACTCTCTCCAACTATTCCAGTCCCATTTGCCTTTGAGGCCTTCTAATTTATACAAATTAAAAATGCACTAAATTGAATTCTATCCCTTTAAAATCTCAACAAATCCCTAAATATCTCAACATCCCTAAAAGATAGATTTTTATCCCTAAAACTTAGAAACTAATTCCAACTTAGGCTCCATCATTAATTCTAAATAATCTAGAAACTAATTTCTCTCATGTTTCCAGTTGTTTGGAAACATTTACAAATTCTCACAAATAATTAATTAAAATATAATTAATCACTCAAAATAATATTAATATTTACATGAAATTTAATATTTCTTCAAAACATGAAACCCCCTAGCTTAAATAAAATACAAGTTCGGAGCTAATGCTATTATGCTCTGCATCGATTTCACCATCACTCCTGGTTTTGCTTTCATGCTTTGAGGCATCTTTACACGGTATTTTATCGCATTCACGAGTTCTTATCCCAAGTGTCATATTTTGTGTTGATCATATCACAATCGTCATATATGACAAAAGCTGTATAAACTTGTTCATCCTGGACAACATGCTTAAGATATCCCTAAAGACCTAAAAGAGAAATGCCTTGAAGCTTTTCTGCAGAGTTTGTAAAAAGCCTTGTTTTGCAAGCCCAAAGCGGTCCTCCCCTTACTAAGCTCGCGCTTGTCACCATATCCCTATCCTGTGAACAACGCTGCTAGTGCGGGAATTCAACAGTAAAGTCGCGTTGGTCCTCTTCAGGCAGGCTCTTCAAAAATGGAGCAAAAGCTTCGGCCTCTAGAATTCTCGAGAACAGAGTTCTGGTACTTGTTGGTTGAGGATATGGTCGAATACTCCCATGTTTGGCCCTTGATCTTATCTCCAAATATTTTCCCCTAAAAGATAAGACCTTTCCCCCTCATTAGTGGATCGTTAATCTCCTCAACTCTGCTATAAGAGAGTGCTATGCTAGTGAGTCTTGGTTGGTCATTGCTGCTTACGTTACTTTTGCCTGATTCCGCCCATATGCTGCCGATTTGACAAAGAAGGAGAAGATATTGAAGAGCGCGGCTTGGACTTGGATTACCACTTCAAAGGAGGCCTTCAACATCAAGGCACCGGTTGTAAGCTTTCCTTTGATCATTTGATAATACAAAGTATACTTTGCTTCCCATAAATCTGTTAATATTAACTCGTTTAGCATGATACTCCTTGATTTGTCATGTAGTTTGCTTTGAAACACATATACTATGTGTTAGTGTCTGTCGATCTGTGAATTCACCGGTGGTCAGTATGCTCTTACAAGGTTTTTGATAGGGTCCTACTGCAAATTTGTATGGTTTCAATAGGTTTTCAAATAAAAATTTGGCCACCAGTTAGTGTGTCTAGGTGTGTTACTACTCCTTTCAGTCCATGTTTTGGTCATGCCATCACTCATTTTGAAGATTCATCACTAAAATTTCGGTGTCACCGTCTTAGTCACATCACCTTGGTCATCATTTCATGTAATGTCATCATTAGGTCTTAGGGTCAAAATCATAAAATAGGTCATTTCACCATTAAATTCAGCATTGAAATGAGTAGTAATAGTGAAAATTTTCAATAAAGGTTTCAAAAGTGTAATTTTATTTCTATCATGATGTAATATGAATAAAAAGGTTCTAAAAGTTGCAGTTCCAAATCAAATTGTAAAAGCACATGGTGGGGCCACTACACCACTAAAGAGAAAATCAATTTCCAAGCTATAAAATACCAAAAGAGCATCTCATTTTCTCATTCCATCTTCAAGAAACATCTATCCACCTTCAAAGAGCACTTGCACCCTCAGAGAAGTGATTTATTGCCATCAAAGTCCCCATTTACCTTCAGCATCGCGCTTTTCACTTGCAGTGCTGCACTTTTACCAGAGTGTGTTGCGCTTTCTTCAAGGAAGCAAAAACTTCATTTTATTGGTTTCTACATCAGCAAGCATGTTCCAATGTATCAGCTACAATTAAGTGGGTCCCTAAATTACCTCTTTTGACTTCATTTCATGCTTGGAAAGACCAATTCCCTCTTATAGGGTTTTATAGCATTTGCTTGGTTTCATAATCCCTTTGACAAAATTGTTGAGTAAAACCCTACTTTTAAAGCTCTAATACCTTCCCCCACCTACCATATACTACCCTTGACACTTCCCCTCACTCATATCCCCCATTTTCACTATTATCCCACAAACCCTAGCCTAGACTAGACTTTCCCAGGCTAGGACTGTGTTTTCCCCTTTTGGACCCCTTCCCCTCACTCATTCCCTAAAATTTCACTTCTCCCTACTTCCTAACACCTACCCCTACCCACCTAAATTTTCCCAAGAATTTAAGACACCCCTAACCCCTTCATCTCCCTTCATCTCCCTTCATCTCCCTTCATTCCTAAGAACTTCCCAAATCCCATGTTTTTCCCTACACTAAACCCTTATTTCCCCTCCCATTGAGCCAGGGTTTACCATGGATTTTGAAACCACTGAGAAGAAGACACACAAGGGAGGTTAGATCAGCAGGTATGAGCCCACTACAACACATGAGATCATGTCTTCACCCTTCCTTAAGAAATCATTCCAGGATGCAGGTTTCCTTGCCTTTTTCCAAAAGCTTAAGGAACTTGGTTTTCATGACAAACTTACCAGCACTTTTGCCACCAGTTTGAGGAGATATAAGGTGATTATTGCAGGGGTGGTGTTCACTTTTTTAGCAGAGGTCATTGCCACAGCTACAGGGATTCCAAACAATGGAGAAACTTGGTTCAAGAGTAGAGACCTTGACATTGAAAGCTACAAAATGTATTTGAAACCTGCATACAAAGCAACTCCAGCACACATCTTTCCATTGAGATAGTTGCTGGACAAGTATTCCCCTCTCATGAAATTGATCATGAAATATTTTACATGTGATGGTAGGTACTCGAGGTTATATTAGTATCATGTGAGACTGTTGATGCATTTCATCGATGTAAAAGCTCTCAACTTGCCTCATTACCTTCACAGAAGGATGGTAAAAATGGGAGAGAAGGTACATATGTTAGGAGAAGATCATCATACTAGTCTGTTTCACCATGGCTTGGTAAAAATATCGGTTTACCATAATCTCACACAGATCAATTTGTCTTGGGATGGTTTTATATATTCAGCTTCTCTTTTGTCTTCTTCAGCTCAATCTAGCAGCCACTCTACACTTTTGACTTCACCAGCACAACAAGAGGTGGCTTCCATAAGCAGACCTATCACCATAAATCCTAGGGCAGAGGTGACTCAAACATATGTTAGAGGAAAGAGTCTTTTGTTTTCTCCAGACATTGTTGAAAGGGCCAAGTCTACATCAGGTGAGAAAGAAACATCATCACGACACGAGGCACCATTTTAGGATGAGGAACCAATTCATCTTGACACTGATATGGAAGATTTAGAAATGCATGAGGAGGAAAAAACAATGAAGCAGATCATCATGGAGAAGGAGGCTGAGATTAGAGAGCTCAAAGACAGTTTTTCAAAGGCAAATTTCTTGGTTTCATTCTTGCAATAGGAGAACATGCAGCTATAAGTAAATCAGTTGCTCTTAAACAAGCCCAAAGAAGATTTGAGAAAGGATGATGCCAAATGTAAGGTAGTTGTTGATGTAGATGATTTAGAGGATAAATAAGAGAATTTTAAAGCAAGGAGAGCAAGAATAATACATCTCAAGAGGGCACTTGAGCAGCAAAAAGAACCATCTCCACCAGAAGGTCAAATGACTGTTGATGAACTCATTTTTGCAGAAATTGAGAAAGAAAAAGTAGGTTGGTTGGATAGGGTGAATGGCCACTTCGAAAAGATTCTTAAGAGGCAAAATAGCAATAACAACCTTTACACATGGTCATGCATTATTATACAAGGAATGAGGTCTCCCAAATCATAATCAAGCTAGTGAAAAATAAGTAGAAGCAAACTCTAATGAGGAAAAAAGAGAAGGATAAGCTTGATTTTCTGGTTGAGGCCTCCCTCATAGCTTGAAACATCATCGCCTAGCTTCATGGAGAAATTTTGGGTAAATTTTGAAGAAAATTTGTGAAATTTTGAAGAAACTTTTTGAAATTCTGGTTTTTTGTGACTTTTGGCCTAATTGGAAATACCAGTTCAGCCAAGCTTTTTTCTCGGACCTCCAAATGGAAAAAAGTTTGCATTGATGGATAGCTAGTACCCTACACATGTCAGCTATACTTTTTTGGTGCCTTGTCAGCAAATAGGTTGGGATAAAATGCCCAAAAACATGCAAAAATTCACTTTCTGCCATTGTTTTAGATTGGGCGTTGTGCTTTTGGGAGTAACTTTCGGAAAATGAGCTTTTCTCTGCCTTGGAGTGTCAATTTTTCTTGCTTGAGGTTTATAATGACAATTATACATCCTCAACTTTCCTTTGGTACCTTCAAAGCTGGATTTTGAGCAGTGGAAGGCCCTCAAAAGTCCCTTCAAATATTGGTGCTCTGCTTTTGTCTAGTGGCGCTACGCTTTTGCCTGGAAGCCCTATAACAACTTGGGTTGAGTTACTAGTACTGGAACCCTTGGTTGGAAAAATGTTCTGGAAGCCCTTGGTGGGTTTATTTACTACTCCTGGAAGCCATGGTCAGACAAACACTCTGGAATCCCGGTAGCAGTTGTGGGTTGAGTTACTAGTCTTGGAAGTCCTGGTTGGAATAAATGTTCTAGAGTCCTAGATGTCTTCGGTATAGACCGATCTGGCGATGGGTAGTGATGTACAACCATGAGGTGGAATAACTCGTAGAGGGTTGAGGTGGAATCACTGGTAGAGGGTTGAGCTAGAATCACTGGTGGAGGGTTGAGCTGGAATCACTGGTATAGGGTTGAGGTGGTTTGGCTCTTGGATGCCCTGGTTTGGTTTTGTTTGATTTGTTTCATGGGATCCCACATTCATGCTTGGAATATGGCACAGGGGTGATTGGCTGAAAGAAATATTTGGTTCATATAATATATGGTTGGGTGGTTCGTGGAAGCCCTCAACTTGGTTGGCTTATTCATTCATCAACAAGTGCTTCTTGTCCTTCGTATTTTATGTGTAAAAGCATTGGCTTATATGTGGCTTTTATGGTTGTTATATCCTTGGTATTTATGTTGATTATATGTTGGTTACAAGTATGTTTTATGATAGAATTAATGTATGGATTTCATCATGTTTTGGTTGGAAAATGAATGTACACTATATATATGTCCTAATAAATGACAATGCAGCTATTTTGATATGAAATCAATGCTTCCTTATGAATCTCAGATAAGTAGGAGACCCCTATGCTCAGATTTGATTTTATGACATGTAGATTACATATTTGTGACATGTTTAACGAAATTCCTTTCATGGATAGTAGGGGTCAAATCAAGTACTTGTGTCAATATTTAAATTAATACATTTGTTTCCATGTTATTTGTGATTCATGATGTTTTCATGAAGTTCTAGGCAGTGGCCTGAGTCCCGGCCCTGAAAAAGTGGCATAGAATCTGAGGTCATTGACACAAAACTACCTGTAAAAGTCCACGGTAATTGGCATGCCTTGCTATGGGAGCAACTAGAAGGCCTTAATTTCTTGTTGGGCTTGTCCCGGGAGTGGATGAGGGTCCATATCAATCAAATGATGAGTTGTCTAAGGGGTTAATCACCTGGAAGGGTTGGTTGGGTCCTGAAGGTTTTGTAGGATGTGTGGAAGGTCATATTAGTTGTGTTCAGTCGGTTCCATTTCCTTAAGGTGACCTAGGAGGTTGAATCACATCATAGTAGCCTCTCTTCACATCTTTACCCAGTGGACCAAGTATATTGGGTAAATATGGGAGGAGGGTGGTATAAGATCGAGTTTTGTTCTCTTTGGGTGATCTTTGGTCTTTGTTATCATTGTGTGATATATGATACCACAAAGTGGTATCAAAGCATGGTTCACCTCTTGGACTGGATGGGTGGTGTGTGTTGGTCATGCATACATGTTGATTACATATGTGCTCCTTATGCTTGTGGTCTATGTGTTTGTTGCATATGCATGTCGTGGTCACAATTACAATGGTGTCGCCATGTGAAATTTGATGGTGTCATTGTTGAATATGGTCGTTATGAGTGTATTCCAGTTATGAATTGGTCATGTATGTCAGTGTGTACATGTTGGTGTGCATTTGTTGACATGGTGATAGTTTTCGTGTATGATGTCATGGTATGGTCATGCATTAATAACTAGACGCTGGTAGAAATGATGTGTAGATACTATTATGATTATGATTATATGTTGACATGATTATGTTTATACATGTACCATGCCAATCTGGTTGATCTTGAAGATGAGACATTCTTCCCTAAACTAAACTGAGGTACGTTGGTTTGTTTATGATTTGGTTTAGTTGACACGATATATCATGCAGGAAGAGAAGAGCAAAGATGACTAGCAAGATGGTAGACTAAAAGTCACGAGACTCTCCCTATGGATCAAATGAGCAGCACGGTGATGAGTACCCCCCTCACATATAAGACTCTTCGAGAAGTTTGAAGACAAAAATAAGGAGTTTCAAAGAAGATAATGACTGAATCATTCAATCATAAGAGGGACTTGCCAGGGAACATGAGAAACAAGTGGTAGTCAATGAAATTATCCTTCAAAGCTTGTCAAACTTGCAAAGACAGAGACCACTTCGGATCAACCATGGATAGGAGGATAGGACTAATGGGGCATATGGCAGTAGATCTCATGGTGGGCATAGGTCAGATAGAGATGACACAGTCATAGATGGAAAATTTTTGGATACACCTAATAAACGAGGCATTAGACATGGGCGTTACTCTAGTTCTGGTTTTGATAGGTACCATGGTCTTCATCGTTATCATCCTTATAGGAGGAGCGACAGGGGATATTTTCAAGATGAGTTCAAGAAAGAAAAGCCACCTACATTTGATGGAGAAATGAAGAAGATATAAGATGCATAAGTGTGGTTGCTTGGGATGAACTAGTTCTTCAGATTACATCATTACTCATAGAACATGAAGGCCAGGATAACTACATTCAGTCTTAAAAGTAAAGCAAGCATTTGGTGGGAAGATGTAAAGAATGTTAGAGGTATTTGTGAAGAGGAGAAGACTTGGAGTGAGTTTGAGAGACTATAGAATTATCTGTCAGAGAGATGTTGTGACGACAAGGCAAAGGAATTCTATGAGTTGAAGATGGGATCTATGACCGATGAGGAGTACACTAGCAAATTTTTGGAGTTATTGAGGTATGTGTGTTACCTCAATGAGGAGAAGGCCAAGTTTCAGCGATTCATCAGTGGGTTTTCGATAGCATTCAAGGACATAATTGAGTTTGATGAGCCTATATCATTAGAGGAGGTCATCTGGAAGCTAAAGCATTATTATGAGCAATCAAAGCGCAGATCTCAGACTAAACTAGACGGGAAATGTAATGCAAATAATAAAGGAAAATGGGACAAGAAACTAGTAAGGCCTCGGGACACAGGTAACAAAGTGAATGTAGCACCACCTAAAAATTTCAATGCATCATATAGAGGACATGGATTTCAGTCTGAGGAGCAGAACAAGGGTGCAGGTTGGAAGCATTTACAGTGTTGGACTGATCTGAATATGGACAAACTAGTTTTGTTGTGCGAGCTTCCTCATCAGTTAAATAAAAGTGTGCTTAAGGATTGTCTCAAATTAGCAATTTATGAGAGGATTTATGTGTCTTTTATGTGCAATTTATGAGGTATATTGGCTTTTAAAATCACATGTACAACAAGTAAATTGCAGAGAATGTAATACACAACAAACACATAACACATATCTGATAACGGAATTCACCCCTCATGGGCTACATCTCCATGGACTTGTTTCAATGGCTTGGACCTCTTTGGATTAATGGTAAATTCTCTTATTGCATGCACCTACAATGCTCTAATTGCTTTGCAACCTCCTCCATTGGATTCAGAAGACCCAAAAACCCCTAAGTAGCCTCTTATGCCTCTGCAAATGGTCTTCATGTGAACTAGGCATGGCCTCCTCTCCTGGTGGCCCTGGGCATATTTTATCTTCAAAGTGGAAAAATCAATTACAGAGGTGCTCCTTTGCCTCTGTGACATGCACCTTTATGCTCATAGCATCCAAATCATATAGGATTGACTCTTTTTTAGCCTAATTTGACCGAAATATGCCAAAGTTATGGCTTCTTCAATTTTTCCTAGAAAAACTCCACTAAAATTAGAGAAACTCCAGTTAACCCCGACAATTATGGAGCTCCACCGAAAATGGAGGACTCTGCCAACTTCTCCGCTAAGTTAAGCATTGGTTAATTAGTGGATAAACATTGTTTAATTAGGAGATAAGTGTGAGTTATGCACTAATGGCGAGATTTAATTAATCCGCATTAACCAAGGATTGTGTGCATTTTAAACCTTAATTAAGGTTAGTTAATCCGGTTTAATATGTTAAAACCTCCGCGCATATGGTTTGGCCTCCACCACGGTCATGGCCGATGGTTCTGTGTGATGGATCTAGCCCCCCATTTCCTCTGCCATACCAATGTTTAAACCTTAATTATATGTGAATTACATATATATGTAAGAAACAATGTGGAGCATAATTGGTAAGACGTAGTGTTTGTGTGGGGGAGGTCGCGAGGTCGAGCTGACCTCCGCCCGTCCTCCATATAAAAATATTTCCCGTCCATAAAATGACTTCGACTTTTGGAGGGGGCACATGGCGGCCTCCGAGATAGCCACGTGTCAGCACATTACTGGTCCGACTGAAACCAATTAAATTGCCAAATCACCAACCAATCTGGAATGGACACTTGTAAGCACCTCATTGGTCCACCTAGGGGGAATATTCCTTGGAATTTTTATTTTTTTTGAATTGGCAGTACGGATGCCCGATTAGCATCCTTGTCACCAAAATTTACTTGTTTATCCAAGAGATTAAAATGCTCTAACTTTATCATACTGACTTTGTTTTGAGTGAAACAAAGTGCACCGGAATCAGGAAGACGGGGTCTATCCGGTCATTTTGGTTTCGAGCGATTTTGAACACTTTCATTATTTTAGCAAATTTTTGCCCCCAATTTAGTTTTTGATAACTCCTTCCCACTTTCAGGCTTTTTGACTCATAAAAGTTGGTTATCTGATGAGAGTTTAATACTCCTCTCTTTTCCAAGTTCTATAAACTTGATTTTACTTGAAAAATATCCATGACAACCACTTGGGTTCACTGACATGCCTTGCCTTGCAAATGGCTTGACACTTCAACCAATGTCCTCTTTTTGTTGTTGACCCAATCCAACACTTGTTGGGTGCTTGCTAACTGATTAAACATCTTGTTGTACCAAAGCGATTCCTCAGTGCTTGGAAAGCTGACTGATGGCCTTCCCACTGTGAATCTTGTTCCTCTTTTGCACAAAACATGCATTCGATGCAAGCTTATCCTTGGAAACCACTTTTCCAATTTAAGCCCATCTGAGTGAACTACACCAATGAGTTCCAATATCAGTGATCACAAGAAAATAAATGACCATTCTTTTTACCTCCACGGTTCCAAATTACACATCTAGAAGAATGCATTCTCCATCTCTTTCGCTTCTTGGTGTTAACACATCAAATGGTCTACAATGGTTGTTGTTTTTGCTGCAATATTTTTGGCATCTTGTCCACTTTCTGCTTCTTGATTCCATCATCCTCTACTATTGACATGCTTCTCATGCCATGATTTGAGAATGAAGGCTAATCATGAGCCTCTCGCTCAAAAGTGGACCTTCCAAAATCCTGAGACATCTTATCACAAGAAAAACCATTAACTTGAAAAACACATCATGCAAGAAACATAACTTGACGACCTCTTCCTTTTTTCTCCTTCAAAGCAACAAATGTCACATCCTGTGAACATCGTCATGTACTGTTACATCTTGGTGTGCAAACAAAACATCTGTGTAATTTGTCGATGGGTTTCGACAAAACATGTGTCTTCAAACCATTAACTCTTGAGTCAAACAAAAGCATGTACAACACTTGACGATTCTTTGCACAAACAACAAGAATTTCACATATCATGAAACAATTCGTCAACATCTCCCTTTCATTTTTTGAGACAAAATCAACTCTTCCAAGTCGATATGACATACATGTAACAATCAATCAACCAACACAAGTCAACACTCATGCATGTGCAAATGATAAACATTCTCAAGTTGACAAGCATACATGATAAACAAGGCAATCAACCAACACAATTAAATCACTTGTGCATGTTCAAGAACACTGAAACTATAAAAAAATTCCACTATTCACACACACAAACTCTCATGCATGTATACAATGCTCAACTCTCTCGCAAGTACAATCACAAGTACAAGAATCCCATTGATATGTACAAGTACTTAAAGAGCTGAAATGACCAAATTTAGACCCAATTCGACCTTTGGTCTAGTTGCAGCAAATTTTGTCAACATACTCCACTTTCAAACACCTTCCTGGCGTAAACATGCAACATGCATTATAGAGAAAAAGAAATGCATTCACATGAAAATTGCAACTACAAATTTCCATCTTTGTTGCATCTAAGTGAGTCAACATAACTCTACTTTTCCAACATATTGCTTTGTGCAATATGCAGCATACTTTCAAGAGAAAAGGAATGCATTCAATTGGCAAAGAAATGCATCAATAAGGCAAGATTTGCATCAATTATCAAAAATAAATGCAAGGCCTTAATTGGTTAAGAAATCTAACCATCTATTTCCAAACCACTTCAATGGTGTTTCTTTCAGTTGCACTTCATCATGTGAATCATCCTGACCCACATCAATTATGTAATCCTATTTTCCATTATTGTCAAGAACTATCTCCACCTTCTTCAAGTGTCGTGGATGACTTGTTAGATACAGAGTCCAACACTTGTCTACAATATGACCCTGCTTATGGCAATGAGTGAAAAATAATTTCATCTTCTTTTCAACATGGTTTGCATTGTCCATTGGACCTTTAGCTTTATGTCTCATTTGTTTAGAAAGTTTCATGTGTAAGGCTATCTTCTTCCAACACCTCGAAACAGTATGGTTATTCAAACCACAAAAGGAAAATGTAATTTTTCTCCAAATCTTATGTGAGGATTTTCCATGTTTATCATAATCAAAAGAAACTTGATTAAAGGCATATTTATACCTTGCACATTCACCTTTGTCGCCTTCTTGAGGAGGTGAATTTGATGAGGTAGTGGCTCTCTTCGGAATACCAACAGTGGCTTCAATGACTTTAGAGCTTTCAATATCCTCTTGTTTTCCATTTCCATTAGTTGCATGCTTATGAGCATCTTCTTGCAAAGTGGGTGTACAACTTTTGCATTCCTCGTGAACACAAAATTCATAAGATTGAGTTAATGGACATGTAAAGAAAGTCTTTCTTGGAACACCTTCACGTGCCTCCTTGGCTTTGGAGCATTCTCCATCATTTTGTCCATAACCAAGACCCAAATACCTAGGTCTTTCCTCAATAACAATTGGCTCAACTATGCCTTGTGCATTTTTTTCCAATCCTTTACCTTGATAGCCCATGTTCATCAATAATTTGGAACCTATTCCTCTAATGTGTCTTTCAAGAGCACCAAAAAATTCATCATGAGAGTAAATTGAAGATAAACTTGATTTGCATACCTCATTTTCATGCACATACTTGGCTAGAGTTCCCTTGGCATCATGGAGTTGAATCTCCATCTCATGCATCTTTTCAATAATCTCTTTCTCCTCCTCCTTCATGGAAATCAACTGCTCTTTAAGTATATTCCTCTCCTTCTTATCTTCATACATCTCTTGCACCATATCTCTCATGATGTAGAGCTTCTGCAACATCTCTTTGTCAAAGAGTCTTGCTAAGGAAGATTGATTAGAAACAGTACTTGATGAAGCTGTCGTCACACTTGTAATGCATAAAAAGTTTATTTGATGTGATTTGAGAGCTAAGTCCTCAATCTTGAACTTCTCTCTCTTCAGCTTACACACATAAACTCGCACACAATTAAATTCTCCTTGCATAAATACAAAACCAATAGTTAATTCTCTAGCTAACCTTGGCAAACCATCTCAAGGCTAAAATGAGCTAAATTGTGCCTTGATACCAACTTGATCTAAATATGTACAAACTAGTTTTGTTGTGCTAGCTTCCTCATGAGTTAAATAAAAGTGTGCTTAAGGATCGTCTCAAATTAGCAAGTTATGAGAGACTTTATGTGTCAAATTTATGTGTCTTTTATGTGAAATTTACGAGGTATATTAGCTTTTGAAATAACATGTACAACAATTAAATTGCATAAAATGTAATACACAGCAAACACATAACACATAGTTGATAACGGAGTTCACCCCTCCTGGGCTACATCTCCATGGACCTGCTTCAATGGCTTGACCCTCTTTGGATTAACGGCCAATTATCTAGTTACATGCACCTACAGTGCTCCAATGGCTCTGCAACATGCTCCATTGGATTCATAAGACCCAAAAACCCCTAAGTAGCCTCTTCTGGCTCTGTAAATGGTCTTCAGGTGAACTAGACACAACCTCCCCTCCTGGTGGCCCTGGGCATATTTTATCTTCAAAGTGGAAAAATCACTTACAGAAGTGTTCCTTTGCCTCTGCAACCTACACCATCATGCTTAGAGCATCCAAATCATCTAGGATTGACTCTTTATGAGCCTAATTTGGTCGAAATATGCCAAAGTTATGGCTTCTTTAGTTTTTCCTATAAAAACTCCACTAAAACTGGAGAAACTCCAATTAACCCCGACAATTTTGGAGCTCCGCCAAAAATGGCAGACTCCGCCAAGTTAAGCACTAGTTAATTAGTGGATAAACATTGTTTAATTAGGAGATAAGTGCGAGTTAGGCACTAATGTCAGGATTTAATTAATCCGCGTTAACCAAGGATTATGCACATTTTAAACCTTAATTAAGGTTAGTTAATCTGGTTTAATATGTTTAAACCTCCGCACATATGGTTTGGACTCCTTCACGGTCATGTCCAACGGTCCTGTGCGATGGGGCTGGCCCCCCATTTCCTATGCCATACCAATGTTTAAACCTTAATGTTGTGTAACCAGCTCCAAAAATAGAAGAAAATAGATATCAACGCCTTAGAAATAAGCCACTTCAAGGGGGCAACCTCCAATACATTACATGAATGAACAATTATTGGATGATACAAATTACAAAACCTCATTTCTATATATAGGAGTCCATGGGGCCACAATGTAATCCTAGTGGGGCCACAATGTAATCCTAGCCGACCTAACAATAATAATTTTAGGGCACAATAATAACATAATGGGGGTTACAAGGGTACAATAATAACAATAAGGGGGTTACACTAACAACAATAAGGGACTATAATAGTAATATAGGGACCTAAAATACCCCTCTCCTTCAAAAAAGTGTTGTCCTCAACGCTTGAGTAACTCTGGGTGCTTCTATATAAAATTCTCATCCTCCCATGTAGAATCTTCAGTGGGTAAGTTCTTCCACTTGATGAGATACTCTGAAATTGATCGATTCCGTAGCTGTCGAGTTCTTGTTTCCATGACCGCTTCAGGTTCCAATATGATTTTCCTTCCTCATCAAGTTCTGGCAATATTGTTTGAACTGGAAGATTTTCACCTATAACCTTCTTTAAGCATGAAACATGGAAAACTAGATGTACTCGCGAAGAAGCAGGAAGCTCCAATTTGTATGCCATGGTACCAATCTTTTGCAACACCTTGTAAGGACCATAGTACTTTGGCGATAATTTATTATCCTTCTTAGCTTGCTTGAGGGACATTTGTTTGTATGGTTGTAGCCGTAAAAATACCCAATCTCCTACATAAAAACTTCTCTCGCTACGATGTTGATCTGCCTGTTGTTTCATTCGATTTTGTGCCAAATTCAGGTTATCCTTTAAGAGTTGGAGAACTTCTTGTTGATGCTCGATGTGATCTTCCACTGCTTGAACCTTCGAATTTTTCCTTAAAGATGATGTGATGGATGGTGGATGATATCCATAAAGTGCCATAAATGGGGTCATTTTTGCTGCAGTATGGAAGGAAGTGTTATACCACCATTCAACAAGAGGTAACCACTTGACCCATTGTGTTTGTTTATCGGATACAAAACAACGAAGATATCCTTCCAAACATTTATTTACGATCTCAGTTTGACCATCAGATTGAGGATGATAAGATGAGCTATGAGCTAATTGAGTACCCAAACAAGAAAATAACTCCGTCCAAAAATTTCCGGTAAAAATGGGATCTCTGTCGCTCACAATAACCCTTGGGCTTCCATGTAGCTTTTGAATTCTGTCCATAAATGTAGTAGCAACTGTACTTGCTTTAAATGGATGAGATAATGCACAAAAATGTGCATACTTGGTAAGTCTATCAACTACTACCATGATGACATTATTTCCTTCGGACTTAAGTAAACCTGTGATAAAATCCATTGAAATCTCCTCCCAACATTGACTTGGAATGGATAAAGGTTTTAGAAGTCCCGGGGTCTTAATTGTCTCAACTTTATTCTACTGGCAAACCAAACATTCCATCACAAACTTTTGAATATCAGATTTAAGGCCATCCCAAAAAAATTCTTTCTTCACCCTTTGGTAAGTTTTTAAAAATCACGAGTGTCCTCCTAAAGGAGAAGTGTGCAATTCCAGAAGAATCTTTTGTTTTAGTTGGGAATTCTTACAAAGATATAAGCGATCTTCGTACCATAAGGAATCATTTTTCCAACTAAATGTATCGGATGTACTAGGATCTTGCTGCAACTTTTGAATGAGTGTCCATACATCTTTGTCCTTCTTCCATTCATCTCTTGCTTCGGTTATCGAATCTGGTTGGATAATAGAAATGGCACAAAGCAATGCTTCCACCTCTTCATTCTTTCTTGAGAGTGCATCTGCAACAACATTAAGCTTTCCTTTTTTGTAGATTATTTCAAAGTCATAACCCAACATCTTTGTGACCCATTTTTTGCTGCTCTTCTGAAGATAGTCTTTGTTCCAAAAAGTGTTTAAGACTATCATGATCAGTTTTTACCTTGAAGTGTCTTCCCATTAGGTAAGTTCGCCATTTCTTTAGTGCATGTAGTATTGCTAACATTTCCTTCTCATAAATAGGTTTTTGTAAATACTTTCCTTTGATCGGACGACTTTCAAAAGCAATGGGTCTTCCTTCCTGCATTAAAACTGCACCAATTCCATTTCCTGAGGCATCACATTCCACAATAAAGGTTTTTGTGAAGTCTGGTGTAGCTAAGACCGGTGCTAGGCACATTGCCTCTTTAAGACGTTCAAAGGCCTTAGTTGCTTGAGGAGTCCATGAAAATTCATCTTTCTTCAATAATGTTGTTAGAGGTGCTGCTATTCTCCCATAATTCTTAACAAACTTGCGATAATACCCTGTTAACTTGAGAAATCCTCGCAACTGCTTTATGGTTGTGGGGACTTTCCATTCCTTAATGGCTTTAATTTTGTTAGGGTCTACTTTAACACCCTCGTGAGATACAATATGACCCAGATATTCCACCTCTTGTACTCCAAAGAAACATTTGGATGTTTTTGCATATAATTGTTTCTCCTGCAATAGTTTGAGCACCCTGTCAACATGTTCAACATGATCCTTCGAAGACCTGCTGTAGATTAGTATATCATCAAAAAATACTAGCACAAATTTTCTAAGGAAGGGTTTGAAAATGGAATTCATCAACCCTTGAAATGTTGAAGGTGCATTGGTAAGGCCAAAAGGCATGACCAAAAATTCATAATGACCCTCATGAGTTCGAAATGCTGTTTTTGGAATATCTTCGGTCTTCATTCTAATTTGATGATATCCTGAACGAAGATCCAACTTGGTAAAATAAATTGCTCCATGTAATTCATCCAATAATTCATCGATCACAGGAATGGGAAATTTATCTTTAATGGTGAGCTTATTGAGCTCCCTATAATCCGGACACATTCGCCATGATCCATCCTTCTTGTGTACCAATACTACGGGAGCAGAGAAAGAACTTTGACTAGGTTGAATTATACCCGCCTCTAACATTTCTGCAATCATACGTTCAATTTCGCTCTTTTGGAAATAAGGATATCTATAAGGCCTGATGTTTGGAGGAACACTTCCTGGAATCAAATGAATAGCATGATCATGATCACGAATAGGTGGGAGTCCTTTGGGAGTTTCAAACACCTTGGAATGATTGTCAAAGACTTGTTGGAGATCTGCAGAAATAGATGATTTTGATGTCGGAACTTCTAGTGAGCATAATTGTGCAATTATGCCTCGTTGTTCTTTCTTTAGAAGCTTTTTCATGACATTAGAGCTTATTATCCTTCCCGGCTTCCCTTCAATACCTCATAATTCGACTTCCTTTCCTTCTGAAAAAAATTTCAAGAAAAGTTCTTGAAAATTAAAAGCTACCGTCCCCAAAGATTGTAACCATTGTACTCCTAGTACAACATCGGCACCTCCCATAGGAATGGAAAGCATTGGACTAGTCAATACATATTCCCCCATGGTTAGCTTGATATTATGGCATTTTCTAGAGCAATTTATAGTTCCTCCATTTGCAACCATCACTTGACATTCTGGTGCTGGGTATAGGAAACAATTTAATTCCATGGCTACCTTACAATGAATAAAATTATGGGTGCTACCTGAATCAATCAACACTATTACCTTTTTCTTCTTGATTTGTCCTTCTATCTTGAGAGTTTGAGGAGTGGTAATTCCTGCCGGTGCATTACACGATATGGTCGGATTCATTTCTTCCTCTTCTAGGGTTGGTTCCTGGTGTATATCCTCTTCTTGTTCATTTTCTTCTTCCTCTTCACAATCTATATAAAATAATTTCTTCTCAGCACACTTATGACCTTTAGTGTATTTGCTATCACAACTGTAGCAAAGCCCTTTTGCTCTTTTTCTTCCAATTGTTGTGGTGTCAACCTTGTAGGTTGTGGAAATCTAGGCATAGCAACACTTCCTTCTTTATAGAATTGAGTGGTAGGCTTCCTTGTAGCCATAATTTTACATTCAACTTTTCTTGCCAACCTGAATGCCTTCTCCAATGAATCAGGTTCCAAAACGCGAACTTCATGTTGGATGTTATCCTTTAAAGTGTCTATGAAGAGATCAATCGTGTGTTCCTCTGGAATATCAGCTACCCTTATATTCAATTTTTGGAAGTCCTCAATCTGCTGCCCCACTAAACCCTTTTGTTTGAGATTTATCGATTGGCTAAAGAAGGTGTTGCTCTTTGTATCCTCATAATGTGCTATCATTTCCTCCGTAAAAATTGACCAAGTGACAATTTTTTTATGGGAGCAAAGCCATCGATACCATACAAATATATTTTGTTCTAAATGTAAAGTTGCAATGCGTACCTTTTGTGTGTTTTGCACGTTATGGAGATCAAAATATTGCTCCATCTGTAGTATCCATGTTACAGGATCCTTTCCATCAAACTTCCTCATATCCATTTTTGGAATATGGTGGTTCTTCCCTCCAACGGTAGAGTTTATGAAATCACGATTAACATTTATTTTGTTCTCATCATGAGTTTCCTCTACTATCTTTTCACCATTAGGAAACATTTCTTGTATCAACTTTTCCAAACCTTCGATGTCTACTTTTAGATCCTTCTTCATTTTTTCCATGTTGTCTTTCATTTTTTCATCGATCTTAGCTTCCATGTCATCCATCTTAGCTTCCATGCCCACTTCCATGCCATCCATCTTAGCTTCCAAACCATTCATCTTAGCTTCCATGCCTTTCTTCAAACCATCCATCTTAGTTTCCATGCCTTTCTTCAAAACTGCCATTTCATTTTTTGTTGTTCTTTGCGAGAGTGAAATTTGTTGCACTTGCTCTTGTAATTTTGATATGTCATGTTGACATTCTTCGTCTTCATGAGTCATAGTAGAGTCTTCTAAAGGCTTAATGGGTGTTGAATTCTTTTTTGGGGCCATTATTTAGAACCCAATACTACTATCTATTCTACAATATTCCCTTGGAATCAATTCAAATTGATTCTTCAAACAAGAATTATGAAATTTGGAAAAAAAATACGCACCTTTTTCTTTCTTTTGAGGAGCTCGACATTGAAATTGGATTATCTCTGTGATTGCGACCCTTCAATATTTGAAATTCAGCACTAAAGTAGCCCTCTGAATTCTCTTTTGAATGCCACAGGTCTGACCTAATTTGGATTCTCCAAGACAAAGTTGTGTCCAATCTCCCACAATGACCTAATTCTGGACTGGTTCAGTAGAGCGAAATTGTAGGGCTTGCCACGTGTCACTGTTTCGTCCTTTGTCTCTGAAATTGATAGCCAAGAAACTACGGTCTGTGTACTTGCGACCACTTTTTACGGCACTCCAATCCAATGCCCAGAGAGAGAGTTATTGAACTCTTCCCACGATCACCTCTTTGAGATGAAATTCAGGAGCCTGAAAAAGCACTACCTTCCACAGATCATATCTCCAAAACTATTGCGAACCAAGCTCTGAAATTTTTTGAAGAATTTCCTCAGGATTTCAGCTTCGCACCATATGAATTTCAGACTCTGAACCTTCGTACAAAAACATTTATAGCGCAAATGCCACGATGACCTGTTTAGGAGCCTGAAAAAATACCTAACTTCCACAGATGATATCTCCAAAAATATTGCGAACCAAGCTCTGAAATTTTTAGACAAGCTTCCTCAGGATTTCGGCTTCGCACCCTAAAAATTTCAGCTTCTGAAACTTCGTAGAAAAAAATTTATAGCGAAAATTCCACGATGACCTGTTTGGAGCAGCGAAACCCTAGAATCCAAAGCTCTGATACCAAATGTTGTGTAACCAGCTCCAAAAATAGAAGAAAAAATATATCAACGCCTTAGAAATAAGCCACTTAGAGGGGGAAACCTCCAATACATTACATAAATGAACAATTCTTGGATGATACAATTTACAAAACCTCCTTTCTATATATAGGAGTCCATGGGGCCATAATGTAATCCTGGTGGGCCACAATGTAGTCCTAGCCGACCTAACAATAATAATTTAAGGGCACAATAATAACAAAATGGGGGTTACAAGGGTACAATAATAACAATAAGGGGGTTACACTAACAACAATAAGGGACTATACTAGTAATAAGGGACTATACTAGAAGTGGCTTCAATGGCTTGACCCTCTTTGGATTAACGGCCAATTATCTGATTACATGCACCTACAATGCTCCAATGGCTCTACAACATGCTCCATTGAATTCATAAGACCCAAAAACCCCTAAGTAGCCTCTTCTGGCTCTGTAAATGGTCTTCAGGTGAACTAGACACAACCTCTCCTCCTGGTGGCCCTGGGCATATTTTATCTTCAAAGTGGAAAAATCACTTACAAAAGTGTTCCTTTTCCTCTGCAACCTACACCATCATGCTTAGAGCATCCAAATCATCTAGGATTGACTCTTTATGAGCCTAATTTGGTCAAAATATGCCAAAGTTATAGCTTCTTTAGTTTTTCCTAGAGAAACTCCACTAAAATTGGAGAAACTCCAATTAACCCCAACAATTTTGGAGCTCCGCCAAAAATGGCAGACTCCACCAAGTTAAGCACTGATTAATTAGTGGATAAACGTTGTTTAATTAGGAGATAAGTGCGAGTTAGGTGCTAATGTCAGGATTTAATTAATCCACATTAACCAAGGATTATGCACATTTTAAACCTTAATTAAGGTTAGTTAATATGGTTTAATATGTTTAAACCTCCGCACATATGGTTTGGACTCCGTCACGGTCATGTCCAACGGTCCTGTGCGATGGGGTTGGCCCCCCATTTCCTATGCCATACCAATGTTTAAACCTTAAGTATATGCGAATTACATATATATGTAAGAAACGATGTGGAGCATAATTGGTAAGACGTAATTTTTGTGTGGGGGAGGTCGCGGGGTCGAGCCCGACCTGCGCCCATCCACCATATAAAAATTTTTCCCATCCATAAAATGACTTCGACCTTTGGAGGGGGCACGTGGCGGCCTCTGAGCTAGCCATATGTCAGCACATTACTGGTCTGACCGAAACCAATTAAATTGCCAAATCACCAACCAATCCATAATGGACAATTGTCAGCACCTCATTGGTCCACCTGGGGGGAATATTATTTTTGTTGACTGGGTTGTACGGATGCCTAGTCAAAATCCCTGTCACCAAAATTTCCCTATTTAGCCAAGCGATCATAACACTCTAACTTTCTCATACAGACTCCGTTTTGAGTGAAACGAAGTGCGCCAAAATTAGGAAGACGAGGCTTATCTGGTCGTTCTGGTTTCGAGTGATTCTGAACATTTTCTTTTTTTTTTTTAAACAAAAATTTGCCCCCAATTAAGTTTCTGATTATGGACTTGTGGTAAGGATCATCATAGACAAGATCGTCCACAACATCGGGCTGGTAGGCCGCATATCTACAGTGCTGAGGCACAAATAGTGGGAGATGTTGGAAAGATTGTTCCTCATATTTATGTAGCATTGGATAACAGGAAGGCTGATCACTAGACATCTATCGTCAAGATGGATGGTAAGCTTTGTGATCAAGTTATTCTATTTTGATTGAACCTAGATCTAATTATAGTTATGATAAACCTCACTTGGTGGATAGTGTGATTTTAGTAAAGAATTACATGCAAACTCTTGGTTAGTGGAGTTGGCTACGGGTATAAAGAAGAGAGTTCATAATTGGGCAAGAGCTTGTGCATTTGAACTGAATGGTATGCCTACATCATTGCATTTGAATGTACTTCTATTGGGATCATATAGTATGTTATTGGTTATGGACTGGTTATATCTTCATAGGACCAAGGTGGATTTTTATGACAAGGCTATTGAGTGCTTTGATGACAATAGAGAGCAAAGAATCTTGTAGGGTAAGAAGAAGGAAACATCGGATATAATAGTGACATCTATGAAGGCAAAGCGCATTATCAGAAAAGGGTGTGTGTTATTTACAGTGCATATTTATAGTGATAAAGGTAAGGAGAATTAGGATACAAAGATATTAAGCATGTACCCAATATTACAACAATTTCGGGATGTGTTTCTAGTAGAGATTTCAGAATTTCTGCCTCGCAAAGAAGTGGACTTTTCTATTGAGTTGGTACCAGGGGCACCACCAACATCAAAGGCACCATACAAGATGAGCACTCCAAAGTTAGTAGAGTTAAATCTTCAGTTTAATGAAAAGCTTGACAGGGAATACATTAGGCCAAATGTTTCGCCATGGGGTGCACCAGTGTTGTTTGTGAAGAAGAAGTATGGTACTCTCAGGTTGTGCATCGATTACAGGTAGTTGAACAAGGTAAAAATCAAGAACATGTATCCATTGTTGAGGATTGATGACTTGTTTGATCATTTGAAGGGAGAAACATTGTTCTCGAAGATTGACTTGAGACCAGGATACCATCAAGTACACATCAAAGAAGAGCACACTTAAAAGACAACTATTAGGATAATCTATGGGTATTTTGAGTTTGTTGTAGTTTCATTTTGTTTGATTGATGCTCCAACTAATTTTATGTGCTTGATGAATAGTGTGTTACGTCCTTATCTAGACAATTTTGTTATTCTATTCATTGATGACATTTTGATATATTATAATAATGAAGAAGAGCATGTCGAACACTTAAAAACAGTATTGAGATTGTTGAGAGAGCCTCGGTTGTATGCTAAGCTCAGTAAATGCAGTTTCTTTCAGACAAAGGTACATTACTTGGGACATGTTGTTTCCAAGGAAGATATAGCAGTGGATATAGAAAAGACAAGGGCTACCATGGAATGGGAAGCTCCTAGGAATGTGGATGAGGTAAGGTCATTTATGGGGTTAGTAGGTTATTACAGGAAGTTCATCAGGAACTTCTCACAGATTTCTTATCCTATTACTTCATTGCAAAGGAAAGGTAAGAAGTTTGAATGGACAGAGAAATGTACAACCAACTTTGAGCAGTTGAAACAACTGTTGACGAATGCTCCAGTTCTAAAGATTGCAGATCTAGAGAAAGAGTTTGTGGTATGTACATATGTTATCAAGAGATGGCTTGGTAGACTCCTTATGCAGGAAGGACAAGTAGTGTGCTATGAGTCATGAAAACTTAATGAGCACGAGCAGAAATATCCGACACATGATCTAGAGTTAGCAGCGATCATCCATGCATTGAAGATGTGGAGGCACTATCTTCTTGGTAGGAGGCTTTTACTGATGAGTGATCATAGTGGATTGAGGTATATATTTGACCAGCCAAATCTGAATGTCAAGAAAGGTAGATAGTTATCCACAATCAGTGAGTTTGACTTTTATATTAGGTACATTAAATGTAAAGAGAACAGGGTTGCAGATGCTCTTAGCAGGTAGATACATGTAAACAGCATTGCAACTATGATTTCTTATGGGTTGGATTTACAGGATCGGATCTTACAAGGAGGTCAGCAGGATGACAGGTATAGAGATCTCATGCACAGGTTACAGGAGGCTACATGTTATTAGGATGTGGACTATCATCTCACAGCGGACGGATTGGTCACGTTTAGGGACAGGATATATGTGTTAGATGACAACAAGCTCAAGAATCTTATGTTGAGGGAATTTCACGCTAAGCCATATTCAAGTCACACGATATATCAATTAACATTGACAATAGTGAATAATTTCTACTATTGGCCAAATCTATAGAAGGAAGTGGCAGAGTTTGTGGTTAGGTGCTTGGATTGTCAATAGGTAAAAGCAGAGTGTAAGCATCCAGGTGGTTTACTACAGTCTATTTTGATTCCAGAGTGGAAGTGGGAGGTCATTTCCATGGATTTCATCACAGGTTTGTCGAGGACATCTAGATAACACGATTCCATCATGGTTGTGGTAGACAAGTTGACAAAGGTAGCGCACTTCATTCCAGTGAAGTCTATGTATTCAACTAACGGTGTGGCACAGGTATTCATCGGAGATGTAGTGAGGTTGCATGGTGATCCGAAGAAGATTATGTCAGATAGGGATGCTAAATTCACTTCCAAGTTTTGGAAGGAGTTGTTTGCAGGTTTAGGTACAAAGTCAGCCTTAATCACAACTTATCATCCATAGACAAATGGATAGAGAGAGAGGGTTAATAGGATATTTGAGGACATGTTGAAGATGTATGTGACGCATCAAAAACGGAAGTGGGAAGAGTATCTACCTTTGAGTTCACTTAGAACAATGGGTATCAGGAGTCACTAAAGATGAGTCTGTTTGAGGTACTCTATGGGTGGAGTCGTAATACTCCCATCAGTTGGAGTGATCCAGTGAACAGGGTGTTGACAGGACCAAATATGTTGGCAGAAATGGAACAAGAAATGCAGGTAATCAAGAAGAATCTAAAAGCAACACATGATAGGCAGAAAATTTATGCAGATCATAATAGGTTGTTTAAGGAGTTTTAGGTTTGGGAACAGGTGTACTTGCGCATCAAGCCCAAGAAGAGATCCTTGAGGATTAGATCATGTGCCAAGTTGGAACCTCAACATTGTGGACCTTTCAAGATTCTTGAGAGGATTGGACTAGTAGCCTATTGACTTGCATTGCCTCTGATAGTGAAAGTCCATGATGTTTTCAATGTGTCATTGCTTAAGAAGTATGTTAAAGATGTTGATCATGTGATTGATTAGTTTGTATTGCAAGTGGAGCCAAAAGGATAATTCCAACCAAAACCTTAGTGCATTTTGCAGAGAAAGGCGCTCATGCTTTGAAACCGAGCAATCGAGTAGGTTAAAGTTCAGATGCATGCTGTGTATCCTTCTCTATTTGCTGGTTGAGAGAATGTTTTTGGCATATGTTTTCGTGTGGTGTTTTGGTATATGTATATATGTGTATGGATGTAAATACCGCCATGAGTTGTGTTATAAAGCTCCAATAAGCGATATGGTTATCATGTTGTTATGTTTGTCATGTTGGTTATGTTAGTTCACTTTAAATAGGTTGTTCATTGTAAATATTTCAACGAGCTAAGTTAGAAAAATCCATAGGCAGTATGTTTTGCTTTCGTCAGTCTTGCTCGTTGTAGTTGTCATTGAACACCGAGGATGGTGTTCCCCCAAGGGGGAGAGTGATGTAACATCCCTGGTTAAAAATCCATGTAATAAAGATAATAAAGGAAAAATAATATCCAAGGTCACCGGACACTTATTTCAAGTTGAATGTTGGGCAAATCATCCTAGTGTGGGTGTTCATATGGTGTATTATGGTTAAGGAAAATGGAAAAGGCAACGGTAAAGGTTTTGGAAAGGCAAAGTGACATTAATTGGTATTTATTTATGAAAATAATGGAAAATAGTAGAAAAGGAAGGTGAAAGGTCATAGGTTGCATGTGAGGAGGAAAATAATGGAAATTTGAAGAAAATAGAGGCCTCATTAATAGAAAAATTATGAAGATCAGTTGGTACCTTATTTGTCAGTTTAATTTTGGAGCTCTCATTCTATTCTCTCTCTCTCTCATACTCTTGGACACTTATAAATTTATTGGAGAAGTGTGGCATACTTGGGATTTGGAGCAAGAAGGAAAAGGAAGAGTAGGAAAGTGCAAGAGGACATCGGGATCAACAACTACAATGGGTTTTTCTTACAGGTACCGAGTTTCATGTATGATTTCCTTGCTAGTTTTGGCATGCATGACATATGCATGTGGTTTTGAAATTTTTTTTACCCTGAATCCTATTGCAACAACTGATTAGTTTTCTTCTATTTGTTATTTTACTGAAAAATTTATTTATCGTTTACTACGGTAAATATCGAAGTCAATACGCTACAACCCTCACAAAGAAATACTGCAGAAAATAAATACAACGTAAGAAAGACTAGATGCACACACACATAAGTACAAAATTATTTTTGGACTAATTCCCAAAAAAAAAAAAAAAAAAAAAAAAAAAAAAAAACCCAACTTGGGAAAACTGGAGCAGCAGTTGAGGGTTTTAATATTAAGCAGTAGCAAATATGAGTTCAAATATTTGGATGCCCAGACTAGCTATCCAACAGAGGGAAATAACTGACAAAAAATCTAGTGAGAAAATTCTCACATCCACAGGTGATCCGACACTAACCTTAGCTCCGAGTGAGCTGCACTGCGTTGCCTCTGCATAGTGACTATGTCACCCTATGCAGTTCTACGTCACACAATTAGGAGCACTCGTTCTCCTCGCCTCTTATCTTATGTTTTCTGGAAACTGGACCCTCCTGGCCTTCGGAAATTCTATCCGACTTCTGGCACTGAATCCACTCTGTCTCCCAGCAAAATTGTGGATCTCCTCTGAAACATTGTGCAGCCTCTGCGTGGCCTCTGCACTGCCCCCCTTTAGAATTGTTGCCTCTCTATTATTCGCTCACCGACATTACTATCCCTACCCCTCTCTCACTGGAACACTCTCACTGGGTCTCTCTCCGGCAACTCAACGCTCCTACTCTATAAAATCGATCTGCCAGCGAGTTCAATCTCTCACTCAGTGTGTTCTCCAAGTGCCCATCGAGTTCCTTCTTATAATCTCTCGTTAAGACATCAATGACCATGATTAAATATTAATCGATGGCTAAGATTAACTTGGACTCGATCCACGCCTCGATCTAGAAGATACACACCCGACTTAATTAATACCCTTTAATTGGTCATATTTCCTAAATTTAGACTTAGGAAATATTAAAAACTGATTAATTATTTTAATTAAGTCACTTATGGGTGGAATTTCCCCAAAGAATTTATGGGTCTTGGAGAATACATGTGTCTTAGCCTCTTTGCAAAATCTCAAGGCTAGAGCATATCTGATGCTAAAAAAATCAACACTCGTTGTTAGCGAGGAATGTGCTCTAGTACTTTTGTCCTCCTGGTAGCAATACTCTGAATCTGTACCACCTCCTGCTATGCTGTTGATGTATGGCCTCACTTCCCACCAACTACTACGCAACTCTGATTCTGTGCTACATCTGTGTTGTTGCTACCTTACATACTGTTTCCAACTACTACATCTGCACTGCAACTTTGTTGCTGCTGCCACTGCAACATCTGCAACTATCTCTCATCTATTGCTGCTACAATTGAGATATGTCCATCACACTGAACCAACTATGTTAATTCTAATGCATATGTCACTTGAGTCCTGATTACTGCTAGTATCTACACTGTCACTGAAGCCTCTGCACTGTGCTCCTGCACTGCTGCCAACTCTGCTCTGTGTTGCTCAGTCTCTGACTACTACTAGCTATTGCATCTGTCACTCTGGCACCTGACTACACCAACTGTCATTGGTCCATCTTTCTACTGTTACTATGGGCTCCCGTATCAAGGGATTTATACAAGAGGTGGAATCCTCAAGGATCCTACCCACTTTGTAGCTCTCAGGGGCTACAAAACCAAATCACCCCACCTCACCCCTAGAGGTATGCCAGTGATCATGGCAAACTCTTCCTCCAATCTGGAGGACATCTTGTCGATCTCTGCGGATGCAACCTACTGATCTTGCTTCTCCTCTTTGTCCCTCTTTCCGAGTGGACACTAGGTGTTGTAGTGACCAATTTCACCACATTTGAAGCACTTGATCTTAAAAACGTCCTCCTTTCTTATACACTGCTCCTGCTGCCCCTTTGATGTGAGGACTACATTCTCCTCTTCCTTCACTTCCTTCGTCCCACTGCTACTGCTGCCACTGATGGTGTTGTTCACTAGATCTCGTCTCATCTCCTCCTATTACAAATCTGCCCACATCCTATCCCACCTTGGTAATGTTTCTCTGCCCAAAATACTTTGGACGAACGATTTCCATTCCTCAGAGACATAATTTAGAGCTATTCGCACCATCTTTGAATCCTGAGGCATTGACCCTACAACTGCGAACTGATCTCAAACATCCTTTAGCTTGGTGAGAAATTGGTCTATGCGATGCTCCTTCTGCATATGGGTGCATCTCAACTTTTCCTCCAAGTACATTTTCTGCAGCTCGGAAGATCCCCGGTACATCATGGCAAGGGAGTCCCATGTCTTTTTGGCTGTACACAAGGCCACTATGTGAGAAACCACATGATCTTGAACTCCATCGAGAATCATCCTCTTCACCTTAGCCATCTCTTTCTTGTATGTCTTATGCTGATCTGGATCTATGGGGACAACCACCATGTTATCAATGTAAGATTTGAGATTGTATTCGTCTAGAAGGAAGGAAATCCTTGCCTTCCAAATCACATAGTTAGACGCTTCGTCCAACTGATCTTGATCTCTTAGCCCCGTTGATGCCATCTTTCCAAACAAAAGTCGAACTCTGCCTCATCACCTCTGCGCAACTGTTGATTGGCTTTATGCACTCCCTGCTGGAGTGGGTAAATCTACTCTCAGCTACTATTGATCTGCATGGAAAATTATAATTTATTGGCTAGAAATTATCTAAGGACAAAATTCCCTCAGTGTGTGCTCTTCTTTCCTTCTGATGCTATTATGCTAGCTACTGCTGCAAAATAACTATGTCCCAGCTGAAGATCTAATCTGCAATAAAAATTGTTGTTGTTGCTCCCTCTGCCTCTGACAATCTTCGATTTGGAAATTTTGTTCTCTGTGGACTCACTCAGAGAAACAAATTTTCCTCGAAAATTGCCTTGCTGGCTAATGGACTCTACATCCTCTCTAGGGTTTCGAGCAGTTGCCTATGCAGTGCTTCGAAGCTCCCTCTTCCTTATGATTTCGAGCTCTTACGCTTCTATGTGCGCTCTGATACCATGTGAGAATTTTTTTACTTAGAATCCTACAGCAACAACTGATTATATTTATTCTATTTGTTATTTTACTGAACAAATTATTTATCGGTTACTACGGTAAATATCGAAGTCAATACGCCACAACCCTCACAAATAAATAATGAGGAAAACAAGTACAACGCAGGAAAGACTAGATGCACACACACATAAGTACACAATTATTTTTGGACTAAGTCCCCAAAAAAGCCCAACTTTGGAAAACTTGTGCAACAGCTGAGGGTTTTAATATTAAGCAGTAGCAAATCTGAGTACAAATCTTTGGATGCCCAGACTGGCTATCCAATACAAAGAAATGAATGACAAACAATCTAGTGATAAAATTCTCACATCCACAGGTGATCCGACATTGACCTTAGCTCTGAAAGTGTTGCTCTGCGCTGCCTCTGCACAGTCACCCTACGCAGTTCTGCGTCGCACAACTGGGACCACTTGTTCTCCTCGCCTATGATATTCTGTTGTCTGGAAACTGGACCCTCCTGGCCTCGAAAAATTCTCTCCGGTTTCTAGCACTGAATCAACTCTGTCTCCCAGCAAAATTGTGGATCTCCTCTGAAACATTGCGCAACCTCTGCGCTGCCTCTATGTGGAACTGTTACCTCTCTTTTATGCACTCACAGGATCTTGAAAACTTTCCTTCGTCATTACTATCCCTGCCCCTCTCTCACTGCAACGAGCTCACTGGCTCTCTCTCCAGCAACTCAACACTTCTACTCTAGAAAATCGACCTGCCAACAAGTTCGATCCCTCACTCAGTGTGTTCTCCAAGTGCCCATCAAGTTCCTTCTTATAATCTCTCATTGAGACATCAACGACCATGATTAGATCTTAATCGATGGCTAAGATTAACTTGGACTCGATCCACGCCTCTATTTAGAAGATTCACACTCGACTTAATTAATACCCTTTAATTAATCATATTTCCTAAGTATGGACTTAGGAAATATTAAAAACTGATTAATTATTTCAATTAAGTCAATTATGGGTGGAATTTCCTCAAACGATTTATGGGTCTTGGAGAATACATGTGTCTTAGCCTCTCTGCAAAATCTCAAGGCTAGAGCACATCCGATGCTACAAAAATCAACCGTGGTTTCTTGGTTATGATATGTCATTAGCATGGAGGATTGCTTGGATTGACAATGGTTTATCCTAGCCTTACCATTTCCTGGATAGCCATGGTGTTGTGGGTTCATTTCCTTTTGTTTCTGGTTGGTTCTCATTTTCCTTTGGTTGTGGGTTGAGTTACTAGTTCTTGGAAGCCTTGGTTGGACAAATGCTCTAGGAACCTTGTAACAACTTGGGTTGAGTTACTAGTTCTTGGAACCCTTGGTTGGACAAACTCTTTGGAAGCCCTCGGTGGGTTGAGTTACTAGTCCTGGATGCCCTAGTTGGACAAACACTTTGGAAGCCCAACAACAACTGTGGGTTGAGTTACTATTCTTGAAAGGTCTGGTTGGAACAAACGCTTTGGACCCTTGGAAAGCTTGGGTAGAGACCCTTTTGGGTGATAATTAGTGATGTCTGACCATGAGGTGGAATCACTGGTAGAGGGTTGAGGTGGTTTGGCCTCTGGAAGCCCTAGTTTGGTTTTGTTTGATTTGTTTCATGAGATCCCACATTCATGCTTGGAATATGGCATGTGGGTGATTGCCTGAAAGAAAGATTTGGTTCAACCAATCTATGGTTGGGTGGTTCGTGGAAGTCCCAGACCTAGTTGGCTTATTCATTCATTAATAAGAGTTTCTTCTCCTTGGTATTTCATGTGTAAAAGTATTGGCTTATATGTGGATTTTATCGCTGTTATATCCTTGGTATTTCTTTTGATTATATGTTGGTTATAAGTATGTTTTATGATAGACTTGATGTATGGATTTTGTCATGTTTTGGTTGGCAAATGAATGTACACTGCATATATGTCATAATATACGATAATGTAGCTACTGTGATATGACATCAATGATTTCTTACGAATCTCAAATAAGCATGAGACCCCTATGCTCATATATGATTTTATGACCTGCTAATTACATATTTGCGACATATTTAACGAAATGCCTGTCATGAATAGTAGGGGTCAGATAAAGTACTTGTGTCAATATTTGCATTAGTACATTTCTTTCCATGTTATTTATCATTCCTGAAGTTTTCCTGAAGTTTTGGGAAGTGGCTTGAGTCTCGACCCTTAAAAAGTGGCATAGAATCCGGGGTTGCTGGCACAGAACTAGCTAGAAAAGTCCATAATCGCTGGCATGCCTTGCTGTGGGAGCATCTGGAAGGCCTTAGTCATTTGCTGGGCTTTTCATGGGATTGACTGAGGGTCCAAATCAGTCAAATTATGAGTTGTCTCGGGAGTTGATCACATAGAAGGGTTGGTTGGCTCCTGAAGGTTTTGTAGGATGTGTGGAAGGTCAGATTGGTTGTGTTCCATCGGTTTCACTTCCTTAAGGTGACCTTGGAGGTTGAATCACATCATAGTAGCCTCTCGTCACATGTTTACCCAGTGGACCGGGTAGCTTGGGTAAATGTGGGAGGAGGGTGATTACAAACTGGTTCATTAATTTCATGCACCAACTAGCCTTCAATGGCTATCCTGAAATTCAGGTTTCTCCTTTGCACAAGAAACCATAACACCCCAAGCAACAATTTTCCTCCCCTAGCTCTGGAATCTGTCCCTTTGACTCAGTTCCCTTTTTTTCTTTGATTTCAGACATTGCATAATATTACATCATATTTACAATGTGGCTCATACGAGAACCTTGGGTGGGGCTGTCACATTCGAACAACATGAAATATCCCAATGAGCTGGGAGCACATGGAACAAGAAAAAGAAATGTCAAGCTAATAGTAAGCTGAGCCAACTAAAAATCAAGACCTGCCTCTACCTTTGCTTCCTCGATAAGGTCTGCCACACTCCCTCACCATAGCGATTGCGAAGGGATGCTATAACTAGTATTTCTACCTTTAGTTACCCATTCTTCTATCATTCTTAACATGCTCTACAAGCATGACATCACTGCCATCAAGTGGATGTGTGTACCAGAACTCGATGGGCCATAAATGCTGAATCAAGAGAAGCTTGCCACCATCACGATCTCTCAGATCATGGACAAACAAAAAGGCAAGGCTGAAGTGCTATCGTTTCCTCATAGTAAATACTTTGGACGCATTAATCTTGAGGACGATTAACATGTCTCTTTATTGTAGGGAAACCATAATTCAAAGTTTTATAAATAAAACTTAACTAATATATAAAAAATTTAAAAAATAATTAATCCAATATCAAATAATAAATATAATGATATTTTTTAATAATATTTTTTTTTTTTCATAATATATGTGCTTAAAAAATACATTACAAAATGATAAATAAAATAAACTATATCAATGAAAACCGACATTATATGTATTTAATCATTCAGCTCATAAATGAGGTCGCATTCATCCAATGCCTCGCTGAGATTTAATGAAAACTCGGTAGGTATCCCAATACCTCCCTGGACTTTAATGAAATCTTGGTACGTGGCTGGTTTTTACAGAACTTCTCCCCTGCGCCTCTTAATTTATAGAATCCGCCATTCTCGAGAATGCAAAGGCAGGTTTTGATTTTATACACAGAATTCTTGTGAGCAGCCCGATCCAAAGTTTTTCCCAGGCGATGCAGAGTAGAGCAAATTGTATCGTCAAAGTTCATAAAAAATGCAAAGTCCGTAGATAAAAACGATTTAACCTACATCGAGTATTTGTTCTGTAAAGGCAACACGCATGTTGAGCTCTTGAAGACCGCCACTGTAGGTTTATCGGTTATCGAGGTCAGATAATTTTTGTTTTATATTTTCTCGGTGATTGCATTTGATTTGTTGTAAACTGCTGCTGGGCTAGGGTTTTCAAGGTTTTCGATTTGGGGTTTCTCAGAGATAGTTGTATTAGTATGGCGGGTTCGGAAGGGCGAATCAGGGTTCGCGCTAAAATCCGTTCCTGCATGAATGATCTAACCCTAACCCTAACCTTAGATCCTTATGTATGCCTATATATACTAAGCGCTACTTTTACTTTTAGGTCATATGGTTGTAGTAACCCTAAAACGTAATTTTAGGCCATGATAGTTGTCAATAACTATAAACCATAATTTTAGGCCATGATGGTTATCAATAACTCCAGACCGCGATTTTAGGCCACGATGTATATCGAACTTCGTTCAGTTTAGTAAGATTGAATGTGAAGGCCCTAAACATACCGACGTTAATAAAATTGCCGCAATGCCCTGGATATCTTTGAAAGCTCGTTTATCCTTTTAATTGCAGGGTCACTTTAATTGCTTAGACCTTGGGGGTATAGATGTTGCCACTTTCGTGTTTCCGGCAGAGCTAACTACTGCATCTGTGACCGGTTCGAAGTCTCAGTGACCTTGATGTCTTACGGATGTTCAACATGTCCTGGTTGAATTTGGCATAATAGATACCCATCTGTTGTGACCCTTAAGCCAAATGTAGGCCACTTTGTTATCAGGGGGGCATTTATTAATCAAAGAAAAAGAAAAGTTATCAGAGACGCGTCATGAGAAAAGCATGGTTGTTTTAGTTGCACCAAAATTCCCTCAAGGTGCCTCTCTTTCCCAAAGCATAGATGAAATCAGTCTTGAGTTGGTTGATGTATGTTACATCCTAAACTACTCTTGTTTTGGCTTTAGGGGCTTTTCTGAAAGAAGAAAGAGAATAAGAGCAGAAATATTTGAAAACAACCAGAAAATACCAATCTCAATCCTTTAAGAGCATGGTGATTGATGGTATTTGTGAACACATGTACAACATTATGTGTTTACTCTAAAGAAAATATTCATGATATCAAACACCAAAATGGAAACTTAGCTTGCCAACCCTGAGGTTCCAAGTTGCTAAATGAATTGTGCCTTTATGGACTATTTGCACTTGTAACGATTCATCTAAAAGAAAATATATAACCTAATTTCTGAAAAATGTAAACTTATAGGTTCGATAGGTTCTAAAATCCAAGAAAATAAATCATTGAAAGAGCTTGCAACAAGGGCACTAGTCTGCCAATTCGTAACGCTTGACATTGACATGAACAAAATCTCTCATATCTCTAAGACACATCTCGAGAGTTGTTGGACACCTAATTCACTAAGGGTTGGTGTGGAATGTGAATAGTCAATGGAGTCCAAGAGACCACTTGGAATATGGAAACCAAGGGTCAGTAGAATGTATTATAAATGTATATCATTTGTATAGTAAATGCAATTTACCTTTATCTTATTTGCCGTCTTCTCCATGTGTGTTTTTAACATGGTAACAAAGTGGGTGAATTTTGGCCTTGCTCCAAATTGCGCCACTAGTTTTGTTGCCTCTCTATGCATGTCAGTTTTGCCATAAGTTATGCATTTCATGAATTTCTTGTCAGTTATATTCTAGTGAGTGTGTTTCCACAATCAAGAACATGTTGATGATAGCTTCTGGAATCCTGTCTATTATTTAACTTTAATAATTTTAATAATTTAATAATTTCAATCAGCTCCCATTTGTTTAATCCATTAGTCTCAATTATTTAATTTAATAATTAATAATCTCACTTTTATTTTAATCCAATAGTCTCAATTATTTAACTTTAATAATACATTTTTTATTAAATTAATATTTTCATTCTCATATTTAGTTCTATAATTTCCTGCGAGCTAACGGCTAGTTTCATTTAAACAATTAAATAATTAAATTTATTTGATCCAATTTATTTTTTCCATCTAATTTATTAATAGTTTTAATTTTTAATTAATTTATTAATTTCAATCATTTAATAATTTTAACAATTTTTATTAATTTAATTTTTATAATCTCATTTATCTAATTTCCTCTTATTTGACTATTTCGTCTTAATTTAAATTATTTAGTTTCTCCAAACGGCTAATCTCATTCCTTTCTTTCATCTATTCTTCCCCTAGCTAATGACTAGTTCTCTCTTCTACCGTATATAATATGGGCCAACACTTTTCCTATTGCATATCAAGCTTTTGCTCCTGAAGATGGGTGAAGTGTTCACCCGAAACGTTTTTTTCTAGGCCCCTTGATAAGAATACACAGGATTCTATAAGTTCTCATCAACAAGTTATATTCTATCTATGATTTCTGCCAAATTCTCTAGCAGCTATGAGAAACATTCCTTGCACTCGTCCATCCTGTCATATCTGTTTTTGTGCGGTCCTAAAGAAGAATATGCCTCCATCTCCGCGTCCCTGAAATTTATGTAGTCACTTAAATGACTCTCAAGCCTGAATGGTTGGAAGATGGATCGGTTCAACAACGATTAGATTTTGGAGTAGGTTGAAGCTTCCAATATTTCATTCTATTCAATCCCAAGCTTGTGCATGCCGGTTTTGGTTAGTTCCACATTTATATCTTTTTGTTTTTTATTCAAATTATCACGGAGGTGTGTGTACTTGGCCATATCGCTTCTCCACCTTACCTACGTTACTGAAACAACATTTACTTGCAACCCTAATCCAAGTTTGTTCGCTCTTTATTCCATCATGCTTGATATCTGTTTTGTCATTTGAACCTAGAGCCTATCATTCAAATTTGTGAGGGAATCACCCCGTTTCTTGTGGGCCACTGCTGAGACTTTTCCTATAATTATTCTTTTTGCAACATAGGTTGTGAACGTTTTAATCTCATTCGAACCTGGAATTCAAATACCAGAATCCAAAGAAAGAAGGGACCTACGAAATTAGGGTTTTGTCGAACTTCGATTGGGGTGTAATGGAGGACGATGGAGAAAAGAAACGAGGTAACTTAACCGTGACAATTTTGTGTGGCTTTTCCTCTTTATGCTCGCGTCGTTGCTTCTTGTGTGAGGCTTGGCTACGAGTTACTGGTGTAAAGATCACCCGATCATAATAAAAATGCACACACTAAGCTTTCAGTTGTTGATCTCCAAATTCAAAGGCGTAATACAATTTGTAGTGACTATATTGGTGAGTTACAACACATCACCGAGACCAAAATATAACATTCAAAGGATAATTACGGCTTGATCTTGATTTTTCGTTCCCTAATTTTTTGTACTCACAGTCCTTAACACAAGAAGACGAGGGGATTTATTGGTATTTCTACCCACTATTCAGTAATATCATTGCTCCACTCTCACTATTTTGCCTCCATCACCGTCGAAGTAAATTCACAGTAATAGTCACGCCTTCCCTTGGTTGCCATTGTGACCATGTTCCTGTCCTTCTCTCTACGAGAGCAGGTCCTACAATACATGTCTGGCGTTGTTCGTATGAGTTTCCTGGCATCAACGCTTTAGCGTTTTGTCCTCTAACTGATAACGAACATTTCTCATATCAACCACTGGCTCAACCATACATTTTATTCTCACAACTAGTGCACGTCTCCAATAGTAGTGCATATCATTTACCATGTCCATCTCTACCTAAATTTACCTGGCGTTTGGTGCTTTGGTGATGATTTTTATCAACAAGAACTTGAATTTCTTCTTGAGTGAGTGGCTCTTCCAGGATGCAAAAGCTAGAATGGTGCAAGAGAAAATGAAGTTATAATCCACTAAGCTACATTTGTTCTCCGCACATTTTAAAGCCGCTCTCGATTCACTGTAATGTCGCTTGGGATTCTTGTTAAACATTGGTTTTGAAATCTGTTAGAATGCTGGTCCCTAACGGCGATCAAAAGGAAAACAATGGCGTTTTATTGGTGAATGAAGCATGAGTCTCTACATTGAAGCCCTTGTATTGTGTATTGAACAACGTTGGTTATGAATGCATTGAAGTCTATGCATTAAAGTCCTGATAACAAAGCTGCCTTTGCTTATATATTGAGCAGTAAAGAAGTTTTGTGATTTATGGAAGTGACATACTGAGAACTTTAAGAGCCCTCTTAATTATCAAGAAGACTCCAAGAATCAACTATTGGCTTGTGGAACGTGAAAATCTCAAGTTAAGATTTGAAATATTTGTAATGGCTAATCTCCTTTTTGGTGTGTGAGACATTTATCCCTGCATTATACATTCAATGATAGTTTGATACACAACTCATATTGTTTATTTCTGAATTCTTCAATAGCTGGGGTTTATCTATTGTTACGACTTCCACTAGGATTGTTGTCTCTTTATTTTTTGAGACAGTGGTGTGACTTGATGATTTGTTAGAGTTATTAAGCACTCTAACGTTGCCTACTGTTCATAGCACAATCCAAATAAGTAAAGAAACTTGTTCTAATATTCAAATATGTTTACAAATGCACAAGAAAAGATAGAGTTTTTGCAGCTTTTAGTTACAGCTACAATGACAGGAGTTGCATCAAAAGATTCACCATTCTGAGCTATTTTTTGTTCATAACAATTTCCTTTTTGAGACCAAAGTTGAATCCCACTAGCAGCCAGAAACTAATCAAGTCATTGAAAGAGCAAATTTGCATGCAAATGTAGAAGTTCAGTCTGCACTTCCCAAGTCCATCATCAAACCTTGGGAAAAGCTTGTCAACAACAAGAACAAATCCGGTCTTGGATATGACAAGAAGGTGTCCATTCGTACTCCAGACTATTCCAATTCTTTCTAGTCTCATAGTGCTGGTTTTCTACATAATGGTTCAGATCCTGCTCCTCATCTTCCTCCACAAAAGATTGTCAAATGCCAACATTGTGTTAGATTTGGCCATGTGAAAGGTCACTGTTTTGATCTTCACCCGTGCAAGCATTGTGGTCAACACACACATTCTTCAAACAAATGCTTAAAAAACAAGCCTCTTGCAAGAACAAGGTTCACCTTGGATGGATCACTTCTTGGAAATGGGCTTCAACAGCCAAGAAGATATATCAGTCATTTGTTAGAATTTCTTCCAGAGTATTAAAAAGTTTTGAAATTGAGTTTTCTCCCTCTTCTCACCTTGTATTTGACAAGGGGGAATTGATGGTCATCTACAAGTTTCAAAGATAAATTAAGTGAGCCTGAGCCACAACCTCAACCTGTTGCCGGAGCCTACAACAAGAGACAACCATACCTAGATTCAGAGTTGTAGCCAAAGACATAGAAGTTCCTAAGCATGCCTTTGGTTGGTGGCCTTTCTTAAACCACCACTGGTTGAAGACCTTTCTTTTTCCATGTTGAAGATCTCCCTCTTCAAAGCATTAAGGAGCACTTCCTTTAGCAGAAGACTTCAGCTTCTTGCTAGATTTGGCAGAGTTTCGGGAATCGCACTAAGCATTCCAAGTTGAGACCCAAAGGTCTCCCTTTGCAAGACAATAGGGAGAACTTCCTTTAGCAGAAGACTTCAACTTCTTCCCAGATTTGGAAGAGTTCGAGGAATTGCACTAAGCGTTCCAGTGTTGCTGGTCATCCTTAAACCATCAGTGGTTGAGACCTCGAGTTCTCCCAACTTGAGCCATCTTTTCAGAAATCACATTCATCCATTGGTTGCCACTTTTGTATTACAATTCTCTTCTTGGACTTGTATATACCCCTTCATCTGAAGGGGGGGGGGGAATGTTGGATACCTAATTTGCTAAGGGTTGGCGTGGAATGTGAACAGTCAATGGATTTTAACAGACCACTTGGAATATGGAAACCAAGGGTCATTAGAATGTATTATAAATGTATATCATTTGTATAGTAAATGCAATTCACGTTTATCTTATTTGCTGTCTTCTCAATGTGTGTGTTTAACAAGAGTTAATATAGAAAATGTATTTTTGGTGGATACAATTTACTGGGACAACTTCATCATGGATCCTATTTTGAATGCTTAATTCCTCTTATTAGAAGCATGCATTCTCATTTCCCAAACTCGACTTAAGTTGCACAGTTATTTCTTTGCCTCAGCCCTGTTATGAAATACACAATAAAAAACAATGGCAGTGGACAATATTTCAAATTCTTAATGCCCCAATTTTCTAGGCAATCCAAGAGAAAAATATATTGAAGTGTTCTTGATGAGTTTCAGCCCTCTAGGAAAATTTTATCATGCATAAACCAAATATGAAAACTCTTATTTTGAGCAGTAAAACAAACCTTATCTTCTTCAATTACAATGCTAAGCAATGTTATAAGAACTAGACTAGGTTGGACTGAACTGGTTGGTCTGACCTTTTTCAAGCAAAAACTAGTCTGAACAACCACTAGGGTTTGGAAAAGGCCAGTTCAGTAATTGACCGGCCTTTTTCCACCAAATTGGACGGTTTTGTAGAATGTGACTAAGGAATCTTGGAATGCAAATTTTCAAAAGAAAGCAATAATTTATGAGTGGGTCAGCGTAATATTAAACCTTTAGGGCCTTACTAATGCTATGCAATCAAAAGTATTGTTAAACCTATCACTTCTACTTAAATTTTTAACATTGCGATTAATTATCTCAAAATGTTTGAGAGTTGTTCCAACTTCATTGGATTTCGTATAAAGAGAGTAGAATTTTAAATCCCACTCAAAATACAACACACGTGATAGCTTTTAGGATATCAGGATTGGGGGCATTGCAACATTTCCTTTGGAGTTCGTTATGTATGAGTGTATGGAATTGACATTTAATCAAGAGCACCAAGCCCTATATGTACCTCGATTTTGGTGCCATTGATTGTTGAATTCCTTTGTCACGACCTTAGTAAAAATGTACCCATCACTCAAGCAAAATCTTGATTTGACATGTTAAGTTTTTTCTATCTTATTTTAATGATTAGAGGATGATACCGATGACGAGGATCCTAGTAAAGGCAATGATTTTGATGATATGTAGGTATTTGTTATAACATGGTTGTTTTTTGGACTCCAGAGGCCATCTAGAAGCACTTTGTTGATGTATTTTATGGTTAAGAGATGGATTGCACTCGGTGCTATTTTGGTTATATGCGCCCTTATTAGCTATATATATGAGAAAGTTTGCATAGTTGTGTACAATGGTTTGGATTCACATGGATGCACATGAATATGTGCGTTTTTCAACTTTTGTATATTTATGTATTTTATGGTCAATTGTTTTTTTGGTTCAGTTTTTTGAGGTTTGTTAATTTTCTCGAAATTCTGCAACTACTTAGATGAATTATTGAAACAAGGCAACTGAAAACTAAAACCAAATTTACTTTCACCAACATATAGAGTCTCTTAAAAATCTATAAGCAATTGAAAAACAACATAGATAAAAACACATGCACACAAAGTGTTTGTTTTACTCAGGAAACTCAAAAGGGAAACTTGCTTTCTTTGTTGTGGCATTTTATTGATTGTTCTTGAGAAAATGGATCTATTATAGTTCATGCTGCTATTGCAACCAACAATTTGTATGTAAGAAAGCGCTAGGCTGCTTTTCTTTAATCTTAGCTTCTATAATTGATCTTGGCATGCATTGATCACTGCTTGATCCCCTACCTTGATCACTGCTTGATCTCATCCTTGCACACAACTGTTGCTAAATAGCCTTGACTTGCTCTACAAATTCTAAGCTCCTTTGCTCCTCCACAACCCTCGCACACCAGGCTCCTAAATCCTCGTGCTATAGGCTCCTAAATCCCCGCGCACAAGATCTTCTTTCTTAGCGCACATGGGCTCCTATTTCCTTGCGGATGTGGGCTCTTATTTCCTTGCGCACTTGAGCCTTATTTCCTTGCTCACAGTCTTCTATTTCCTAGTGCACAATTGCTCCTCAATTATGCACACTCCACATACAAAGAATGATATATAAATTTGTGCATTCTTCCTTCTCTTTTTAGATAGAATTTGAACCATGCAAGGAGGCCTAGTTCGTTTAGCAGTTCACTCGAGCTTCTTTTAGTTGTGATTACGAGTTAATTGAGAACTCAACTCGCTCTCTCAAATCAACACTTGAGTCTTAACTTGTTCTCTTTCTAATCAACAATTAAGTCTTAACTCGAGTCTAACTGAACTTGTCATTGCTACCTCGTCCTGTAGCCCATAGTTTTAAAAACTACAACAGAGTTTCGAACTGGCAACCTATATAACTGTGATCTGAATCGGAACCAGATCAAATCGGGTCGAACTGGATTCAATAAATTGAATTTTAAAAAATACATAAAATAATTAATGTTAATGAAAAAAACTTATTTTTAAGATTACAAACTATGATTCCAAACCATTGGAGACAAAATATGAAAAGTTTTCTTGTCTATATACCATGTAAGGGTGCATATATCAAAATGGTACCAAGTGCAATACATATCAATGATATCATTGACAAAATACATAACCAATGAGGCTCTAAATGGCCTCTAGAGTCCAAAAACAATGCTACAATGAGGCTCTAATTGGCCTCCGAAGTTCGAAAACAATGCTACAACTCAAGCGACTAGGCTAGTAGCCTACTAGAAATCACTAATCAATATAATCACTCTTCTAACTCATCACCATTACTACACATGGGATCATCACCAGCAACCACACAAACATCATCTAGCTCAGAGTTTGAGGACACCTCAAACTCCTCTCCAGCCTCAATAAAAGTAGGACTAGCAAAACTAGAAGCATGAGTTCGCTAAGCCGCGCGACTACTGCTTCCCTCACGAGTCACCATGTGTCATGCTCGGTCTTGGTGGTTCACTTCCTTCAACTCCTAATTCAACAACCAGATCTACATTGGGATCAACACCCCCAACTCCACTAGACAACTCCAAACCAACTCCAAGATGACAAAGAACCTCCAAACTTGTTGTTGTTGGTCCAAAACTTAATGTTGTTGCAAAACTGTCCAAGCTCTCATATGCTCACAAACTCTAGAAATTGAATGTGTTAGGAAAATAGGAGATTTGGCATCCTTTTATAAGCTTAGGAGGCCAAATTTTGGAGAGAACCTACCATGGTTTGCTAAAAACCACCTCCAAAAACCATTTGCGAGTCCCATCAACATTCCCAACCATGTGGCTTCCTAACTGGCCGATTTTTACAAAATCAGTCAGTTAGGCCTAGAAAAAAAAAGGTGAGGAAAGTATGGTTTTGAGTGATCACCAATAAAGGATCAGTGCCTAATCCTCCTTTGGGGAATATGGAGTCAAGGAGATGCAAATGCTTGGAATGAATTCACTTGGTCAAGGAGGCCGGCCTCTAGAACAATTTCGCATGGCATTAGGGCATGAGAACAATTGTTTCAAGGTCTTTACACTTCGATTTGCAATATATGATGACTTATTGAGATAGAATTTCAATGAAACATCTCTAGGAATATTCACTCATTCATACATGGTCCATAACATGATGCAATGCTATAAAAGAACAAATTTTTACGATTTTGCATAAGAAAAGTAGTAAATCAGCCTAGTATAGCGAAAATCCCTAGCAACTTGTATGTGACATAAGAAATAACAATAATAGCATTAAAAGAGTACTTACATGTAAGAAAAAGTATATCCAATCATCATTATGTGCCAATAGTGAGGCTCTAAGGCAAAATGAAAGAGATCCAAACATCAAAATTCATCCATTCATCCAAATTCGTCCTCCAAGAAGGATAGCGAAAATCTCACAAGAGATAATGATCCAATCCAAGTGATGATTCTGTAAATGAATCATCTCACTTTTATTTATACACTCTCTAATGAATTCGATTTAGCTGAAGTGGCCTTATTTAGCCACTAGAATAAAATAATGTGCATAGTAACAATAACCTTTGGTGACAAGCCCACCAAATAGCTCAATAATACATGAATAAGCCTTTCAAGAAGGTCGAATGATCAACAAAGTGAGTTGTTGGGCCTCTAAGGAGGCCTAATGAAGTCCGAAGGGTGCCATGATGTAGAAAATGGACTTCCATCATAGTGGACAAGGGGTTGGCCCCTTGTTTTCCAAGCAAGAACTGGTGGTGCTCTCAAGTGGGCATGGGGGCACAAGGTCATCCTCATGGGTCTCCAAATGGATCGGAAGTGCTTATAGACCATCTGTAAGGACTGGAATGATGACATAAGACCTCCCTCTGCAGCTAGGGGATAATCCTCTAGATCCTAGAATATCTGCCAAGTGTATGGTACATATGTGGAGTCGACTGGGCATGGTGAACCAGGTACATCATGTGCATCATCTTCATCCAAAAGGTGGAATAGGAGCAATCAATGAGCGTTGCTGGGGATCCATGAAGTAATCTCGACTATGGTGGAGGCCCATGGCTCTTAACACTCACCCTACGAGTGCTAATGTGGCCCTATGGATGGATAAGACTATGTATAGGGAGACCAAGCCCCAAATGGGAATGCACCTGCAATCTTGCATAAGACCCAATGCGTCCCCTTGCCCTCCAATACAACAAATCATTATAATAATCAAGTAAAAGAGCTTACAAGTCATGCAATCAATGGGGCACTTCATGGTGGCATGCCCTTCCATAGTGGGATTTGTTATGTACAAGTTTCTCCAAGCTCAATAGGGGGTTAGCCAAGGACCCTATTAGGTGTTTTCAACGTTTAAAGTGGGCGACATGTTCGTGGTACATCCCTTAAATGGTAGGTGGAAAATAATATAACAATGGAATGGAGTGGGGATCAGGGGAATCATCCAAACCACATGTCAAGGTGCAAGGCTAGCTATAATAAGGGAAGGCCACACCTGGGTATATGAGTGTAGGAGGGAGCAAATCATGGTACATGAGTTACCACGACCTTTGTTTTTGCACCCTTCTTCATATGCCTTTTACCTTCTATTGATTTTTCTTCATAATTGCTCAGGGTTCCAGGGGATGAGAGCATGGTGTGTAATATGTAGTAGTGATTCAGTGAACACTCCGTTAAGGTGGGGCGATTTATCGCCCACCAGGGGTTGGGACAATCATGGGTTTGTTAATGATAGAGGGGGCTCATCTAGGGTCCATAGGAGCCAGGCTGATGACCATGGATAAAGGGTAGAGCTCATGTTTGGCTTTTTCCCACGTGTTAAATTTGTATGTCCCGACCATCTTTTGCATTTTGTGCTACATTTTCTGTTGAGAGTGGCCATATTATGCTTTTTCTTTTCTTTTTAGTTGCATCAACCTCTGGGGCATCGTTCCATGCCTGACCCAAGTTGTGGACAAGGGGAAGGGGAGGCTAACCCTATGTGGACCCAGATGGGAAAATGGGGCTAAAATGAGTAGAAGGGGGGGAGTTATGTAGGTGGTATCGGGAAGCGGGACCACGCTTCCAAAATCCAAATGGTCAATAAAGGAGATCCAACGAGACTAGGATACAAGGGAAACCACGAAATCAGGCAGCGGAGACAAGAATAGAAGCCTAACCCACTCTTTTCGCCGAACCCCCCCACTAATCCATGCCCAAAAGTGCCCATGACAAGTAAGGAAAATCACTCAACCATACCAATGAAAAGCCATACCTTTGGGGTCGGGAGGTCCACCTTAAAACATACATTCATGACAAGTGGTCGAGGGACCACATGGCTGGCTTAGGTGGTGGAGACAATGACACATTGAGCTATTTGGCGGCTTCAACACATTTTCAACACTACCTCTTAGTGTGGAAGGGATTTTGTACAACTCCCAACTTATCTCTGAAATAAACAAAATTGCCTCTTGCGAATGCCTTGGTCAAGATACCTGTTGTCTACTCCTCTGTTGGAATTTAGATTAGCTTCACTATCCCTTTTTGCACATAGTCCCTGAAGTGATGATACATGATCTCGATAATGGTTGGAGTGGTCATGAAACACTGGATTCTTAGAAAACTTAATGCAACTTTGATTGTCGCAGTGTATCACAATGGGCTCCATCCTCGGCCTGAAAAGTCCCACAAGAAACTTTCTGATCCAAATAGCTTCACATGCTACGAAACTAGCGACCATCTACTTGGCCTCTGCTGAACTGAGTGCAATTGATCTCTGTTTCCTGCTGAACCAATGTTGAAGATGCAACCTGAAGTACTCTTTTGATCTGTGGAGCTCTTTGCCCTATCTGCATCTATGAAGCCCTCAAGCCTCACTCCATCAACCTATCTATACCATAATAGGATTTATCATGAATTGGCTCAATCGGTTCACTGCAAAACACATGTCAGACCGTGTGTTGACTAAGTACATCAACGACTCGATAAGATGCATGTACAATGTAGCATCTACTTGCTCTGCTTGGCTAGCGTCCACCTGCCTCCAGCTTGTAATTAGAGGCGTGGTCATGGGCTTGCAATCCTGCATATGAAACCTCCTGAGGATCTCTATAGTGTACTTCCCCTGCCCCAAGAAGGTTTCTCCATCACCCTTCCATACCTCTAGCTTGAGGAAATAGTGCATAAGCCCTATATCCTTCTTCTCAAACTCCCTTGCAAGTTTTTCCTTGCAATCATGAATCAAGCTGCCCGCCCCAGTCAAAATAAGATCGTCAACATAGAGCACTAGAATGAGCGGAAACCCTCCAACCATGATGGAGAATAGGTTGGCATCCGCCTCACTCTTAGTGAAGGCCAATCCCTGAAGGTAGCTATCAATGCGAGTGTACCATGCTCTCAGAGCCTGCTTGAGCTTGTAAAGAGCTCTCCTCAACAAATAAACATGAGTGTCTTTGCTGAAGGTCTCAAATCCCTTTGGTTGCTCCATATAAATCTCTTCCTCAACCACCCTATTGAGGAATGTGTTCTTCACGTCCATTTGGTGGATCCCCTGTGAGCTAGAAGTGCCAGAATCTTCATGATGGATGAATAACGTGCCATTGGAGTGAATGTCTCCTCATAGTCAATCAAAAGCTATCCTTATTTAAAAACAAGGAAAATGTAAAGTTCTTGAAGATTTGACATCAAGTTTTGATCATTTCCAAATAAGTGAAAAAATTTGATTACATTTACATGAAAAGGTTCTAAAACATCAAACCCTATTTGATATGGACCTTACACTATTCTAGAAGCCACATGCTTGTGAGCGCACAAATTTGCACCACAAGAATGTTGATTTTTGTTAGCATTAGAAGTGCTCTAAGCCCCAAATTTTGTGGAGAGGCTTAGACACTAGTATTCCAAGGATCCCAGAAACTGTTTGTGAAAATTACACTTAGATCATGTTTTATTAAAATAATTAATTATTTTAATGGAGACCCTAAGTCTAAGTTAGGGAAATTAAATAATTAAAGGGCATTAATAAAACAGAGTGTGAATGATCTAGAAAAGGCAAAGATCAATTCTAATATAATCGTAGTCGTTTGTGAAAATTCCACTTAGATCATGTTTTATTAAAATAACTAATTATTTTAATAAGACCCTAAGTCTAACTTAGGGAAATTAAATAATTAAAGGGCATTAATAAAACAGAGTGTGAATGATCTAGAAAAAGCAAAGATCAAGTCTAACATAATCGTAGCAGTTGATTAGAGAACTAATCTCAGTCATTGATTTCTCAACGAGAAGACTATAAAGGAAGGCTCGAGGGTCATTTGGAAATACACACATGAAGTGAATGTTGAGATTGATTTCTTTTGACGGAGCAAGTGCTCGGACGAAGATCATATTTAAGTGATTCAGTGCAGTGAGGGGCAAAGATAACATCCAGAGAGAGAGATTTTCTCAGCTGGAGAATGATCAGCAGAGAGAGGCAGAGAGATGTCCAACAGAGCCAGTGCAGAGCCAGTGAGGCTGACGCAGAGCCATGCAGTGGCTTAGAGGGTTTCCGAGATTTCACTATCGGAATTGATCCAGAAGCCAGAAGCTGGGGTGTGAGACTGGGAGGCCGAGATCTGTGATTGAGGGAGTTAGATCGATCCTTTGCTGGGGTGACGCAATATAAAGAGGAGGTGACGTAGTGCCTATGCAGTCACTGCGCAGAGACCTCCAGGGGTAGCTTGTTCCAGTGTCCTGATCAACCGGATTTTCCAGTGATTGAGTGAGGTATTCTCCCAATTCTTTTTGCCAGTATTTCTGTCTGTCACTGAATAACCCTTGAGGTATTCAGAAATTGCTACTGCTTAATAATATAAACCCTTAGATCTGCTGCATCGGTTTTCCCGCATTGGGTTTTTTCGGGGACTTGGTCCAAAATAAAGGTGTCCTATGTGTGATTGATTTCTTGCTCAGTTTCCTTGTATCAGAATCATATTTAATTAAGTGTAGGCTGCTTCAGTAGTTACTTCAATAATTCATAATAGGAGAAGTAAACTCAGATTGTTGCAATAGGATTCCTAAGATTGTCATATCTAGGAATTTTCACAAAGAAAACATTGACTCGTAGCACAAAAATGAAGTGATAACTAATAGGAAAATCAACCCAAAGGTCCTAGTTGATTGCCTCTTTGTGTGGATTGGTGGTTGCCAATTTCAGGGGGGTGTCCCTAGCTTTTCATGCGTTAAAAATCATTTAAAACTTTAGAAATTACAATAGGAAATTGGCACATAATATGGGTCCCTGGCATACAATGATACACCTAAGCGTAAAAATGGTTAGTCAATCAGAAATAAATGTGAGAATTTTAATATTTAATCAATAAATTTTGAAAGAAAGAAAGAAGAGAATGTGATATAAATTATTGTAGAGGCAAAACTATCTATATCACTGCAAAGAACATGAAATATCATCTTCATAAGCTGAGAAGCTAGAAGAATAACATGGTCAAACTCTGCCTTTTTATTCACCAAAATATTGGTTACATCATAGAGACAAGATGCAAGATAGATCGTGATTAAAGTGCCCCGCAAAGAGTATAGATAGAGAAGAAAGAAATGTTGGAAAATAATCTCTCTTGACTACTCTCAAGAAAACTATGCCAAACAATGGCCATTCGATCTCTTTATAAAACTCTTGTCATCTTAAAGGAGACTTTTCTCTCATCCAATATGCCTTGGTTAATTTGTGGTGAACTGAGTGGAATTGGAGAAGTCCTCATGTGCCTTACCCATGTGCCTTGTTGGAAGTGAAAAGAATGGAGTGAACTTAAACAAGTCTAAGTCAAACTCTCCCTTATGCCTTGAGTGAAGTGGAGTGAAGAGAAGTGACAACATTTTCTTCCATGAAGTGGAGAGAGAGAGAGAGAGAGAGAGAGGTCCATGTGTTCTAATTCAACTCCCCATGTGTTTTGAGTGAGGTGGATTCAAGTGGACATGCGCCACGAATTTTCTCCACTTAACTAAGTATAACTCAACAAGGCAACCTCATGCAAACTCTGTGCATTCAACTAAAGTGAAGTCGGGCCAACTCTAGTCCAACGAGGCACACTGAGATGAGATGGCACATGTGCAACATCACTACTATGTGGCTTCCATGTCACTACCACATAGTGCATCCAGTTGTCACCCTACATGGTGACCACTTGCTATAAATAGACATACCAAAAATAACAATCCCGTTAAATATCTTGAATTGCTAAGGGAACCTTGCTAAATGTAGCACACCTAAAAATAGGTCTTTTCATGTTAATGAAATTAGGTTTTTCGAATTCGATTTTCTATAAGGAGAGTCTGAATATGTGCTCGGAATCACCATGTGAGCTCTGTAACTTCAATTGCTAAAAATTGTAGTGTTTCGCTTGTCACCCAAAAATAGCTCATTAGAGTTGTGAGCTCACAAGCAACTGAAATATGCCATCACCTTCGACATGCAAGCCTCTGAAATCTAATTGCTAAAAATAGTAGTGCCCTTCAAAACTAATGAAAGTGGCTTTGAAATGTCTCTAACTTTGAACTGGGCTCACGTCACAAAAATCTTGCATCTAATCTCTGTGAGAACCATCTTTGACCTGTGTGGAAGGTGACTCTAATAGCAAACTTAGAAAGTCGATTTTGAACACTAATCCAATGAGAGCTAGCTCTTAACCCCCCAATTTTTTAAGGGAAATTTTTGAGGCATAACATTAGGTTCTCAAGGGGAGGAGACCCTACATCCCCCTAAGGGATGTTGAAAACCTCAAAATATCTACACTTGTAGCTGTAGATGATGATCCCTGTGAAAATCCAATTTGTAGACCACACTATGCCTTCCCACTAGAAATCGTGTTAATATGCATGGTGCCTCGATTGATTGATTGAAAGGACTTCCTCATACACACCCATTTGGAATTGCTACCTACGATCCATCCATCATATACACTTTTCCCATTGGAAAATGCATTGAAGTCGACACATGGGAGAGAGCCACATAGTCAGATGCTAATGAGTAAAATACTTGCTAAAGACCTGCTAGGTGCGAAAAAACCCTCCAATGAGGTTGATGGGCCCAACGGTACAAGCACAACTTACTTGTGTGAATGATCTATTGAAAATGAACATTGACAATGCTCATTCAATCAAGACCTAATGATGATCAACCTTGGTGAATGCAAGATGACCACTAATGAGGCTAATGATCATCACAATGAATGCAAGATGACCACTAAGAGGAAGGCAATGGTGAAAACCTTTCCTTCAACACGAAACAAAAATATAGAAATAGGAAAAATGGTGCTATATCCCAAATGCTATATGAGGAGTTCTGCCTCAATACAAATCGAAGAGACAAGACAATAATGACTGAAGACTCATCCTACTGTCTCTTCAACATTACCCACCTATCAGGCACAGTTATTTCATGATGGAAACAATGACGTCCTAATTCAAGGGTGACCTAGAGAAAAGCATGAGGAAATATCAGATGAATTGGTGACATGATACTAATACTTTGAATTAGACAATCTTATGCTCGACAATTAACTAAAACTGCATGCATGCAAGGATATAATAGACCAACCTCTTAAGAGACTTTTTATTATGCAAGGAAACAAGAATACTAATGCAAAACAAGATAAAGGGCTAACAATTTAAATTAGGTCATGAATTCAATTGAAAAAACAAAAATCTACAAAATAGAAGACCTTGTTTGTTGTTCTAAAGCATAGAAACAAAATTTGAATGCAAATATTGACGAAAACTACTACTTGTAATCCCAAATTTTCACTATTCTCTCTCTCTCTCTAAATTTCTTAAATCAGACTCAAGAATACTTATTTTAGAGGTTTGTCAAAGTTGCCATAATTATATTCACATGATCAATGTAACTGTGCAACCAAGTGATCGATGAGATGAGAAAGAACCACATAGTCAACCCTCCGATGCAATCAATCATGAAATCTCATAAGTAAAAAAGATGTCGTGTTTGTTCGGAACATGGTTCTTCATTAGTATTGAACATGAAAGTAAAAGCCAAAACTCTTAGAATCAACCTATTGTAACACCTCCATTATCCTCAACTCAATTGGATCGTGATTAACCTTGATATCCAAACAATGATTAGGCAGAGGATCTTGTTGAAAAATGAAATATGAATGCAATATGAGTGGCAGATTGTGAAAGAGATCAACTTTTGCTTGGACTAAAGATTGTTCTTGCTATAATGGCACTTGATTGGATTGTTCTTGAATCCTTGTGGGGATATGCACTAGGTTTCTTGTTGATCCAATTTTGGATATGATATGGATTGGATAATTATATTATTTGTCATCCATCTTGATGCTTTCAGAGTGGAAAAATTGGAGGAATCAACTCACAATACCATTTGATCAATGGGTCCTAGTTTGGTGAATTGGGGGTTTAACCTTTGGGAGGCAGTTCGAAGCATTTAATGGATATTTTTGGGGTCCAAAATCTTTCGCTTTTGCCAGACCCCTTGTGGTTGTTCTACACTCAAATACCTTTCTACTAGTGCAACAATGACCTCATACCGAGTTTTTATGCCTCTTGAAAGTTGACCTTCCTGTTTTGACCACAATGGTTCGAGAGGATGCCACATCAATCCCATTAGTCATGGAAAAGGGGCTAGTCATGTGATCACGATGGACAAGACTCTAGAAGGGTCAGTATTGTAACTCTAGTTAATAGTTGAACCAGTCAAACTTACCCACTAGTTAGCTATTGGGCTATGTTATAAGTGGGCCACTAGGAGGAAAAGGGGTTCCATTCTATTTGAGTGCATTTTGTTCCATTTATGAGCAGAGCAGTTGAGAGTGAACAGAGAGAGAGAGAGCAAATAGAGAGGGTTTGTGTTTAGTAACTTACTCTGGATCGTGTAGGTACTATAGTGGTTGGTGTTTTGTGTGGATTACAATTTCCTTTCGTAGAAGATAATGCTTCCATTTTTTGATAACTTGTATGAGGGCATAGAGCCCTTTGTCGTAGGTAAGGTAGTTGAGAACCTCCCCATGAAATACTACAGTATGAAAGCATACAAGCCTTCCTCTTGTTGAAAATAGTACCAAGGAGAGGTGTTACTAGGCTTTTGTCCCTTTTAGCCTAGTGAGCACATTAATTAATTTTGTCTCAATGACTTTTATGAGTTATATTAATGTCAAGGGTGGAAAAGATATTTAGAAGTGTTTTACTATGTGCTTTTTCTAATATTAAAGTCACTTTTACTTTATAAAGTGACTTTATGTGTGAAAATAGAAAAAAATCACTTTATGAGAAAAAAATAGAAAATGTACACAACTTGAAAAAGGTAATACGAGACTTTTAAGTGATGGGGCCAATGTATGAGGGGGTCATTTGGGAGAATTGATTTCAACCATACATCTTGAGATTTTGAGATTAAATCTCAACCATTGAATCCTAGGTCTAGGGATTCAATCTTTTCCAAGGAGACAAAAGAGGAAACGTGGGCTCATTCTTCACTTCACACTTGAGAGAGCATGAGGGGAAGAGAGGAGAGGAGACACTTCATGAAGGAGGAGAGATTGCAGCAAGGAGGAGTGTTACTTTTTGCAGATGTTCTATGCCATTTCAGATAAGGGTACAATACTGAAGAAGATAGAACATGCTAATAGATCGATAGAAGGCAAGCCAAAACAAAGATAATAAATGGTGGCGTTACGACGATCAGCAGGATGCTTCTACCAGCAAAGTCTTCAATAGGTCATTCAACCAAGCGTGTCACACATAACCCAGAACAACCCAAACAAAGAATAGTCCATATATATCATAGCTCCAACGCTATCCAGAGAGAGAGAATTCCTCCACAACAATGTGTGTCAAATGAACTCTAAGTCTCTCCAATATATAGGAATCTTTAGGGGTGTGTGACACGTCCTTTAAGACATTTAAGTCTATATTTTATTCCAGGCCGACCTAGCACATAAGTGGAATAAATTCAAAGTACATGTTCTGCTCATCCGATCGAGATGATCTTAGATCAATCTTACACCTCTCCGAAAGAGGAATCCAATAAAAATATTGCGATCGTCATCTGAGCAGCACAACCCGGAGTTTGGACCTAGTTGTCCAATTTTAACACTCCCTCTCAACTAGGGAGAACTTCGTCCACAAGTGCAATCCAAACATCGTGCGTCATCCCGCCGTAACTTGCTTTGCTGGCCTCTTTATTTCAGAACAAAAGTGGGTCAGTCACAAAGACATCATTCCCGGCTGACAGATTCAGCCCAGAGGTCAAAACCTCTATCGGACTCACAAAGAGTCTCCAACCAACCCGAAGTTGGTTCATCTGACCCGAAGTCAGGCAGAGGTCCGAGACCTCACAAGACTTGATCCCAGATCAAGTGGTTGGACCGTGCCATCCTAGATAGAGAGTACGACAAATTCTAATGCGTCCATCAGTCTTTGCTACTAGTCTCTAGCCTTTCCCATCTCATTGGCCAAATGAGAGGTACTTCCCATGAGCTCTGAACTCAATGGGTAGGATGCATACGGGGCATAGATAATGAGAGGTAAACCAACTCAATAATCATAACGGTGGGGTCCAAGCACACCAACAAGGTTCGGCAAGCCTAGCCTTGTGGTTGCTCATAGCTCCGAGAGGCTGTCCCCAAAGCCCCCTAGAGCTCCTAGAGCTCATCGTCCAACAAGACCCTCAGAATAGGATCGTTCCACGATACCAAGATTCTCATGGAAGGTTATGAACATGACCTTCCCCAAGGGCATTGTGAGAATATCCGCGACCTGCTCATCAGTTCCTATATGATCGAGCCTTACGGCGCCTCGCTGTACCATATCCCAGATAAAGTGGTACCAGCCATCAACATGCTTGGATCAATCGTGGAACCCGGGATTCTATGACAAATGAATCCTCCTCCGGTTATCACAAAGGATAACGGTGGCATCTAGCACATGCTCGAACAACTCACAAAGAGCTTTCGCAACCAAGTGACTTCACAACAGGCCATACATGTTACAATGTATTCGGCCTCAGCGGTGCTCAAGGCTACCGACTTTAGATTCCTGCCCGAAGCAGATCTACCTGTGAAGTAGCATCCAGATGTGCTCTTGCGATCCACCACACTGCCAGCCCAATTGGCATCAGTATATCCATGGAGTGTCATACTCTCGGCAGCGTATCTCAGCCCATGGTCTATCGTGCCTCAGAGATATCTCGAGAGTTTCTTGGCACCAACCCAGTGAATGTTATGATCAACCATGTGTTGACTCAAAGTGTTCACTGGACAACATACGTCCGAACAGGTGTTCATTAAGAACATCAGGGTCCCTATGAGTTGACGATACTCAGTAGGACGGGCCCAGCAACACTGCTACTCAACTTCTTAAAGTTGAGTTCCATGGACTTACAGTCCATCATACCAAAAACTTCATAATGTATTTTCCTTGAGAAAGGAAAATCTCGCCAAGTCTCTGCTTAGACCTTTAGTCCTAGACATTCTTCCTAGGTCCTTCATCTCGAATTCAGCAGCGAGCTCCCTCTTGTACTGATGTATGAGAGGGTCAGCACCTGTCAGGAAGAGGTCATCCACATACATCACCAAAGTGATAGGCTTCTTTCTATTAACCTTGCAGTGAAGGTTCAGATCAGCAATACTACGAGTGAAGCCCAGCTTCATCAGGTGGCTATCTATCCTCTCGTACCAAGCTCAGGGTGCTTGTTTCAGCCCATAGAGGGCTTTCTTCAACCTGCAGACATGGGTGTCCCGATCCTGGACTTCCAACCCCAGAGGTTGCTCCACATATATCTCTTCCTTTATCACACCATGCAGAAAATGCGGTCTTCACATCATCTAATGAAGACTCCATCCTTGCGTGGCAGCAAGGGCTATAATAGATCGAATGGTGGTATATCGGGCCACAGGTGCAAATATGTCATCATAGTCTATACCTTCCTCATAGGCAACGAATCTTGCCTTGAAATTTTCAGCACTTCCATCAGATCCATGCTTGATCTTGTAGAGCCATTTTGAGGTGACAACTGCTTTGTCCTATGGTCTTGGAACCACATCCTAGACATCATTCTTCATAATGGACTCATACTCTTCGTGCATAGCATCCTTCCAAACTTGATGCTTTGCGGCTTCCTCAAAGGATCCAAGGTCAGATTGTACAATAGTACTCATGGCTGCTAGATACCCTGGTATTTATATGGCTTCTTGGTTTTCCTTCGGAATTTCCCCCTCTGAAGCCATATGACCCTGAGCCATGAGGATCTTCTTTCGTTCAACAAAGGTATCCGCTCAGGAGCATATACAAATATATTCTCCCTCTTAATGCCAGCTTTTCTTTTGAGAGAAGACATTTATGTCAAATGAGGGCATCCCAGACACCAACTTGGAAAGGAGGACTTAATCTACCACAGTCAAAGCCATCCAATAGACTTTGCTGAACATGATTCAAGATTCCAACAATGTGACCAAAAGCTGCAAAAACTTCTCAGTTCACATTTTAAGTTTACCATAATGCTCCAATGTAAGACTGATACAGTCATATGCTTGCTGCTACATAGGTGTCTATCTATGTCACTGTCATACAGGGGGAACATATCAACAAGCCTCAGCTTGTGTTAGAAGTCCTTACAACCACCACCTGTTATTTTGTGGGTAGCTTCTTCAAACAACTTTCTAAGACTGCTGCTTACAAAACTAGGGATCCAATCTGCCTTGGTTTATCCTGCACTTGAGGCATTGCACCCTGATTTGCTTCCAGATCTGCCCATTTCTGGTTATTTCAGCAGACTGCTCCTAGGGCTGTTAAAATTTTTGCCTAGCTCAATGACTTACCTCTATGCCCATTTCGTCAACAATCTGACCACTACATAGAATTGCCCCAAGGACTTCTGTAGTCAACTCCTTAAAAACTTCCAGCTCTTGAACATGTGGTAAATGACACAGTATGCCATCTTCTAAATATCATTGTGGTCTTGCTTATGCACAGATCTAAGAATCATTGTGTTTGTGACCAACTTCAGCTTGGATCTGCGGCTACAATCTACAGCGTTGTTCTTATTCACCACCTATAGAATCTTTGACCATTCTTACCCACGTATGAGCCTCCAAGGAGCTTGAACTCAAGATCAGAAAACTCAAACTAGGGACAATAATGCAGAATCTCGCAAACAAACACAACTGTTACAGCAAGTCCGAGACTTTCATGAATTGTAGTGAATTATTCCAAGTCTTTGTACATAAAGATGACTCCTTCTAGACAGTTTTCTCAGAATGATTTGATTCACTACTGCCATCTGATATCAGACCCAGAAATTCTTATCAGGATTCGATCACATTCCAAGTATATGCATAGAGTTTCAAATGATTTGAAGACACCTATGTATAGCTCACAATCACCGGCCTGAAAGAAATTTGCTGAGGATTTTCCTAGTCTCCATGATCTCCTTATAAATTAAAGAGTTCTCGACCGAGTCTAGCACCAACCAAGTGCACAGACATATCAAGGTCACTGTTGTGGAACAAATTCACTGTATTGTGAAGGCCATTTCCATATAAGGCATTGTCATAACAAGTTTACTTGTCATGCATAGGATCACTGTCATTTATATTGATGTCACTGCTAAACCAAAAGTCACAACCATATGAATTCGAGCCATATGATACGAGCCATAGAACATTATAGTAAAAAATACATGCCACAGAGTATAGCGGTATAGACTATAGGGTATAGCGATGCCACGATGCCACTGTTGGATTTCCTTTTAAAATTCTGGAGGGCCCACTCCTGTCACTTTCCGTAAACTTCTTTGATTTCATTTTCCGCTATAATTTTCAAGAGCTCGAATGGCTACGATGTGTGCAGGTTACATCCTTCAGCCTTCGACTCTGCGCTTAAAATCCTCGTCGTGTACAATGTTATTCATTTGCTTAACGTGCAGTTTCTTCCGGCAACCTATAGCAGCCGATGATGACAAAAGAATTTGAGGACTCAAACTTCAGCAATCGTTTGTCGGTTTAAATGCTCTGTAAAATAAATTCACTGGACAGGATAAATAAGTGGGCTTCTTCCAGTACACCAGCGTCGGGCTTCTCCTGCTGATCAGTTCTTCCAGAGAACCCAACATCAGTCATCGTAGATAATACATGTATTTGCCCATGGGAGATATTTTCCAAGTGCAGTCAGAAGATTTCACTCGCTCGTCTAGCAATTCAAACGAATAAAAGACGCGGTCCCCCGCAATTAGGGTCAAAACAGATGAGTGAGATCGACCCAATTTCTGCTTAGTAACGGCAAGAAAATCAGCAACCTGCACGCCTCTGCTCGAGAAAACTTCCATAGGCTTTCCGGTCTTTGAAGTTGGTTCTTCTGAGAAAAACGCTTCCATTCTTCGATAGAATGCCTGCCCCCTCCCGTTTTCGTAAATCATGTTTAAGTTCCATATTTAACTCTACAGGAGTCGAACACTGGACCTCCCTATTGATCCTTATTGCCCCTGGAGGAATGGACAAAGACGGGGCATCCACTGACATGGCTATGCTCTGCAGCGGCCTGTGTTGTTTTTCCGGTCTGTCAGTGTTGAGCGTAGTCCACCGCGGGAGTTTGATTGCATGGTCCATGGTTCGATTCGGGTAGAGTCAAAATTCTGATTGGATAACCTCTCTGAGCTGCGGTCCATATACGCTGTTACCTACAACACTTCTAAAAATGCATGCGCAGTCATTTAAAACTATACGCTGTTATTTCTAGAGTTGATATGACCCGCGGCTTCTGATTTTGTTCTCATGCAGGCCTTGTTGTGGTGCTATGGCCTGCGGCCTAGCACATAGCAGCTTAGAGCCTTCGGTCCTTCAAAAAATAGTGCCCAGATAGTGCAGCGTTTGGCCCTCAAGGGCTCGGCGTAACAGTTTGCAAGCTCGGCCTTTATTATGGCAGTCAATGAACCCAAACGGAGCTCCTTCTTCTTGCTGTGGTAGCTGCTTCTAGGGCACAGGAGAAATTCTACTTTACCAAGTCCTTTAGCACAAATTTGGGCATTGTCTTCCCCTTACTCTCTGATACCATGTTACTTTTTGCAATGTTCTATGCCATTTCAGATTAGGGCACAATACTGAAGAAGATAGAACATGCTAATAGATCGATAGAAGACAAGTCAAAACAGAGATAATAAATGGTGGCGTTACGGCGATCAGCAGGATGCTTCTACGAGCAAAGTCTTCAATAGGTCATTCAGCCAAGCGTGTCACACATAACCCAGAACAACCCAAACAAAGAACAGTCTATATATATCACAGCTCCAACGCTATCCAGAGAGAGAATTCCTCCACACCAATGTGTGTCAAATGAACTCTAAGTCTCTCCAATATATAGGAATCTTTGGGGGTGTGTGACACGTCCTTAAAGACATTTAAGTCTATATTTTATTCCAGGCCGACCTAGCACATAAGTGGAATAAATTCAAAGTACATGTTCTGCTCATCCGATCGAGATGATCTTTAGATCAATCTTACACCTCTCCGAAAGAGGAATCCAATAAAAATATTGCGATCGTCATCTGAGCAGCACAACCCGGAGTTTGGACCTAGTTGTCCAATTTTAACAAGGAGGCTTGAATTTCTAGAGGAAGGAGATCATACAGTAGCACAGAAATCAAGGAGAAGAGAAGCTACAACAAGCACGAAAATCCAGGCTAGGAGGCACAAGTTTTGAGGGGCTGTAGCATGAATTTCAAGGAGAAGAACAACTCAAAATTTGAGAAGGTTCCTGTTGCTGTCAGGTCCGAAATTCGAGGTACGAATTTCAGGACAACAACCACGGTCAACACGAATTTTGAGCCACGATTTTCAGGACAACAACCACAGTCAACACGAATTTTGAGGCAGCAGATAGGCATGATTTTCTAGGCAGACTGTCACTCCATTGCAGATTTTGAGGCACCTTCAGCACAGTTTTCAAGGCAGAATTCTGGGCACAAATTCCAATGAGGCGAGCTGTGAAAAATGCAGAAATTATGGGCATGAGATTTTGTGAAAATCTGAAAATTACAGTGGGCACAAATTTCCAGAAATTTGCATTTAATGCTACAGCAGAAAATGGAGATAAGTACTGTGTTTATTTTATATACTTATTCTAAATTTCTCAATCAATAAAATCCTCCTTTGAAGACCAGTTTTCCCCAAGACGCTGTGGGGTTTTTCCTGCGTCAGTTTGACCAAAAATAAGTGTCTCATGTGTGAATGCTTTCCTAAATTTCGTATAAATTACGAGATGGTAGGAAAGTGAAAAATAGTAGAAGTACTCTTTTAATGTCTGCAATAAATGCGTTCTGGAATTTATACCAGCATGTCAAAACATGTGGGTTGGGCCTAAAAAAACACATGCAAACTTGTAAACTGGGTTAAGGGTGCAGATCATAAATTTTCTACACCTCCATGTGTCAAGATTGCTTCCATAGCATACCAACTTATCTATCTCCACCTCAAAGGGCTGCTGCAAGTTTAGTAGTATGATATCCACAAAGTGCTCTGTTATAATATGAACAATCAAGTGTTGTGGTATTCCGTTAGACGTCTGATAAAATTATACTAAAAATCTGAAATCTATAATAATTTTGTCTTACATTCCTAGTTTTATTAGGTTACTGTTGTTTTGCTTATGCATGCAATATATAGAAATTGGAAAATAGAGAAAAGGTAAAAATACAATCACTAATAAACCATAATAACACCAAGATATGATTTGGGAAACCCTTATAGGAGAAAACCCAGTTGGAAGGTGAGACTACTTTGCGCTCTCTTTCTCTGAATGGTAATGGATGCAAGTGCAAAAAAGTGAGATTTGTGGCCTGTGGGCTACTACAAAACACAAACCCTCTTTGTTTGCTCTCTCTCTCTCTCTCTAACCACTCAACTTCTTTTCTCATCTATGGAACAAAATGCTCTAGTGGCTTGGTCATAACATAGTTGTGATCCTTGATGTGGGTGGCCTTGAAAACATGTTGGCCAACTTGTTTGTGGTGCTCTCCTTATACTTAATCACTAAATGAAATTGCCGTAAACACCCAACCACTTGTAATGCCTGGTTTGTTGTAGCTCACTCTGGGCTTGTAGGTACTGTAGTGGCTGCTGAATTGTGTGGATTGCTATCTCCTTTCCCATTAGAAAATGTTTCCACTTTTTGATAACATGTACCAGGGCATAGAGCTTCTTGTCATAATTAGGGTAGTTGAGAACCACCCCATAAAATATTTCATAATGATAGCATACAAGCCTTCCTCCTTGCATCAACACTGCTCCCCTAACATATCCACTCGCATTTGTCTCCACTTTGAAGGGCTACTGCAAGTTCGATAATGCCATAATTGATAATTGACTAATTATCTTCTTTAATTCCTCACAGGCCCTTTGCTAATCCTTTCCTCACTGGAAGCTCTTAGCACTTGCTTTATGGCGTGGAGTGGTTGCTATTGTTGAAAATGAGGCCATGAATTTCCTCAGGTACTGTGTTGCTCCAATGAAACTTTTGACCTATATGAAACATTGGTAGGCACCAACCACTTCATGATGGCCTCCATCTTGGTAGGATCTATCTTCAATTCTTCTCCACCAATGACATATATAATATATTAAAAACACCAAAAACTATTGTGCAAACGCACATTTCTTGAGCTTTACCAGTGGCTGGTACTTCAATGTGTCTAGTAGTTGCATCAAATCAAAATGTGAAATGTGCTCCTCCCATGTAGCACTATATACAATATATCATCCAAATGAATTTATAAAAGGGCACAATATGTCATCTATTAATCTCGTGAAAGTAGCTGGTGCATTGCATAGGCCGAACGATATAATTAACACTCATAAAAAGATTTTTTGGTTTTGATGGTAGACTTCCAACTATCTTCTTCTTTGACTCGAACCTGGTGATACCTTGACTTTAAGTCCAACTTGGGGAAGTATTTTTTTTGCTACAACTGGTCCCATAAATCATCTGTCCTTGGCAGGGTGATTCCTTTTCTTGATTGTAGTTTTGTTGAACTCCTTGTATTCAATACACATTTGCCAAGTCCCATCCTACTTTGGCACAATTATGATGGGTGACCCACATGGTGAGGTACTTGGTCGAATCACACCTTGTTCTAGCTGTTGCTACAATTATTTCAATGTGTCTAGCAGTTGCATCAAATGTGAAATGTGCTCCTCCAATGTAGCACTATATACCAATATATCATCCAATTAAGCAATAACAAATGAATTTATAAAAGGGAACAATATGTCATCTATTAATCTCTTGAATGTAGCTGGTGCATTGCATAGGCTGAACGACATAATTAACACTCATAAAAAGCTTCTTTGGTTTTGATGGTAGTCTTCCAACTATCTTCTTCTTTGACTCGAGCCTAGTAATACCTTGACTTTAAGTCCAACTTGGGGAAGTATTTTGCTTGCTACAACTGGTCAATAGATCATCTATCCTTGGCAGGGGGGTACCTTTTATTGATTGTAGTTTTGTTTAACTCCCCGTTACCCTGTATTCAATACACATCTGCCAAGTCCTATCCTCCTTTCGTACAATTATGATGGGTGACCCACATGGTGAGGTACTTGGTCGAATGACACCTTGTTCTAGCTACTGCTACAATTATTTCAATGTGTCTAGCAGTTGCATCAAATGTGAAATGTGCTCCTCCAATGTAGCACTATATACCAATATATCATCCAATTAAACAATAACAAATGAATTTATAAAAGGGAACAATATGTCATCTATTAATCTCTTGAATGTAGCTGGTGCATTGCATAGGCTGAACGACATAATTAACACTCATAAAAAAGCTTCTTTGGTTTTGATGGTAGTCTTCCAACTATCTTCTTCTTTGACTCGAGCTTGGTAATACCTTGACTTTAAGTCCAACTTGGGGAAGTACTTTGCTTGCTACAATTGGTCCCATAGATAATCTATGCTTGGCAGGGGGGTACCTTTTATTGATTGTAGTGTTGTTTAACTCCCCGTTACCCTGTATTCAATACACATCTGCCAAGTCCTATCCTCCTTTGGCACAATTATGATGGGTGACCCACATGGTGAGGTACTTGGTTGAATGACACCTTGTTCTAGCTGCTGCTACAATTGCTTCTTCACCTCATTTGCTTTAATAATGGATTGACTGTACAACCCAATGATTGGCAAGAAATGAAGAAAAAGAGTACGAATGCCAAGGAAGAAGGAGAAAACCAAAGAAGAAAAGAAAAACATGATTTTTGCTTTGACCTAGTTCACACGTGTGAGTTTCTGGGGTAATCGTATGAATTGCAGGACCGAAATATTGCAGGGCCGAATTTCATATCTGAGTTGCAAGGACCTAAATTTTGAGTTGTAGGGTTGAATACTTGAGCAGGAGCAGATTTGACCATCGTTGACTTTGTAAACTTTGACTTGCTGAAGGAAGGTTTTAAAGGAGGGATGACTTGGTGCTTTAGGAGGTCAAGGTCTTGGTCTTTGGGTCTTGGATGCCTCACTTTGATTTGATTCTATAAGAAGAGAAGATTTGACTGGGTTTTCCCCCTTGTGGGGTTTTGCATTGGATTGGAGCTTATATCTTGTATTCTTTGTGCTCATGTGATCTTCATGCATTTATGGTTTGGTAATTGCTTGATGAAGAAGACATAATAAAGTAATAAAAGGCCAACATATACTCACAAGTAATTATCAAGTAAGAGGAATCAAGCCTAATTTACACCAACATTGGATTCTCAACAATTGAAGGTTGCTAATATTCACCCCCTTTTGCATTGTTGTACGAACATTCTTGTTATCCATATCTGAGTTGCTTTCCACCTATTTTCTCGAATTAGTGGCCATGAAATTTTTCTTCTTAACATCTTTCTTTCGATTTTTCGAGTTGAGCTCTAGATGTAATTTCCAACATTTCTCCTTTGTATGACCATCAATGTTACATTGGTTGCTATGATTGTTGCATTTGTGTGTTGTGGTTGCTAACATTTTGTCCTTCTCGCTTTTCCACTTCTTCCAATCTTCGGAAGCTTCGTGGTGTTTCTTCTACTACCCATTTGATTGCCCTTTATGCCACCTGGGGTTTTCCCTTCTTGTTTTGTCTACGATGATTTAAGTGGATGCCACGTTAGTGGAAAAGGGGCTAACCACGTGATCATAATGAAGAAGACTTTAAAAGGGTCAATATTGTAATTCTAGGTAGAAGTTGAAGGAGTGAAACTTAAGCACGCGTTGGCTATCGAGCTATTATGGGCCACTAGGAGGAGAAGAGGTTCCATTCTATTCGAGTGCATTTTGTTCCATAGATGAGTAGAGTAGCCGAGAGCGAATAGAGGGAGAGCACACAAAGAGGGTTTGTGTTCTATAGTAGGTCCACAAACCACTAGCCTCATTCCTTTGGACATGCGTCCATTTCCATTCAGAGAATGAGAGAGCAAAGTAGCCTCACCTTCCAACTGAGTTTCTTCAATAAGGGTTTCTCAAATCATATCTTTGTGTTATTATGGTTTGTGACTGATTGTATTTTTATCTATTCTCTATTGTCCATGTGTTATATATTGCATGTATAAGCAAAAAAACAATAACTTAGTAAATCCAAGAATCTAAGGAAAAATTAACCCTCATAGTATAGATTTTGGATTTTCAGTATAATTTTATCATATTTGTTGTGATTTACTGTCAAGTGGAATATCCATGGCAGTTTACAAATCAACATGGCTGATTTGTTGTTCTTCTTGTTGTATCTAAGGAAATCACTACTAAACTCGGCTTTTCAACTTTATCTTCTTGGAACTCTGTGTATGGCTCAAGTTTTGCAATCATCGACTCATGGTTATCCAAGCACGAATCTCTTTCATTCTTGATGTAGGCCTAATCTCTTACCAATGATTGGCCCACTCTAATCCCTAGGTTCTCTTCTCATTTAGCTGGGGTGCTCTCCACTCTATCCATTTCTCCCTTGCTCCCTTTCTCAAATGCGTGAGACATGATTTCATATGCTCCTTACACATCATCACAAACAATCCCTTTCTTCCTTCGATTAGGGTATCTTCTCATTAAAAATGCAATTTCCATGGACTATCCAATTAATTCACTTGTCCTTCTCTTGATTGCAGAGTAGCTTCTCATTGTTGCGACGAGACCCTACATCGCTTTTGCATTGCAATCTTCCTCAGTTAAATGGAGTCAAACTGCTCCTCATCCCAATCACACAATCTACTAGTATGTTAGGGAAACCACTCTTCACTCCTGTTCGCAGGCTCTTGTCGGATAACTGCGGTAAGCTTAATCCGATCTAATTCCCTTCCTCCATGTCGTTCAAGGATTTTTGTTTAATAATAATGTAACGCGCACAAAGATCGTTGCGTTGGCACCAATGCTAATACATCCCCATCACAATCTCTGCAGGGAGGGTTGCGACTGTCACTTACTCGAACACATTTCTATTCATGCAAGTCAATTAGTCGTCAATTCCTCATTAGGTTTCCACTTGATCTCGTTATAGAAGATCATCTCTACACATTTCTCAGTCGATACCCAGACATAGTGACTTTGCTTTGCAATGGATCTTGACTGAGTAACGAGTTTTGGGGTTCAATGATGCTCAAATTTAATACACAGGTTTGATAGATGGACAAACCACTCTATTATGGTTATTCAACCTAAACCCTTTTGCGTCTGAACGTCATTAATCCTTGTTTCTGGTGCCTAAATGGAGTATTGTTCTTTTGATTTCACCAAGTTCTAAGATAAGAACCAATTAGTAATGAGCCAACTTCAATTCTACAAGGCTATTCGCGTAGAAGTCCTTGCCCTTTCCGGAGTTTGATTCTCATTACCAAGTTTATAGACCTGTTCTACAAAATTACTTCACACAAGAATACTCAATTCCATATACAAAGGATCATCATATGCACAAGACTATTCTCACACTGGGCTATCTTTGTCATTAGATAAACTTGTACACAGAGCATGCAGAAACAATCATTAAATTTCTATTTTACCAATTTGTACATACATATATCTAGAAACTCGTTCTCCTTTTGTGGCTTGATCCAACAATACTGGCTTGCATCCTTGGCCTTTTTTTCCTTCTCTTTTCACCTAATGAAATATAAGAGGGTTTTGAACTTCAATCATTTCAGATCCACTAATTCCTCAACAAATCTCTACTTCTAGAGCTTCTAGACCTACATATACTCCAAGAGACCTAACTAACTCTAGATTCTCTCAACTCACTCAAGTATCCCTGAAATCTCTCCTAAAGAGTAGATCCAATTACATCAATCCTTACTCCCTTCACTTATGTACATAAAACATAGGAAACATAGTTAAGCAATAAATTAGGGACCCAATTCCCTTGATAAGAAAAATCTCGGGGTTTGATTTAGAGAGAGGATGCTCTTGCGTCAATTCTATTTATCATTTCAAGTTTGAGAATGCGCAAGGTTTCCATCATCATATTCTTCTACAACAACAAGAAGTTGTTGCAATCATTTGGCGACCTCCAAGAATTTCTGTACTCCTTGAGTGACCGAGAAAGCTTGCCCCAAATTTGTTGGTTTTTGACTCCAAAAGAGGGTACAAAACACTGGATCACAAGCAAAAGCATAATCCACCATAATGTTTTTTGGTCAGATGCAGGGGTTTCTTATCATATGTATTGATGAATCTGACATGATACTTAATCTGATATTTTCTCTTCTTAATGTGAGAAAACTCTAAATTTTATCCCGCATGAATTGCATGTATTGAACATCCATGATCAATCATGATCTTTCTGCAATGGAGTTGCCAATGGATGTTGTTAGGTGGTGAACCATCCTTGTGTTCTGGAATAATTTTTCAGGTTCACTAAAGTCCAAAACAATGCCTTATGCATGTTTAAATCATGATAATTTCCTCTTGTTAGCCAATATGATTCGATCCTACATTAGATGGAGTCGCTAGACAAGTAAAAATAAAATATAACAATTAAAAAAAAATCACCAATGCTATTAGAATAACTTAAGATTAATGTTGGTTCCCTTCAACAATTCCAAATTATTAGCACAAAAATTTGCACCACAATAAAATGTTGACTCCAATATTTACAACACAAAAGTGAAGTGATAACTAATAGGCAAACCATCCCAATGGTGACTAGTTGATTGCCTTTCCATTTGGATTGGTTCTTGCCAATCTTGGGGGATGTTCCTCAATTGTCATGCACAAAAAATCATCTAAAAGTCTGCAAAGTAGCATAAGAAATCAACACATAATACGAATCCTTGGTGTGCAATCAGACAACTAAGGGTAAAAATGGTTGGTTAATTAGAAATAAATGTGACAATTTTAATTAGAAAACAAAAAATATGGGAAAAAGAAAAAAGAAAATGCACTCTAAATGACTAATAAAATAAAAGTAGAGGAAATACTATCTATGTAACCATATAGCAGTGTTGCACATATTGTGATAAGATGGGAATTATCGCGATATTATCACCAAAAGAGCCTCTCTTGATATTATCGCCGGAAAATATCGCGATAATTTGCCCAGTTTAATTTATCACAATAATTTCGAAATTATCACGATAATTTTGAAATTATCACGAGACGATAGGAAATTATCGACCTGTTACCAAAAAAAAAGATGTGCCAAGATTGAGCTTTAAGGTTTGTGAGTCTTGTGACCACTTTTTGAAGGCAAAATCCATAGTTTTTTTTTTTTCCATCAGATAAACATTTTGAGATAAACATTTTGGGAGTGGAGATTTACTTCAATATACCATATTTATATTTCCATTTATGTAAAAATAATTTCCTTCCTTTTCTTTGTTTTCCAAGATTTGTATATACTATAAATTTAGTTTGCCTCTTCTTACCCTCTTTGTTGTGTAGTAGGTCCAAAACTTGAAAATTTAATAGGAGCTCTACAAAATGGCAAAACCATTGGACCAAATCTGGGAGTATGGTGAGCCATGTGAGGATGATAATAGGACAAAGTTGAGGTGCAAGCTCTGTGGAATGGAAATGCTTGGCGAAATCACCCACTTGAAATACCACCTTGCCAAAATTCCACGGCATGATGTGGATATTTGCGCTATAGCTACCCCAAACATTGTCCTTATTGCAAAGAACTCAATTCTTGATACTACTAGAAAGAGAGATCAGAGGGAGAAACTAAGGAATTTCATGGAACCACAAGCTTCTCAAGGGCGAGGGAAATCTAATCCTTGGCCACACCTTCTTAGTGCAATATTATTATTGGATTATTGTTATAGTATCTAGAATCTAGATGCCTCATGATGATCACATCTCATGAGATACTTTTTTTTTTTTAATGTGATTTTGTATTAAGTTCTAACTATTATCTTGTTAGTACTTATGATTGAGGAGTCAAGACAAAATGACAAATATCATATTTCATGTTGAAATTTGCAACAAGAAACAATGAAATTGGCAACTAGAAAGGACAAAAATTGACCACATACTAGTGTGGGATTCTAGTCACACATTGGTGAGGAATTCAGTTACACGTTAGTGTTAAATGTGGGTGTCTAATTTCTTTTTTCCCTTAAATAAATTGGACAATAAATTGTAATTTCATCTCATAACAACTTGTATCAGTTAACTAAGTCATGACGACTGAGTTAGCTCAAGAATTTTGAGTAGAGGGTCTAAGATTAGGCATGTAGAGTGATACTAATATTTTGGGTGTCCAATTGCAGTTGTAGCACTAGTGTGGTGTGAGTGTAATCAATTAATTCAAATTAATTGAGTTAAAATCAATTTAACTAGTTCTAACTGAGTGATGAATTAGTGAGAGGTTCTGTGAATTAAATTAGATTTAATTCACAAGTAGTGATCAATCAGAGAACTGGTGATTCACTATTAATGTATGCATATCAATTCTGATGAAGACCCAATTGAGACAAAGGTTAAAGGGAAGATGACTATCAGTTGTATTATTAGCAAATTGCCCGGGTGCAATTATAAAGTCACAGGAAGGCCATGATGGATTGTGCAATCAAGGAAGGCTTAATTTCCTATTTAATAGGGATTGATTTGCCTAGGGATTGCGTGTGCAAGGCTGGGCTTAACAGAGGCTGAGAATTGGCTAAGTGTTTGTCAATTTTGCCTAAGCATTGCAAGTCAGTTTTGAGCAGGATCAAAGTGAGATAGTCAGGAGAGTGCAAGATTTTCTCGGTGTGAGAAAGCAATGTATTGTTTCATGATTCCTTGACTTTATACAATATATGAAAGGGGGGTTTTGAACAGTTGCTTTCCCCAAGAACATCTTGTGTTGTGTGATTGATTTACTTCTTTCTCTTACATGTGATTGAGCGATCGTGTTTTATAATTCGCAAATATTGTAGAAGGATTCAGTATCTTGTTTTAGTACATCACAAAATGGGATTGAATCCATTGGTATAGAATTTGTACATGGTATCAGAGCGCCATGAATCACAATAGAAGAGAAGAAAGTGAGTTTGTCTTGAACAAGTTCAAATTTGCAGATTTATACTTCATGATCCAGCAGCAGATCAAGATGTCTTTTAATGGCTTGAGACTCGAATATGCACTCGAGGGCAATTCGAATTATATTACATGGAAGGACAGGATGGAGGCAGTGTGGGAGGACAACGGGTTGAAGGAATTCATAGATACTGATATTCCCAAGCCCACAGAAGCAGAGGCCCAACTTCTTGATGCATGGCAGAAGAAGGTAGCAAAGGCGAGAAGGATCTTGTTAGAGGGAGTTCAAGATCATATTGTCTTGAGTCTCCATGGGAAGGCGACTCCATATGCTATGTGGAAGACCTTGACAGATATGTTTCAGAATAGTAGTGACCACAGTAAGTTGGCGCTGAAGGACAAGCTCATAAATATCAAGATGGAGGAGGGCGAGACGGTACCAACATACTTGGCGAAGTTCATTCAATGTCGAGCTGAGCTTGGAAGTGTTGGTGTGATAGTAGCCCAGGATGATTTGGTGAGCCTATCACTTCTAGGCCTTCCCAAGAGCTGGCATAGTTACCGGGACTCTGTGAATGGGAGGAAGAAGTTACCAGACTTGGAGCGTTTGTGGTCTGACTTGGTAATAGAAGGGATAAGGCGGAGCACTAGAGACGGGACCTCCAACACCAACAAAGAAGAAGATTGTGCATTAGTCGGAAAGGGAAAGAAAGCCAAGGGAAAGAAGTCCCAAGGCGAAGAGGGCAAGAGAGACTTGTCCAAGATCAGGTGTTTTCAGTGTTCACTGTCATGAGCATGGGCACTATGCCTCGAATTGTCCACAGAAGAAGGCAAGCAAGAAGGAGCCTGCAGTTGCAGCGGGTGAAGCGTTAGCTTCACAGTTCGAGCTTAATATCACTTTAATTGCATGCATGGCCAACATTGTAATGGGATGCATGTGGTATCTAGACAACGGTGTCTCGTTCCATATGACGGGGAATAGAGATCTCTTCAGTGACTTGGAGGAGAAGGACCTCCAATAGAACATAGAGTTTTGAGATGACAGAAGGTATAGAGCAGTCGACATAGGTATAGTTACCTTTCAGAGGGAGTTTGGCTCCCCTCTCAAACTAGCAGATGTTTTGTATGTTCCAAGCCTAAGGAAGAATCTTGTCTCTGTAGTTGTATTGGAAGACCATGGTTATGATGTGATGTTTAGAAAATGAAAGGTTTTCCTTAAACACATAGCCACGGGATCGGTGTAAGAGTCAAGAACCTGTATGATCTCGAGGTCGAGGATGCATGCGAAGCTTTGAGGAGCAAAGCAATGGTTAATGACTTGGTGGTTGAGAGGGAGCAATTATCTCTCAATATGTAGCCTCAGAAGCAGCCTTAGAAGGTTGTGTAGCAGCCACAATTGGAGAAGCAGAGAGGAGATCGAGTCTAAGAGTCCACTCATGCATAAGCCTCCAGGAGGGGGAAATTTCGAGCCAGATACATGCAGCTATACCTCCAAGTGTGAGGTGGGGCAAAGTGCAGATATAATCCCAGGAAGAAATTTGGGCAGGGTCCATTGAGATGGTGTGTCTCATGGATCGAACCTGGCTACGAGGAGCCCATAGTACAACAATAGTAGGAGGGATTGGTTAGATTGATGTAGTCAGATGTCAGGAAGACAAAAATCAGAGTGACAGATGTCGAATATTGGAGCACAGATTAGAGTTGGTAGCAGTGCAGAGGGCACAGATGTAGATGTCAGCAGCAGCGCAGAGAGTGCAATAGACAGGTGCAGTAGGTTCCAGCAGTCAGAAGACTCTGATGACAGATGCATTATACTAATTCAGTTGTTTGGAGGCTATTCTGTTTCAGGAGTTGCATGTGCAAACAACACAAGTGAAGTGTTGCATGCAGAACATTCCAAAGGTACCGGATCATGATAGATTGAATTCCTTACTTGTTGAGAGGGAGTGTTGAAATTTGCAACAAGAAACAGTGAAATTGGCAACCAGAAAGGACAAAAATTGACCACATACTGGTGCGGGATTCCAGTCACACATTGGTGAGTAGTCCAGTTACACATTAGTGCTAAATGTGTGTATCTAATTTATTTTTCTCTTAAATAAATTGGACAATAAATTGTAATTTCATCTCATAACAACTTGTATTAGTTAACTAAGTCATGAAGACTGGGTTATCTCAATAATTTCGAGTTGGGGGTCTTAGATGAGGTATGTAGAGTGATCCTAATATATTGGGGGTCTAGTTGCAGTTGTAGCACTAGTGTGGTGTGAGTGTAGTCAGTTAACTCAATTTAATTGAGTTAAAATAAGTTTAACTAGTTCTAACTGAGTGATGAATTAGTGAGAGGTCTATTGAATTAAGTTAGATTTAATTCACAAGTAGTGATCATTCAGATAAATGATGATTCACTATTAATAGCTGCATGCATGTCAGTTCTGATGAAGACCCAATTGAGACAGTGATTAAAGGGAAGATGACTATTAGTTGTATTATTGGAAAATTGCCCGGGTGCAATTATAAAGTCACAGGAAGGCCATGATGGATTGCGCAATCAAGGAAGGTTGGATTTCTTATTTAATAGGGGCTTATTTGCCCAGGGATTGCGTGAGCAAGGTTGGGCTTAGCATATGCTGAGAATTGTCTAAGTGTTTGTCAATTTTTCGTGAGCATTGCAAGTTAGTTTTGAGCAGGATCAGAGTGAGACAGTTAGGAGAGTGCAATGTTTTCTCGGTGTGGGAATGCATTTTATTGTTTCATGATTCCTTGACTTTATACAATATTTGATAGTGGGGTTTTGAGCAGTTGCTTTCCCTAAGAACATATTGTGTTGTGTGATTGCTTTTCTTCTTTCTCTTACTTGCATGTGATTGAGCGATCATGTTTTATATTCTGCAAATATTGTAGAAGGATTCAATATCTTGTTTTAGTACGTTACAAGATCGGATTGAATCCATTGGTATAAAATTTCTATATAATTTCTACATTTCAGACTTCAGTATCTACATCTTATACATTTTATAGTGTAGTTCTATATTCATGTTTGTGTGACAATCTAAGCTGCAGGAAACGTTGGGTAGAGGGTCGTTTCCCCTAGAAACAAAATAGAAACGCGTTTCCCTGTACCGTACGTCTTGGAAACATGTTTTCGTTCGTATTGGGCCGTTTCGCGTTGAGGAAACGTGCCCAATATAGACGAAAACGTGTTTCCAAGCCATACGAGCGCCTTTTTAGCGTTTAATGTTCTTTTATTGTGTTATTATTTTTTGTTTTAGGGCAGCCTAATGTTCAAGCCTATGGCCCTACTGTTGATATGCGATTCATGGTAATGTTAAATTCTTAAAAGTAAAAGTGACATTCTCCTTTATCTTTCATTTTCATCCTTTTACTTAAATCTTTAACATTAACAAGAAATGACTCAGGATGTTTGACAGTGGTTTCGCCCTCATTGGATTTCATATGGAGAAAGTAGAATTTTAGATCTCACTCAAAATCCAACAGACTTGTCATTTTTTCAGGATTTCAAGATTGGGGGGATTGCAATGTTTCCATTGGATTTTGTCATGTACTAGGGCATGGAACCTGTATTTAATCAAGAGAACCAAGCCCTCTATGTAGGGGAGACTCCCAATCAATGTTGCGAACATCGACATCGGGATAAAATCGGCAAGGGTCCGGAAAACCAAAAAATCGGGAAAATATTGGTAAATTTTTTGCAAACATCGCCAAAATTAAGATACCATAAAAATATCTTTAAAAATCGATAAACATCGGCTAGACCAAACAATCGTGATTTCGAGATAAAATCGGGATGTTATTGAGATGTTCGCAACACTGCTCCCAATAATCAAGAGCACCTAGGGTACTAGGGTATGGAACTTGTATTTAATCAAGAGCACTAAGGCCGTCCGACTAGGCAGGAGGAGACTCCCAATCAAGCACGAGACAAGATATTAGAAATTTCTCGTGGCTGATTTTTGATATTGCTATTTTCATTATGTGATCATTCATGAGTAAATGTGATGTAAATTTAGTGACTTATAGTTTATGCATTGACATTGGACAATTTAATCATAATGTAATAATTATAAATTATAATGTATCATGTATGCTTTATGATTGCACATATTTCTTGAATGTCCTTATATATATATATATATATATATTTCCTCGTTTCCAAAATTTGGAGGGGTCACGTTTCGTACCCATACCCGTTTCCCCGTTTCGTGGAACTTAGGTGACAATGTGTTTGTTTGATGTTGATGTTTGCTTTAAAAGAATAAAAGTTTGAAAAAATGTCAGGACTCTAGACAAATATCATATTTCAGTATCTACTATCAATTATTGATGTACCGCTTGACATTTTATACATTTTATAGGGTAGTTTTATTTTCATATTTGTGTGACAATGTGTTTGTTTGATGCTGATGTTGCTTTAAAAGAATACAAATTTGAAAAAATGATTATTTTTGTATGTTTTCAAGTTTCTTGATAATTTTTGATATTTTCCTCGATATTACCGATAATTTAAATTTGAGCCTCGACGATAAATGTAACATTGCTGTATAGAACATGAAAGATTGTATCCATGAGCCAAAAAGCTAGAAGAAAAATCATGGTGGTCAAATTTGTCTTTGTATTCGTCAAAACACTGTTTACTCATTGAGACAAGGTGCAAGATAGATGATGATAAAAATGCCCTACATGAAAAATAAATAGAACTCCTCCTCGTAAAGGAGATGTCTCTCTCATGCAATACACCTTGGTAACTTGTGCTGAAGTGGGTGGAAGTGGATAAGTTCTCGTGTGCCTAACTCATGCACCTTTTTAGAAGTGAGACAAGCCTAGATCCAACTCTCCAATGCACCTTGTTAGAAGTGACACAAGCCCAGGTCCAACTCTCCCATACGTTCTAGTTCGAATCCCCATTTGCTTTGAGTGGACATGGGCTATGCACCTTTTCCACTTTATTAAGGATAACTCAACAAGGTAGCCTCATGCAAGTTCATGCACATTGCACTGAATTGAACTGAAATGAAGCAAATTGGATTGAGGTTGAGTCAACTCCAGTCCTTAAGAGGAGGCTGAATGGAGATCCAATTTTTCATTGTTGAAGGGCCTTCAAACATTCTCCTGCTGCAAGGATTCGAATCCTTGGGAACCCATCATGGACATAGCTTGTCTAGGTCTGAAAAAATTCCAAATGAAATTTTCTTGAGAACTCCTGGAGGCTTTGCCTTCCAAAAGGTGTTCATGCAAGCTCATGGGCATTGAATTGAATTCAAGTGAAGTGAACTAAACTGGAGTGAGGTTGAGTCAACTCCAGTACTTAAGAGGAGGCATAATGGATATTCAAATTTTCATTGTTGAAGGGCCTTCAAACATTTTCCTGCTGCAAGGATTTAAATCCTTGGGAACCCATCATCAACATAGCGTGTACAGGTCTGAAAAAATTCTAGATGAAATTTTCTTGAGAACTCCTGGAGGCTTTGCCTTCCAAAAGTTGTTCATGCAAGCTCATGCGCATTGAATTGAATTCAAGTGAAGTGAACTAAAGTGTAGTGAGGTTGAGTCAACTCCAGTCCTTAAGAGGAGGCATAATGGAGATTCAAATTTTCATTGTTGAAGGGCCTTCGAACATTCTCCTGCTGCAAGGATTTAAATCCTTGGGAACCCATCATCGACATAGTGTGTACAGGTCTGACAGGTCTGAAAAATTTCCAATATTTTTTTTTTTCTTGAGAACTCCTGGACACTCTGCCTTGCAAAAGGTGTCAAGGCTTGCTGCACCACTAGTATAGCTTGAAACACACCCTCAGATTTTGTGTGTTCCACATATGTTTTGTTGATCTTCACTCCCACTTTGGCCTCTATTAAAAAGAAGACAAATATTTGTTCGAAAGGATTGTTGCGCTTTGCTTTATTGATATCAAGATCTTCCTTCTTTGGGTCTTTTTTGAACTTATCGAGGAACTGTGCTTTGGTCGTGTTGATCTCGAAGTCCCCCACGAGCTAATCTGTCATTGAGCATATTAAGAATGATTCTTTGGATTCTAAAGAGCTTGTTTGTCTGCTCATCCAACACCATGGTGAGTTGCTCTACCTCTTTGCTTAATTCCTTCACTAGTTACTTTCAAAGCATAGGAGTTGTATGTCTTGAACACATAAACCCTTACACCTATGCTATCTTATATATATTATTGGAAATGGAGAACCTCTTGCACTCAAAATAAAACAGAGTTATAAAAATTTGCAAAACAAATAAATCTAACCTTCAACCTTTGGGTGGGAGATTGGTGATAAATATGAAATCAACCAAGAATGGGTTACATCCAGAACAAAAGCTAGAGCCTCTTACATCTCACTAGTAATCTGACAACTTTTCAATTATTTGACCTTGACCCTGGCTGGCCCTTGCTTTGACATCAATGACAAAATCTCAACTATCTCCCCCTTTGTCATTGGAGACAATACTCCTGACTTATCTCTCCCTTTTGTTCTTGTCCCCCCTTTGACATCAGTGGAAAATGGGGTGCGTCACCTAACACTGTCTTTCTCGTTGATTGCATATTTACAACACTTCTTGACATGTGCTCACCCTGTCTGTAGTATCTCCTTCATTTTAGTCACTGTAACCTTCTTAAGCTCCCCTTGGGCTTATGCTTCAAATTTTTATTTTTCTCTTATATTCATGCTAGGGTCTGTTGAGAAATCTAGGGCATCATTAGTTAGGAGATTTCTCTTCTTGATAATTGCTTGTGATATACTTAATGCTTCTTTGATTATGATCTTTTCTTTGATATATGATTATTGTGTTCTTTTCATCAAGTCAATTATCAAATACACAATAGAGGACAAAAGACACAGTATGTAGGCTTGTAAGCCAGGGCCAAAACCTCTCACTTTTTGAGAGGAAAACTCAATCGGAAATTCTTCTTATAGATCTTCAATTGACAAACACCAAGAGCATGACAAAGACCCTTGATACAAGTATCCTCCCAAGAACCTTGTCACCAGCCTTTACTGCTCTTCTTGGCTTCTCTTCATTCCTTCCTTTTCTGCACTGCACTGCATTGCAATTTTCGACTTGACCTAGAGAATCTCGGTCTCTATACGTTAACAACCCTAGACAAGTTCTTTTCCTCGACTTCTTGAAGTTTTCTCCTCGATTTACTTTCTCAGCCTTTTAGGAGTGACCTTATGCCCAAAACGAGTTCACTTGATGCTGCAACAGGCCCTAGTTTAGACCTCGGATTCCTAGTCCTCAAAGAATATCAGTCCTCTACGACTACTCTTATCTTGGATGCCCTATCTCATCCTCAAAGAGTATCGGATGCCAGATGATTACCCAATCCTCCATTCTGTCTTCCCAAGTGAAGACAAGAATGTCATGTCTATCTCTCCTCAATTAGGGAGGATATATTCCAATAAAGGAATGTATTCATTCCTATATCAGGAATGTACCTAAGCTCCTTCTTGGCTTAGGAATTTCCAAGTTTCTTCCAAGTAAGAAACTTGATCACAGGCTCCCTCTTAATCAGGGACATACAACAACTCCTTAGGTGGAGACAGTGGGACAACCAGTTGCTTTGAAGAGCTCCTTCCTTTGATATCATGAATTTCTTCTTTGTATGGAGTCTTCATCTTTTGGGACTTCTTCATAGGGAACAAACCATCCATCACTTTCATCCATGAGTCAGTCATGTCATCATTCATTTCATCAGAAAGTGATCCATTAATCTTCATCTGGCCTTGCTTCATGCCATATTTTTTTGAAGGATCTTTCATCCTTCTATATGGTCTTTCTAGGAGGACATCCATAGTTCTCCCCTTTGGTAGTCTTGCATAAGCCTATCTATATATTTATTCAAAATAACCTTTGTGATGGTCTTTTATCATGACATCTTCCTGTAGGTATCATCATCCCACATACATGTTGACACGTCTTCCAAAGATATCCATTGCCAAGGGTCTTCATCTTTTTTCAGACTTTCATCAGAGCCTTCATATCTTTCCGGGAGATTTTCTAGTCAAAACTTCTTGGTCTTTAGGATGATGATTGCCTTTACCATGGTTGCATATCTCATGATCTCTTCCTTTCTATTCTTCACACATTTCATTCCCAGGAGCTTCCAATTAGAGTTCCTCAATTGTAGTCAATTACCTCATACTCCATATGAGGACATATTATGTTGATTTCATCTAGTGTTAACCATGCCTATCGACAACCTTTAATAGGAGGAGATTCCTTTTCTTTGATCATGCTTCTCAAGACAGAAGTAGTGATCCATGTTACTTGCAACCATACGACATGACTTCCATAATATCCTATGTAAGCATATATATATACTCATCCTTTCTTTGGGTCATCTAGACTTCCTGTAGCAACTTCCTTTGAATGAAAGAATTTCATTCCCTTGTCTTGCTTCATTGATATGTCATCATACCATCATCCCTTGAATTCTAAAGTTAGAATTCGTGATGAAACATTTGCTTCCTTTCTTGATCAGTGAATCCTCCGATGAGGATTCCATTAGAGAAACTAGAGAATCTTTCATATCCTTATCAACAAATGTTTCCTTATTGACCAATGCATGATGAGCCTTTTACTAGACGACTTCTTTCTTTTTCCATAAGTGTCATTTGAGCTTTTAGTGAGGTTTCCAAGAGCTATATTCTTCATAGTTTAATTGTCATAGATTTTTGTTCTAGAAATCCTTCTATGACACAAGATCTTACTTCTAATGCTTCTACCATGATGCCATTTCCTAATATGATGCATCTTATCTAATTTACAATGCTTCCTATCTACACTTTTTACAAAAGAAAAGTACGTTTCAGTGAAGGAGATCATCTCGGTCATAGTAGAGACCTTTTACTTCTTCCTTCTTAGGATTCTTTGTCTCAGGTTCTTCCATTTCTCCAACAATATGGGCTTCTTCCATATTCCTCTTGTCCTTCTTGGATTTAGGACAATCTCTTTTATAATGCCCATATTTTTGGCATCCATAACATCTTACTTTTGCCATGTTCTTCCTTTTCTTTTGAGGATCAAATTTACCAAATCTTCCTTTTCTTCTTGACATAGCAACATAGGATTGATTTTGCTCATTTGATCCTATATCAAACTTTGCTTTTAACCTGGTTTCTTTTATCTTACATAGAGACCATAGATCTTAGAATGCAGTGGCTTCTTTCTTCCTATAGATACTTGAAGTGAAGTTACCTGATTCTTCCGGTAGAGCATTCACTACCATTGTGGTAATTTCTTTATCCGACATAACAACTCCTAGTTCTTGTGGTTGATCTCGAATTTTAGAGATCTTCATGAAATATGAGGTTATTCCATCCTCCCTTGACAACTTTAGTTTGTAAATTTCTTGCCTTAAATAGATTACTTCTCCTGCAGCACTCACAGAAAACAACTCTACCAATTTGTCATATATATCTTTTGCAGTGTCTAATTTTGATACGTATGGGATGAGAGAGTCTTTTATGGATTCCATAAGAATCCTCCTGGCTCTCACTTCTCCCTTCATGTATTTAACATGTGCTTGAGTATCTTCTTTTGGAGGTTGGGTTACTAACCCTTTAATATGATCCATGACCTTATTTTCAATGAGATTTAGGTATGTTCTTTTCTTCCATGCAAGGAAATTTGAAGCCCCAAACAATTTATTGCTTTCCTTGCAAAAAGACATTTTAAGAGTATCAGATGAAGTCATAAACTTACTTGAGTAGTTGTTGGTTGCTTTCTTAATCTTGATATGGATAGAAGATTGCTTCTTGAGAGATTGATGAGAGAGAGATTGCTTCACGATCCTTTTCCTTTCTTGGAAATGCTTCTAGGATTTTGGTTCTTCTTTTTGATTCCTCTTGATGGCAGTTCCAAGACTCTTGCTAGTGTATATTTCTTCTATCTAGGATTGTAACGAGGATCTTGATCTCTTGATTGGTGTTCTCGACTTGTTTTGAAGATTTATACTTGAGTGTCTTCTTGCTTGAATGCCCCTTCATGACTTTAACCCCTAGGCTCTGATTCCATGTTGAGAAATCTAGGGCATCATTAGTTAGGAGATTTCTCTTCTTGATAATTGCTTGTGATATACTTTATGCTTCTTTGATTATGATATTTTCTTCGATATATTATTATTGTGTTCTTTTCATCAAGTCAATTATCAAATACACAATAGAAGACAAGAGACACAGTATGTAGGCTTGTAAGCCAGGGCCAAAACCTCTCACTCTTTGAGAGGAAAACCCAATCAGAAATTCTTCTTATAGATATTCAATTAACGAACACCAAGACCATGACAAAGACCCTTGACACAAGTATCCTCCCAAGAACCTTGTCACTAGCCTTTATTTCTCTTCTCAGCTTCTCTTCGTTCCTTCCTTTTTTGCACTGCATTGCACTTTTCGGCTTGACCTAGAGAATCTTGGTCTCTATACTTCAACAACCCTAGAGAAGTGCTTTTTCTCGGCTTCTTGAAGCCTTCTCCTCGACTTCCTTTCTTGGCCTTTTATGAGTGACCTTATGCCCAAAACAAGTTCACTTAATGCTGCAACAGGTCCTAGTTCAGACCTCGACCTTTCTCCATATTGCACTGCTCATATGACGGTGGTCATATTTTTGTTGGATTCCTCTTTTGGGGAGGTGCAAGATTGATCTCAAGATCATCTTGATCGGATGAGCAGAACATTTATTTTGAATTTATTTTCCACATGTGCAAGGTCGACCAGATTTGTAATGTAGGCTCACATGCCTAATAGATGTGTCACACACCCTCATTGATGGATATAAATTCGAGAGACTTGGAGGTCATTTCATCATCAACTCATCACACATTCTCTTATTGTGATCTGATTGGTTCGATAGCCTTTGGAGGCCTTTTTCCCCTCACATGTGTGTAGCGTAGCTGCTGTTTTTCGCGGATCTGTTTAGGGCCTTTTGCTGCAGCGTTGACCAACGTTGACAGTGGTCAACCCTTGGTTGCTTGACCTCAAACTTTTGCCAAAAATCTGATTTTAGGAGGCTGTATTGGTGGGCACTAAAATCGAGGAATTCTGGGCTGTTTGACCGAAGCCCTAATCTGCTGTGTTGACTTTTTTTGTTGTGTTGAATTTGGGTTGACTAGTGTTGATTTGTGATGAGCGGTCTTTGAGCGCTGTGGGTGTGACACATGGAAGATTGGTTGATCGAGAGAGACTTTGCTGGTTGAAGCATCCTGTTGACTGCGGTAACACAACAATATCTCATATCTTTGCTAGACTAAAGGAATTGTAAATCTGATCTATATTTGGCTTGTCTTCTATTGATCTATTATTGTGTTCTATCAACATTTTAATTTCATGTTTATGTGATTGCTATTTTGTATCGGGCCTAAGAAAGAGTTGAAGTAAAAGTGCATCAAGCATAGAACACCATGGTTATCTAAATTTAATAGAACCACAATAAACTTTCTTCCTCGATGTTTAGCCTTCTCTTTTCACACTTCTTGTAGTCCTGCACTTCACATTTATGACTGTAAACTTCAGCAAATTGGATGCCACTAAATGAGGCTGAGTGAGGTTATTTATACTGGCTATCTTATGTCCTTTAGGCCGACATGATCACTATAGGAGAGCCAAGACTCGACATCATCTTTGAAGTTCTTCATTTTATTTAGGTCAACTTGGAGAGGCCTAGTGACAAGGTCTTGGAGGGCTACTTTACATAGACAAGTGTGACCTTTTACAAAGTGAAACATGACTTCATTTATATGACAATGACTCTATTATTTTATGACAAGATGACAAAACTCCTAAAGACTCTTAATGAGAGTCTTTTACTCAAAGATAAAATCTCTTGCTCATGATACCCATGATGCACGCAATACAATAACATTATTTTATTTTTCTTCTTTTCATCTTCTTACATAATATCATAATTACATGTCATTATGAAGACTGAACCTAGTTACACTTTTCAAAGGGGTCCTCAACATTATCAACATCACTTATCTTGAAATACTTTTTATCTCCCTGTCGTTCTAGGCAACAAAAGTCAAATAAAGCCCACATTTATTTTATGTTGTTTTGAATGTGTCCTTTTGATAATAATAGGCATTAGGAATCCCTCGAAGGTTTGTGGCACGTTGAGTATTGGGATTTTTGATGATGTGCCTTTCATTAAAGATCAAGTGACAATATCTTCTTCACTTGTATATCCATCTCTTCCACGATAATCCCCTCTAATTACTTCCCAATTATTTTGATCAACATCATCTTCTTCCTCAACAATACCTATTTCTTTAATTATAGATTCCATTCCTTCTGATATGTTATCATTTGCCCTTTTTGTTAATATTCTAGGATTGTCACATAACTTTTTCAATACCGTTAGAGAAACCAAAGTTGAACCATCAACTAACAAATGAGCCATTTCACTTTAAGAAATGCTCAGTACAATTGTAATTGTCATGTTGTCGATTTAAGCTACACAATTATATCATTCTTTTTACTTGTTTCTCATGAGCAAAATCCTAAGATCGTGGGAGGACTCCAATTTTTGAGATGACACAAAAAGTACGATTGAATTCGTTCTTTCAATTCTCGTGCAGCTTTGAAAGTTGAAACCAATCCATTTTCTTCAAAGACGTCTGTTGTTTTTTCAGAGTTGGTTCAAAAATCCTTAATAGCCTTGATCTCATATAAGTTTGTAGCAAACAATGTTGTAATCAACGTTGCACGAAGCGGGGACATTTTTTGGAAGCGGGGACGCGGAAGCGTCATTTTCCAAAAATTTAGGAAGCGAAGCGTTTCGGAAGCGTCTAGTATATATATATATATATATATATTTTTTTTTTTTGCATTTATATTCAAAACAACAATTCCAAATACCATATTAGTTGTAGAAGACATGAAAACATGTATATTCTTACATAAATCAAGATAGATATGACATCCATGATTCCATTGTACATCAATAATTAATTATTCGAGCATCATAAATCTAGAATCTAGATTCTATATCCTAGCAATTGCAAACATACATCAAATAATTAAGCATGATAAAACTTTTAAGCATACTATAAAACATAACACATTTAAGCATACTATAAAACATAAATGATAAACATAAAAGTTAAAACATTTAAGCATGATAAAAGTTTAAAACATTTAAGCATGCTATAAATTTTAAAACATAAAACATTTAAAAATTAAGCATACTATAAAACATAAATGATAAACATAAAACATTTAACCATATTATAAAACATAAAGCATATTATAAGTGAGCCACTGTCAACATTAGTCATGTCCAAAATTCAAATAATAATGTTTACAAAATAGGCCACTTGGCCACCACCAAGACAAAAAAGTTCAAATTCACAACAAGCCTACAAGTCTAATGATAATCTATGACAAAAGCAATAAAGTGTGCATTGTGAACACTGAAAATATCTACTCATCTCTCCTCCTTCCACCACGAAGAGTACGTGACGATGCGCCTCCACGTGGTGGCAATGAAGAAGGTGGTGGATGTGGAAGCTGTGTCAATGGCACTACAGTTGATGAAGACAAAGCCCCTGCTATTGGTGTTGAACCATGGGACCTAGGAACCAAGGGACCAGTGGGGGGTGGCATGTCAAGTCGATCATCATCATCATGGATAAGAGCATCCTCTAATTGCTCTAATCGCAACACTCCATCCTCCAAATTGCTCTCCTCTGGATACCTGTCCCAAACAATAAGGTCTTTGTTGCTCTTTGCATCATCACAGTGATGGGACAACAATCTCAAGTTGTAATGAACATAAACCAAGCTCTCTGCCCGGTCTAAACTCACCTTGTTCCTTTTAACACTGTGGATGAAAGAATAAGAGCTCCAACACCTCTCTGCAGAAGAAGTGTTTACCACCTGTGATAGCACCCGCAATGCCAAAGTCTGTAGAAGTGGAGTAGCACCGCCATGCATGTTCCACCACTCAATAGAAGAAAAACTCTCTCGATCTCTAATAGCATGCATGCTCCCAAATGGACCAGTGGAAAGTGTATAGCTGCTCAACTGTTTCCGTACCAAGTGTGCCTCATCCTCATCAGGGACTAATTTATCCAGTGCAAGCATATATTTTTGTAGGACCTCTGGATCCAGGTGTGGTTTTCTCCTGCTCGCCCCCCCAGGTGCTGTTGTAGAAAGCCATGATGGACTATAATATTTAGGTGTCAATACATATGCTAATGCATGCAATGGAATATTTTGCATATCCCATCGCTTTACCACCTCTGCACGAATATATTTGTACAAGGTGGTATCTCTAGGCTCAACAATGTATTTAATCTGCCCCAACATGTTATCCATTTGCTCATACACCTCCCCAATTATTGGCTTATCTGAATCACCAAACTTGATCATGTGATAAATTGGTTTGGTGAATTGCAAAACATATTTAACCTGTGACCAAAATAACATGTCAAGAATAGTGTCCTTTGCTGCATTAGCACCATCTCTATCAGTGTTAATCTCCTCCCATGATTCAGCGGTGACCATATTAGTTAGAGCTTGTGTCACCTTCACTAGCCGCCTAAAGGTGAGGTAATAACTTGCAAATCTAGTTTTTGCAATTTTAAGCAACTGCAACTTGGAGTAAGTGCCATAGAAGTAATTTACCCTTGTATGCCCTGTGATAAATTTAATGAGCTTCTTCCCCCTCTTGTAAAGCTCATTAATCCAACCACATTCGTTATGCTTCACAATATCATGCATCAAAAGGTTCAATGTGTGCACCAAGCACCCAAACCAAAATATGTGTGGATAAGTACGCTCAATAATTTTACCTGCTCCCTTACAATTTGCTGCATTATCTGTGATCACTTGAACCACTTTGCTAGGACCAACATCTCTGATTGATTGCAATAGGAGATCTGCAATGTTTTGGGAAGTTACACTGACAGAGGAGGAATCATGACATGCAATAAACACTGCACCAGTAGCAGAAACACCAAGAACATTTATCAAATGTTGGTTTCTGATATTTGTCCACCCATCTGATACAATGGATACCCCACTATCCACCCACTCATTTGTAAAACGTGTCAAAGCTGCTTGAACCTTTCCTTTTTCTCTTTCTAATAACACTGTTCTAGCTTTCTCATAGTTGGGGGACTTGTATCCTTTTGGGGCTTCATTGATGCCCTTTACTATTTCATGCCATTAGGGAGAGCGAAGCACATTGAATGGTACACTGCAAGCACAAAGAAATCAGACTATCTTTCCATCCACATCATCCCTCCCAGCAACATTGAGGAAATCTGCTATTGTTTTTTTACCTCCAGAACTTGCAGAAACACCATGAGCAGATGAGCTACCAAATCTAGAGGTTGCACTTGATTCAGATTGAGTTTTTTGTTTTTTATTTTTTTGTTGTGCAACCTCCTCTATTTGGATGTATTTTCTTCTTTGTTCAGCTGAAACCTTTGGGCAAATTGCTATGCCCACAACACCCTTTTTTTCATCACTGTCCATCACCCCACAAAGATGCCTCCTCACACAGGTATATGAACCGCTATATGGTTTTCCACCATGACAACCATGAGGGCACAAAAACTTGTAGCTTCTATGTTATGTATATTTTATTATTTATTAATTAGATTTAGTTATCTTAGGTTATTAACTGAAAAGGCATGATCAAAGATCATGCCTCTTCGCCAAGGGACACCTTGAGGCTATATTTAAAGCCTAGGCAATCCCTCATTGTAATCATCTCTTCGCCAAGGGACACCTTGAGGCTATATTTAAAGCCTAGGCAATCCCTCATTGTAATCATCTCTTATCTTTCATCATTAATAATATATATTTATCAAGTTTACCAGAGTTTTTACATTCCATTGGTATCAGAGCCATCGCTCTTCGGGATCTGTGTGATCACCCAGGAATTACAGAATTCCAGAATTGCAGATTTTTTCAAGGCTTGTGGACAGTATTAGTTTTAAAAGGAAATTTAAAACATCCGTACAATCTAGCCGCTGCTGTCCCTTACGATATATATGAAGTAAAATTTTTTTTAAAAATTTTGAAGTGTGACTTTAGTTCCAGGCTGAGTAAGACGTAAAGAACATAGGGCAAATTTTTGAGTGACAAAGTCATCCAGCGGAGCAATAAATTCCTCACGCAGCACTTCTGTTCGATCGAACTCATTCCGGGGAGAGATACCAGCTCACCCACCCTTGAGACGAATTGTCACAGGCCGAGTCCACCCCAGATCAAAGGCAACCAAGCTCTTCCTGAGGCCACTCGGATGAGCATCTGTATTCTGTAACAGACCCGAGCCTCCTTAAAGACATTGGACCCTGTAACAGATCTCGGTTCATTAGTTAAGGCATATTTAATTGGTTGAACTTGGAACGTATACTGGAACTGTTAATTGGTTGATTTAATATACTGTGTTGGTTTGAATATTGGTAGACGGCAAACTCCTACACTACATTCCCATTACACTCATTTCCCTCCATTCCGTCCCATTTCTCCGCCGTTCGGTCCCTCATTTGTAGCCCAAATCCGCAGCCTAAAGACCGAAGGTCTATTTCGAGACACCATCATCCAATCCTAATCGAACATCTAAATACGCAGACCATTACAGAGGTTGACGTTCAAATTCGACGTTTACACAAATCCCACGGGTATATTTCTGCAAATCGGAAATAAAGCCGGCCCACTGCCCACTACGGCAGAGAAAAAAAAAAAAACCACAGTCACGTCTCCCCCGCCGTCCGCCATTTTCACTGTTGCTCCCCACCGCAGCACATAAACACGTTCGGTCAGCAAAACTAAAAGGCACGTCTTTTTCTAAATCGTGAAACAAGGCCGGTTGGTGACATCAGAAAAAAGCGATTTGTTATAATTCTAAACGGTGTGCCGGTTCGGAACGATATTTTTTTATTATTATATAAAATATATTATATAGTTAATTGATATATATATATATATATATATATATATATTATAATTATATAATTCATTTATATATATAATTTTCATTTAATAAATTATATATATAACAATTATATAATTAAATTATATATATTATATAATTTTTAATTAAAAATTATATATATATAATAATTATATAGTTTAAAAAAAAATTTATTATTAATTAATTAATTAATTCAAAAAAAAAAAATTAATTAATTAAATATTAATTAATTAATTTTAAAGAAAAAAGAGGAGAAACTGGCAGAAAGATATTCCCCACCTCATACACGCTCGATGTCTTCGTCAATGTCGATGGCGGAATTCCAGAAGAAATTGGGAGATCTTGAGAAACAAATTAATAATAATTCTGAAGAATTCGGAAGGCGATTAGTCGATCTGGAAGGTACAGTTGCAGGACATTCCAACGACATCAAAAAGGTTCATGATACGACAAATCGCATAGAAAGACAAATGTGGCTAAATCATCACGAGACCACAGAAGCAATGAACAATATGACAGAACTCTTCAATAAGCTAAATGATAAGATAGATAAGTTAAGTCAGAGACAATCCCCAACATCTCCTAACAGGGAACCAAATCAACAAAACAATTCCGCAGATTCAGGGAACTCGGAAGAGCATCAGGAAAAAACCGATTCCCCACATCATCAAGAAGATAGTAATGCAAATTTTCAAAATAAGCAACTCTGGAATGCATTCGCTAATCAATATCCCCTTCTTGTTCCACCATTTGCATATCAGCGCAAGGCCAAGATCGACCTACCCAAATTTGATGGTAATGAAAAGAATAGCGTTGCATGGCTTAATAAAGCGGAAGAATATTTTGAGATTTATGACATTACTAGTGATGATGAAAAAATTAAGCATGCTTCCATGAAAATGGAAGGAGAAGCATATAATTGGTATATGTGGTGGAAAAAGACGACGCTCGCTATCAATTGGAGGAAATTTAAGGATGCGTTCTTCAAAAGGTTTCAAGGCATAAAAGAAGAAAAATTCTTTTCAACGTTTATCAAATTACGCCAAAAAGGAGATGTGGATGAGTACACTCGAAAATGGGAGACCTTGGCAACACGAGTACCGGGATTGTCGGAATCTCGTCTAATCTAGTCTTACATCTCAGGACTTAAAATCCACATACAGGAAGAGCTAGAACTACATGAAATTACGTCCGTAGAAGTAGCAAGGCAAAAAGCAAACGCTGCTGAAAAGAAATTTGAAAGATTATCAAAACCAGAAAAAGTATATTCGAGACGACGGTTTCCTCAATCTGAAAATGTAGATGACACAAAATATGTCCCTGTCCATCTTCGTGAAGAAGAAAAATCTAGTTTGGAAAAACAAAGAATGCGAGAGGGCAAGTGCAAACGATGCGGTGAAAACTGGGATCCTAAGCACAGATGTGCTAATGGAAAAGCGAAGAATCTATACAGTTGTGAAGCAACTAACGATGCTAACAGTACTGATTCATGTATAGAAGGATTAGAAGACAACTTAGAGTTCTCTCCAGAAGTGGATGGCGAAATTATCCCACAAGTGTCATTATCAGCTATGACAGACATATTACAACCTCAAACCCTAAGGTTAAGAGGACATATTAAGAAAAACATTGTAATGGTTCTAATAGACACAGGCAGCACGCACAATTTTCTAGATTCAACCATGGCCAAAAGACTCAACCTCTTTGCTTTTCCCATGCCTAATATGAAGGTAATGGTGGCCGATGGTAAGAAGATTGAACAAGTAGGAAAATGCCATAAAGTCAAATTGCAGATTAAAGACTTTCATTTAGAATCGCCGTTCTACACCGTGCCATTATGAGGAGTAGATGTGGTCTTAGGAATTCAAGGGCTACGAACTCTAGGTACTTATTCTGCCAACCATCAGAAGCAGTTTATAAGTTTTAAGTGGAAAGGGCAGAAATACAAGTTGTATGGATTCCAAGCCCCAGAAAATCAAGTCGTATCTTCCTCTCTGATGATGAAGATGACTCAAATAGGAGCGCCAACATCTACAGTACAATGTCAGCAGTTAGAAATGTTATTTTCAAAAGGGAGCCACGAAGAGTCGCCAGAAGTCAAGACAGGATCCGACCCTGTCGATATCAGATATTTTCACTATCCAGATCAACAACAGATTGAACTCGAGAATATGCTCCATGGCCTTTTTAAAATATGGGAAGCAAGAGCTCGCCGTTCGCGAAAACCAGACATTCGTCAACGTTGTCCATCGATTACATATGCTTTGAGGACAAAGCATCTTTAAGAGAGGGGAAATGTTATGTATATTTTATTATTTATTAATTAGATTTAGTTATCTTAGGTTATTAACTGAAAAGGCATGATCAAAGATCATGCCTCTTCGCCAAGGGACACCTTGAGGCTATATTTAAAGCCTAGGCAATCCCTCATTGTAATCATCTCTTATCTTTCATCATTAATAATATATATTTATCAAGTTTACCAGAGTTTTTACACTCCATTCCACCACCTTTTCCCCCTTCAAGTTTGGTCACATAGTTCCACAAGGGTGTCAATGCAGCTTTCCCATCTTGTGATTCAATGTTTTCATCATCCCCTTCCTCTTCAAAGCCTTCCTCCTCATCATACATTGGGTCACTCATATGGTGACCACTTTCCTCTTGTTCTTCATGTTCCCCTCTTCTATTTCTACTTCCCCTTACCATCATCAAAACCAAGAGGGGAATGATACATAGAACCCAAAGAAACATCATCTTTGAGTATGAATATAGATGGTGGACAACCTGCAAATAAATGTACAAGAAGAAAGAATGGGAAAGTGTAGGAGCGGGAGGAGAGAAAATACAAAAAACAATGACAAAAAAAATGAGAGAGTTTGGGGTTTGCACTTACCTCTTTAGCTCTTGTAGATGGAAGCCCTTCTTTACTCCTCCAAGCTCCTCCTCCTTCACTCCTCCAAGCTTTCCTCAACTCTCTCTTCTCCAAGCTCTCCAAAAACACAAGTGAGCAAATAAGAGGAAGAATAGAGCTTATAAGCTTTTCATCTAATCCCTAACCCAAGACTAACTCACTAACTAACCAAGCTAACATCAAAAAAAAGAAAAAGAAGAAGAAGAAGAAACTGCTTTTTTAAAGTCCGCAAATCGGATCCGTACGCCGCTGTACGGAACCGTTCGCGATCTGTATGGATCTGTGCCGGAATCGCGGCGGTTGCGTACAGCGATCGTCGTACGATTTGCGGATCCGTTGTACAGAAACGCGGATTCGGACGTACAGATCTGGATTCCTAGGAAACACAATTTTTTTTGTGAACCGCGGATCCGAATTTCGGAAATGTGGTTCGGGGTGCGGATCTCGTACGGATCCGTACGGGATGCGTTTCGGGCCTTGGAGCCGGGGGGGTGGGGGACGTTTCCTGCAACATTGGTTGTAATCACAATACCCATTGAATTGATAAGAAGAGGGTACCATACGGCAGTAAAATCATGATTATTTCCAATGTTCCACTAAGACTTCGGTGTAGGGAAATTTTGGGATGCGGGGGGACATCGGGTTATGTAATTTTTTATTTTATATATATATATATATATATATATATATATATATATATATATAATTTAAGTTCATATTCATTGTTCAATGATGAAAGGATAAATATTAAATAGACTAATTGTAATATGGATAACAATACATTGAAAATTGAAATTTGATCCACACATAAAATTGAAATTCATAATTGAATTAAATAATGACATACATTGATCCATCCTCATCTTATGTGCAAGACGTAGAGAACTGTGCGCTGTAACTAGCCCCCCTGCTTTCCTTTGAGGGGGGACGCCCAGACGCACCCCTTTTGGGGAGTCTCATCCCCCACACTAGGGAAATACACCCCCTTGCGTCTCCCCAAGACTCTCTAAAAAGGGTGCGTGGGGAAACACACCCCCAGTAGACTCCCTGTCCCGGGTGCGTGGGGTGAGAGGGGTGTGTGCATCCGACCCTGGGAGACGCGTCTCCGTGGAACACTGATTATTTCCAAATGATAGGATGTATGCCACGACAAGAGCAACACAAGAAGCTTCAACTTAGGATCTAAACAAATCTGAGCCCAATGTATCCATATTAAGATAATCATTATTCTTGATAGGAATAACATCCATTTTGCATTCTTCAATCACGGCATTGTTACATAGTAGTGATGAGCTTCCTTAATTTAGACTTGGATCCTGAACATGCAGAGCTAACCCATGGTTTTCTGTCTTTGGCTCTACTTGTTTTCTTCTCTAAATTTTGGAATTTTCATATAACATATGTTCTTTGATTTGCTTAGGAACCCACTTCATGCCACTTTTGTAGTCTTGTGCTATATGACCAAATTGTGACATTGATAACATTCTATATTGAACTTTAAAAATGGAGTGGTTGAGTTGTATTTTCTACTATCACAACCATTAGCAATTTTATCCTATTTGACTATAACAAACTTCTAGGATTTTAATGATAACCTTTATAATCATTAACATTCTCTTGACTGTCTCCTGAAGTTGTTCTACCTTGGAGGAGGTTGAGACTTTTGTTGATCCTTACTGTTATTTTCCTTGACAACATCTGCATAGCTTCTCGGTGGAGTGGTTCTTTCATTTTCATATTGATTTCTTTTCTTACTTTCACTGTAACTAGAGCTTTGAAGGATATATTGATTTTGCTTTTAGGTGACTTAGGACTTTCATCATCTTTGCATGAAGTCTCACTTGCATAGCCAAGACTTGATTTGTCAAATGGAGACCCCTGGTAGCTGAAGATGTTATCTAACACTTGTGTGCTCTTCATATTCTTGCATAGCTTGTCAACTTCATTTCTTCTTCAAGCCTCACAATCTTCTTCTTTCTTCATCAGTGGGATCTTCATCACTTCTTCTGCTCACTTTGTTCCTTCTAGGTGAATTTTCAAGGGGATGACTTCTTCTTTATGTCTTCTTGTTGATCAAATTTTTCTTCAAGCTTGTTCAAATCCTCAGATATTTCTGGGGATGGTTTGTTAGAATTTCTTTTTTCTTTTCCGCTCCCTTTAATTGGAGTCTTAGGAGGAAAACTTCTTCCTTTGTACCATCAAGGTTATGATTATTTTCTTCAACATCTTGCATTTGCCCCTTAAGTTCTTTATTTTATTTTCTCAATCTATTTATTTCTTCTAGAGTAGCAACAAGCTCTACTTTAAGGTCCACTTTAGCTTTTACTTCAAAGTCTTCATCTCCAGTCTTTTATGCCTTTGGTGTTTTCATCTATCTCTTTTGAGTCTTGATCATTTTTGTGTTCTTGTTCCACATACTTTGGTTTTGGTTCAACAAACACAAAGACATATTCTCCATAAAGCTTTTTTAGTTTTTCCTAGAGGCTTTTAGCTGAAGAACATTGACCCAACTTGATTTTTATGGAATTTGATAGGCCATTCAAGATGTCTTTCAATGCTTTTGTGTTGTTTGCCTTTGACTCTTTTGCAACTACATTTGTTGATGGATTTTTTGAGGTTGCGTATGTTCTAACCATTGAATCCCAGACATCATATCCTAGAGCCATCAAATAGAATTGCATTCTTTTGCTCCATGACACATAATTTGTTTCATCAAACAAGGGAGCTTTGCCAACTTGATTGACTTCTGATTTCATGACTGAGGAGGAGATACCTTTAGAGGGTTTGGAGGTTTTTCTTCTTGACTTTGCCATTTGTGTTTCTAGGTTCTACCTTTTTGCTATTAGGCTATGATTGAAGGAACTGGCTCTGATACCAATTGTTGGAAATACTGGTGGGGGGGGGGGGTGAATCAATATTTATTTCAATTGCTTATTAACCAGTTAAGGTTTTCCTTATTTAGAAGCACAAGTTATGCCAGAACATAAATAATTTTATTATGAAAACAATAGTGAGGATTTTACAAAATCAGGCTCTGATCTTTTCAAATAATTTTATTCTACAAGGCATCGACCTTGTATAAGTACACCAATCCTTTCAAGCAAACCCAAACTCCATCTTGGTCTATATGAGGACACCAATCCTCTTAGGCTCCAACCTTTCCTAAAACACTTCAAATACAACTCAATCATTGATTGAACAAATAGATCAAGATACTGGTTCATGGTGTCTTCTAAAAATGCTTCAAGATGGCTTCAATGACTGATCCAAAATCTCTTCAATGGTTGCTCTAAAACCTCTTCAATAACAAAAGATTCTTCAAGGTTAGCTTTAAGTCTGCGCCAAACAAGCTCCAAACTCTGCTTCAAAATTGTCATCAAGTCTGTTCCAAAAATGTCTCCAAGGGCTGCTTTTAAAAACTACTTCTAACCTAACTTCTCTTGGCCCTTTAACTCTGGAATTTCAATGACACATGCACATTCAACAACTTCAGCACCAACATGCTCCATAATTTCATGGTTGTAGATAAGGAGCCCCCAGTAGCGACATTCACATATACTCAGCCATACAAGGTCTGCATCAATCTCAATTCTTCTTATATGCTCACATCAGTGAACAACACTCAGTGCAGATCACAATCGATTCAAGGGACAACGATCAATCTTCAAATTTAATTGTTTCAATGGACAATGATCAGTGTTTAAATTTCTCATCAGCGTTCTCAGATTACACATAGATAACACTACGACTTGTGTACCAGAACAAGCAAAAAACCAAAAAAAATCTTTCACAATCTCCAGATCACATATTACTTTATCAACCTTGATAACTACACTTCATCTGACAATTGTCCCTTGACTCTTCTTTAGTGGCAAGGCCTTCTTTTTGAAGTTCAAAGCTATATCTCTATTTTTAATCCATGAGTTAATTCCTCTCCAATCTTGTGAATTATCTTAGTTATACTAGCCGAGAGGGCTCTTTGGGGTGACCTATGCATTTGATTTGGGGCTGACTTGTAAATGCGAGTGTAATCCAGTGCATTGCCCTGTTGTATTTGTCACTCTTCTTTGTTTGGTTGAGGGAAGCCATGGCTCTTTCTCCTTAAGAGGAGGCAGAATCGAGATCCAATTTCTCATTGTTGAAGTGCCTTTCCTCCTTCCAAGATTCTCTTGTTGCAAGGATTCGAATCCTTGGGAACCCATCATTGACATAACGTGTATGGGTTTGTAAAAAATCCAAATGAATTTTTCTCGAGAATTCCTGGAGACTTTGCCTTGCAAAAGGTGTCAAGGTTTGTTGCACCACCAATATAGCTCGAAACACACCCTCAAATTTCCTGCGTTCCACATATGTTTTGATGATCTTTTGTAAATTTTTGAAGATGTTCTATGCTTGATGCAAATTTACTTCAAACCCAATACCAAATAGCAGTCGCATAAAAATGAAAGTAAAACGCTGATAGAGCATACCAATAGATCGACGGAAGACAAGCAAAAATACACTTGACTTGATCAACAAAATATGTGTTGTGGTGCGTTACGACGGTCAACAGGGTGCTTCAACTAGCAAAGTCTCCTCACGGTCAGCCAACCAGAAGTGTTACACAACCCTCAAGACAACTCAATAAATGTCAACCCAAAGTCAACAGTTAATGCAGAACAACAACAACAAAAAGTCAATTCAGCAGGTCAAAGGTCAACGTCTAGCCTTGGTTTTTGTGCCAAAGAATGCAAACTTCAAAAATCGAAATTTTGTTGGAGTTTGAGGTCAAATGGACCAAGCGTTGACTAGAGTCAACGTTGGTCAAACCTGCGCTGAAACCCTAAACAGATTCGAACAAAAAACCCTAGCTGCTGTTCCACACGTGTGAGAAGAAAAGTCTCCAAAAGATGATCGAACCAATCAGACACGAGAGAAGTGTGTGATGAGTGGATGATGAAATGAGCTCCAAGTCTGTCCAATATATATCCATCTGTGAGGGTGTGTGACACATCTGTTGGGTCTCCAAGCCTACATTACAATTCTGGCCGACCTCGCACATAAGTGGAATAAATTCAAAATAAATTTCTCGCTCATCCGATCAAGATGATCTTTAGATCAATCTTGCACCTCTTCGAAAGAGGAATCCAATAAAAATATTGGCATCATCATTTGAATAGTACACCATGGAGTTTGGACCTAGTTGCCCAAAATTAACACTCTTTCTCAATTAGGGAGAACTCCATCCACCTGTGCCATCCAAACATCGTGCGTCATCTCATCGTAACTTGCTTTGCTGGGTTCTTTATTTCAAATGGTGAGTCACAAAGACATCACTCCCTGCTGACTCGAAGTCAACTCAGAGGTCCGAAACCTCTATAGGACTCAAAGGAGTCTCATACTAACCCGAAGTTAGTTGGAGGTCCGAAACCTCACTAAACTTGATCCCAGATCAAGTGGTTGGACACGTGCCATCCTAGACATAGAAGGTACAACAATCTTCGATGCGTCCATCGGTCTTGCTATCGATCTCTATCCACATTTCCGACCTCTTTGGCCAAGATGAGAGGTATTTCCCATGAGTCCGGGACTCCATGGGTAGGATGCATATGGGGCACAGATCAAAGATAGGTGAACCAACTCAATATCTTCACGGTGGGGTGGAAGCACACCAACAAGGTTCGGCAAGCCTAGCCTTGTGGTTGCTTATAACTCCAAGAAGCTATCCCCAAAGCCCCCTGGAGCTCGCAGAGCACATTGTCCAACAGGACCCTTAGAATAGGGTCGTTCCACGATTCCAAGATTCTCACGGAAGGTTAGGAACTTGATCTTCCCCAAGGGCTTTGTGAGAATATCCATGACCTGCTCATTAGTTACTATATGATCTAGCCTTACGACGCCTCGCTGTACCATATCCCGGATAAAATGGTACCTGATATCAATATGCTTGGATTGATCATGGAGCACGCGATTCTCTGACAAACGAATCCCACTCTAGTTATCACAAAGGATAACGGTGGTATCTAGCACATGTCTGAACAACTCACTGAAGAGCTTTCGCAACCAAATAGCTTCACAACAGGCAATACTTGCTGCAATGTATTCGGCCTCAGCAGTGCTCAAAGCTACCGACTTTTGCTTCCTGCTCATCCAAGATATCAAAGTAGACCCAAGTGTGAAGCAACATCCAGATGTGCTCTTGCGATCCACGACACTGCCAGCCCAATCGACATCAGTATATCCATGGAGTCCTAAACTCCCCACAGTGTATCTCAGCCCATGGTTTATCGTGCCCCAAAGATATCTCAAGAGATTCTTGGCACCAATGCAGTGAATGTGATGAGGATCAACCATGTGTTGACTCAAAGTATTCACTGCAAAAACATATGTCCGGACGGGTGTTCACTAAGAACATCAGGGCCCCTACGAGTTGTCGATACTCGGTAGGATTTTCTAGCACACGCCCAGCAGTGTTTCCACTCAACTTCTTAAAGTTGAGCTCCACTGGTGTTGACATGGACTTACAGTCCACCATATAGCAGCGTTTCCACTCAACTTCTTAAAGTTGAGCTCCACTGGTGTTGACATGGACTTACAGTCCACCATACCAAATCTCTCTAGCAACTTCACAATGTATTTTCCTTGAGAGAGGAAAATCTTGTCAGGTCTTTGCCAGACCTCCAAGCTTAGGAAGTAATGCATCCTAGGTCTTTCATCTCGATCTCAGAAGCGAGCTCCCTCTTACATTGATGAATGAGAGGGCAGCACTTGTCAGGAAGCGATCGTCCACATAGAGAATCAGAATGAGAGGCTTTTCTCTATCAACCTTGAAGTAAAGGTTCGGATCAACATTACTTCGAGTGAAGCCCAACTTCATGAAGTAGCTATCTATCCTCTCGTACTAAGCCCTGGGAGCTTGCTTCAACCCATAGAGGGCTTTCTTCAACCTGCATACATGAGAGTCTCTATCCTGGACTTCGAACCCCAAAGGTTGCTCCACATACACCTCTTCCTTTATTGAACCATGCAAAAAAGCGGTCTTCACATCCATCTGATGGAGACTCAATCCTTGCGTAGCAGCAAGGGCAATAATAGATCGAATGGTGGTATAGCGGGCCATAGGTGCAAATATATCATTATAGTCTATGCCTTCTTTTTGAGAGAACCCTCAGGCAACGAATTTTGCCTTGAACTTTTCGGCACTACCATCAGATCCATGCTTGATCTTATAGAGCCATTTCGAGGTGACAACAACTTTGTCCTCCGGTCTCGAAACCACATCCCAAACATCATTCTTTATAATGGACTCATACTCTTTGTGCATAGCATCCTTCCAGACTCGATGCTTTACGACTTCTTCAAATGATCCAGGCTCAGATTGTACGATTGTACTCATGGTTGCTAGATACCCTTGGTATCTATTCGGCTTCTTGCTTTCATGGAATGCCCCCCTTGGGGCTATATGTCTCTCAAAATCTTCGAGAGTATCCTGGAGCGACGAGGGTCTTCTCTTCATTGAAGGAGATGGATCGATAGGGTCCATCGGTCCTTCAACATCGGGCATCATCTCATCCTTCGGCTCTTCCTGCTTTGCTGACCTTACATCATGGTCTTCCTCGGAGCTCGGAAGATTTATCACTTTCTTGAGGGAAGCATCTTCATCGAAGGTGACATTGTGGCATATTTCCACTTCTCTTTGACCAGGCACATAGACTCTATAAGACTTCGAGGTTTTATTGTAGCCCACAAACATTCCCTTCTTCCTAGAAGCATCCAGCTTGCTTCTCTTCTCTTTCGGCACATGAAAGTAAACGGGACAACCAAAAACTCTAAAATGAGAAACATCAGGTTTCTTACCAGGAAGACTTCTTCGGGTGTTTTGGAGTCCAGAGCGAAATGCAGGCATTGATTTTGTATGTACACAACAATGTTCGCAGCTTCTCCCCGTAGAAACTTCGGAAGACCTTGGTCACATAGCATGGCACAGACAACTTCCACAATGGTCCTATTCTTTCTTTCAACAACGCCATTTTGCCTAGGAGTATACACGGTTGTGATCTCCCTCTTAATGCCAGCTTCTCTGCAAAAGTTATTGAACTCGCTCGTCTCATATTCAGTGCCATTATCGGTTCTCAAAATCTTGATCTTCTTTCCTGTTTGATTTTCCACCAGGGCCTTGAAGGTACGAAACCACATGAATGCTTCGTCCTTCTTCTTCAAGAAATATATCCAGGTCTTGCAAAAGAAGTCATCTATAAACGTCATGTAATAAGAACATCCTCCCAAGAATGTCATGAGCAGCATACTAGATAGATCAGAATGTATCAATTGCAAGACATCAGATGTATTTGTGACACTTGAGGGGAAAGGCCCCCTTGTATGCTTTTCTTTAGCACAACCCTGACATACACCTTCATGATCATTTTTTAATTCGGGCATCTCTGTCACCACCTTCCTTGCTTCGGGAAGGGCTTTGTAATGAAGGCGTCCAAACGTCCGGTGCCATAATTCAGTTTGACGAATTGTATCACATGTCATAGCCCCCAATGGACTTCCTCCAACCTGGTAGAGTGTATCAACTCTAAAGCCAATCGTGAGAGCTTCATTGAAACTCTTCTTCCAGATGTGTACCTTTCCATCGACGAATGCCACCTTGAAAACATTGTCTTCCATGGCCGAAATAGACACAAGGTTCTTCTTCAAATCAGGTACATACAATACATCTTGCAAACAGAGGACTTGACCTTGAGGTAAATGGAGGGTCACAGTCCCTGTCCCTTTCACGGGATAGGTGGCATTATCTCCAAGGAGAATTTTCAGATTAGTGTCCTTCTCAATCAAATCAGAGAGAGCTTCTTTAAACCGAGTGAGGTGCCTTGAAGCACCACTATCAATCAACCAGACATCCAAGGTGTCGGGTGGAGATGCCGCAGAGAGGGCAGATACAAGAATGAATTCATTTCTTTTATTGTCAACAACATTAGATTCTTCATACCTGGAATTTCTTGACCTTTGGAAAGGTTGCCCATTTCCATTTCACTCTCTCTTTGGCCTCTACTTGAAAGAAGACAAATATCTGTTCGAAAGGATTGTTACGCTTGGCTTTATTGATAACAAGATCTTCCTTCTTTGGGTCTTTTCCAAACTTATTGAGGAACGCTCTTTGGTCATGTTGATCTCGAAGTCACCCATGAGATAACCTCTGTCACTGAGCATTTGAAGAATGATTCGTTGGATTCTAAAGAGCTTGTCTGTTTGCTCATTTAGCGCCATGGGGAGTTGCATTGCCTCTCTGCTTAATTCCTTCGCGAGTTATTTTCAAAGCATAGGAGTTGTTTGTCTTGAAACCATAAACCCTTTTGCCTATGTTGTCTTATATATATATCACTAGAAATGGAGAACCTCTTGCACTCAAAATATAACATAGACTTATAAAACTTTGCAAAACAAATAAATCTAACTTTCAACCTCGGAATGGGAGGTTGGTGATAAATCTGAAATCAACCAAGAATGGGTTATATCTAGAACTAAAGTTAGAGGCTCTTACATCTCACTTGAAATCTGTCAGCCTTTCAATCATCCAACTTTGACCATGGGTGGCCCTTGCTTTGACATCAATGACAACATATCACAATTGTCGTTACACCAAAACCCGTAAGTGTAAACGAATGCATCGCTAGAGTTAACAAATCGTCAAGAGGTGGTTAAGCACATGTCGTGAAACACACGAGGAGTGCTGGATTATCCAATACCCAACAATCTTCCCCCCAGCGCGAGCCAGGGGTGTTTCGAACTCGAGACCTTTGGCTCTGATACCACTAGTTGGGAATCACGATTTCCTTTAGACCAAAACTCGTAGGTGTTAGTCATCGATCGCATTGCCAAAGATAAGGATCCACGAGAGGCGGTTAGTCCATGTCGCGAAACACACAGGGAGCACTGGTTTATCCAATGTCCAACAATCTCCCCCTAGCGCGAGCCGGGTGTGTATCGAACTTGTGACCTACGCTCTGAAACCACTTGATGGAATCATGATTGTCGTTACACCAAAACCCGCAGGTGTTAGTAAATGGATGCATCACTAGAGTTAACAAATCCTTAAGAGGCGGTTAAGCACATGTTGTGAAACACACAAGGAGCGCTGGATGATCCAATGCCCAACAGATCCTTGCCAAATCTTGCACGCCTAAACATGAGCATTGCTAAAAAAAAAATGTTTGCATGTCAATGAAGTTAGGCTCATTGAATTTGGATACGTGCTTAGAATCTCCATGCGAGCCTCAAAAACCTCAACTACTAAAAATAGCAATGTCTCACATGTCGCGCAGAAATAGCTCATCAGAATCATGAGCTCACACCTTTGACATTAAAGCCTTTGAACCCTAGCTGCTAAGAATAGTAGTGTCCTCCATAACTGATGAAAGTGGCCGTGAAATGTCTTTGTCCATGAAATGGGCTGAAACCATTGAAAAATCCTTCATCCGATCTCTATGAAAGCTGGCTCTGATCTGTGTGGAAGCAGCAAACTCTGAAAGCCGACTCGAATGCCAGCTGAATGAAAGCTGGCTCTTAACCGTCTAGTTTGCAAGGGGAAAATCTGAGGGTTGACATGGCCCAAAGGATTTGTGTGTTGATCTCTAAGTACACCTTGGTATTCATGATATTAGCATCAATATTATGAAGCTTAATGAGCCATCGCACTTGGACAAAGAGGTGCATATGTCTCAGTGGGAAAGCTGCCATTCCAGAGTTCTATCGTTCAGTTTGAGAAGATATGTTATTCGATACATGAACTAGAACCATAGGATCAAGCACAACAATTTATTTGGCTGGTCAAAAAACGACTCTAACATATCAAGCTAAATGGATTTCCTAGTTTATGTTTGACTTTGAACAAATATTTACTGATCTTTTACAGAATTGGGGACAGTTCCTTATTAAGTAGGAAGGAAATGAGTAAATGATACCTGAATAGGAAGGGTTTACATCCCCTGCAATAGACTACATGAACTCGGAAAGGAGGAGTGCCCCTTGTCCCCGGTGTGGCTCGGGAGATGCCCATCCTTCACCTGGGCAAAAGACAGGCATTTCCTAAGCTCTCCGGGGATGCATTCAATGACCCCAACCCAATTCAATGCATGCTCTTATTTAGGCTAATTAATTCCCTTAAGATTTTGGTATGATTGGTTTTCTAGCTTCTCTGTAGATTGTCACATTCCCAGTGCCCATTCTTGGAAGAAAAGAATGTTGTTGTCTTCATAACAACTGCTAACATCCTGCTGTATTTTGTTGGATTCACTTGAAAAAACTCCATTATTTCTCTAATCTCCAGTTAAAATAATTTCCTGTGGACTATAGCCCTCGATGTGTGTGTCCTCAATTGTAGAATAAAACAAACATAAAAAAATCTAAGTCAAAAAAGTTCAATGGTTTATTTGTTCAACCCTTTACACTCTTTGGGGCACACATAACTTGAAAATAAAGCCTTCATTGGGCACACACCCAATAGGAAACCAACAAGTGCATACATATCTAATTTATTTAAATTAATTTATCAATGGGGAAATTGGTAACTAGAACATACAATCATTGCTGCCTCCAAGAATCACATAGTGCTGCTACCTAGAAAGACCTCCCTGGCTTGTTTGATAGCACACAAACCATACTGAGCAAGGTTACCTGTGATTTCAACCGAGGTGGGTGGCATTAGCACCACGAATCCCAACCACTTGGGCTACTCTTGACTGGCTGTAAAGAGATGTGAGTTAAGAAAGGGAAATGAGTTTTCTTAAATCTAAACATTGTTTGGAACATGTATAATTTGAAAATAGAGCCCAACGATCATTTTTTCCAGCAACATTGTTTGTCATTTGGTGAGTGGTGAAAACCACTTTTGGGCCCCAATTTGGAGCTTGGGGTGCTTATTTGCAGTTGCAAGAACTGATTTTTTCTGTTTTGGATCCTTCTTGTGTGGAAAATACGTAGTGGACACCATTTTCTTTGTGTCCATCCCTTTTTTGCCATGCGGGCTTCATCTTCTTGCTGTGGACAGTGATTCTATGCAGTGGGTTTCTGCATTTTGGTATGTGGGCACCATTTTGCTGCCATGGGCCTCAATTTTTAGTTGCAAGCAGTATTCTGTTGTAGGTACTATCTTCTCGCAACCGACAATGCTTTTATTTAACACACACCATTGTCTTGTTGTTGGCATTCATTTCAAGCTTCATTATATATATAATGATTAATCGAAGAAATAAGCTCGCAGAATTTCACCCACTTCTCTAGAGTCCTAGATGGAGGTTGGTATTAACTGGCTGCTTGAATGAGCAGATGGCAACCTCAAAGGACTTGATGGGAATGGATCCTGTGTTCTCATATCAGACTGCATCTTTGGCAGTTGTTGTCAAACGAACCAAGCTAAGATGTGCGAGCACACACAAAAGCACCTGCACTTGGCATGCTCTATTTTTCATTGTTTGCACTCGGTAGTTCCTGTACTAAAGTTGCCCTCCATACCTGAGATTCATAGCAAGTTTGATGTATTCGTGTGTGTTTTGATAAACCCATGAGTTTGGTCAATTAAGATTCATTGCACCCGTAAGTGTAAAATATTGATGTACATACCTGCACTTGGCATAGCCTATTTTGGAGGTTTGTACCGGGTACACCATATCTAGAAATGTCTAGTACCTGGGTACTAGAAATGTTCCCATACAAGGGATTCCTTGCAACTTTGATGTGCATGAGTGTGTTTTGATGCACCCATGAACCTGGGGTACTAGAGATTTCTAGTACCCTGGGTACTAGAATGTTCCCATGCAAGAGACTCCATGCAATTTTGATGTGCATGAAAGTTACCTGACTTGGAGTCAGGAAGAACTCGGTGAGGCAGAAGAGTCAATAGTTTAAGTCAGATCTGGAAAAACTCGGCAAAAGCTCAGGAGAAACTTAACAAGTACACAAATAGTAAGGAATGCACATACACGACTATAAAGAAATATACAAGCACAAAATACTGGATTGGAAAAAACTCGGGAAAGCGATTGGGGAGGATAGTTCGACTCGTGAGTCTAACACTTTTCCAGCCCAATCCAAGTTGAACTCACGAGTCAGTGAGTTTGACTCATGATTCCTGTGAAATACTGGGTTGGAAAAAACTCGGGAAAACAATTGGGGAAGATAGTTTGACTCATGACTCTAACTCTTTTCCTGCCCAATCCAACTTGAACCCATGAGTCAGTGAGTTTGACTCGTGATTCCTGAGAAAATAATGTGCACACTTAGAGAGCAACGCAAGTCATTTATTTGGGATGCTCAACTCTTCGAACAATTAAACAGTTTCTGAAAGATTGAACTCAGGTGAAAAAATGTTTGTGGAAGTTCACAAGCAGTTTCTCCTTCAAATGCAGCGTTATGAGTGACTTGTATAAATCCCAAGAACAGCAACCTGTTCAGGAGTTCTGGTCTTTGACAAGGTCATATTAAATCTTGATTCAAGTGAAGCCTATTGAGCATAACATTCTAAAATTTCTGAATTAGAAAACTGAAAGTTAATAGTAATAGCTAACTGTACTTTGGAGTTTAAATGAAAAAAGTGTGGTATTTAATGACATAAAACAATTGGTTGTTATGGTTGTGCTTAAAGATATTGCTCAACTTGCTATGTTAAGTTGTAATGTGGCTTGTCCAAGTCAATTCATTTATGTTGTATGGTCAACTATCATAACAATAAGTGTTCCTGAAATATTGAACTTCGGAGAAAAAAGTTTGTGGAAGTGCACAAGCACTTTCTCCTTCAAATTCAGAGCTATAAGTGACTTGTATATATTGCAAGAATGGCAACCCGTCCAAGCAGAACTCTTGTTGAATTTCTAAGGATTTGATATTTATATCAGTCCTCCTTTGAAAATTAAGTGTAACATTTGATCAGTGGTAATGCTCTCCAATCTAAGTAGAATTTCTTCCGAAATTTCTGTAATTTGATGTTTTCTTTCCCCATGGTGTGCATCATGGCTATATCTGTAGAATCTGTAGAATAGTCGGTGATGGTGTTTTGTTAAGGCATTCCTTGTGTTAAGGTCATGGGTTCAAAACCCCATGGGCACAAAACTTCCAGCCATTTAATTGTTGGTGTGGCCCAGGCTGTGTGCAATCCCCAGGGGACTTTGACGGCTTAGATGCCCTTGGGTCGTGGTTTCTCAGTCAAAGTCTAGCCCTGCAAGTCAGACAAATTAGCAAACCAAAAAATATCATGGTTATAATCTCTCTCTCTCTCTTTCTCTCTCTCTCTCTCTATGTGTGTAGATATCTTTGTATAAATGTATAAAAATATATCGAACATACACCATGCCATAAAGAAAAAGGCATCCATACACATGCACCTCTACCTCTGTTAACCTTGATATCAATCAACTATGGCTATATATTGACCATGTTGAAATTAACCATATTTGAAATTTGATCCTGATTGATTGCAACTGACTGCTGTTAAAAGTTGTATTTAACCTTTGTTAGAGAATGGTCATAATGAACTGCAGTTAAATATATTGACCATATGGTATTGACCATGTTGACTTTAGCTATATTTGAAAGTTGATCATAATTGATTGAAACTGATTGCTGTTAAAAGGTGTATATAATCGTTGTTAGAAAAAGATATAATGAACTGCAGTTAAATTTCACACATATAAATTAAATCTAACACATTATTTTGGCATCCAGGTTGATAATTCGACTCTCTTATGCCATGGTAATTACTTTCCAGACTTGACAAGATCTGTGTCTGAAGCCTGAACTCTATAGAATGCATTCGTCATAAATTTACCCAGAGAATATATTACAAGGAGTAGATAATGATACAGGAAGAAGATGGCCTTTGTTATCTTAGTGGGAATGCTCAAGCTGACAAGGGTTGGCCTCCTTTTCCTCAAGTCTTTAAATGTTTCTCGCGAGGAATGTGCATGCACTTTTGGGCATGAATTTCTGGCTTCCTCTCTTCTTGAACTTGCAAATCTTCCTTGATGGCATCAACCTCACCTATCCCTGTCAAAATCGTTATAGGCCTGCTGAAAAAAAGTGGAACATAACTAAGTCATTAAGTTCCTGAAAAGATACTGCATGAACGTTATAACAAAATGCATCAGTATTAAGAACTTTAATGTGAATAGATCAATATACATACCTTAGGGAGGTTCATAACAGGATTATTCAGAGTTCAACTGTTTGCCTTTTGAGAATATAAATGATCTGACCCTTGATCATAGGAATTTAGATAACTGTTTCATATAATTGATGTGTACTAATACATGGGTTTTGCAAGATGGATAACCCGAGGGCAATGCTGTTTCTTCTTAAACCATGTGCAGCTCATATCAGACCTTGATTGAAGCAAGGTCTTGTAAGCTTTAACTATCTAAATTTTGTTCATAATAATAATAATAATTGTTAGATTGAAGTAAGGCCTTGTAATCTTTGACTATCTAAATTTTGTTAATAATAATAATAATAATAGTTATTTTTTTAACTTAGTTTAAATGAATAAGTGGGATCTTAAAAGACACTTTGACAACTAAAGATTTATTCGTGTGGATTACTAAATGTATAACCCAAATTCTGGCAAGTTGTGACATGGCTTGTGCAACATCAAACTATTCAGTCCGTATGGTACAACTCTTAGAACAACAAAAAGATCCTGAAAGATAGAATTCAGGTGAAAAGAAATTTAGGGATCTGCACGAGAATAAGTCTTTTCTTATTGAAAACCAGAGTTATGAGTAGAGTGAATCCCAAGAACAATGCATCCAAGCAGAATTATTGTCCAATTTCTGGAGTTTGGCTACTTATTCGAGTCCTTCCTGTTTGAAAATGTAGTCTAAAATTTGAAAATATTTTGCAATCTAAGCAGAACAGTTTCAATATTTTTGGTAATTTGGTGGTTTCCATTCTCGAGTATTATGTGTTTGTATAGGCACATATTCTTGTATGTATGCCTGTGTGCATTATAAAATATATAAAGAGAATAGATATATACACCTTGTTACAAAGAAATCTGAAAATGGAATGGGTATATGTACTTGTATACATCCCTGCTCTTGATCACACTTAAGTTCAGTTACATTACTGTGGTTAGAAATAGACTACAAGTGAATGTAGTTAAATTCCATTCGTATCTATTTTAAATTCAAACTATGATTGTGATGTCCCAGCAGATAATTCATAGGAGTGAGAAAGGATTGAATGGAACCAATCAGTAAATGCTAAATCTGTAGTAAAGAGAAAGAAAAGAAGCACCAGCTAGAGAGAAAAATAACCCAAGAGCAGCACGAGATAAAGAGAAATAGCCCAATCACAAGAGAGTGCAACATTGTATGGTGCCCATTGGCCAAATCACTTTTGTAAAGAATGATCACAAGATTTGTGAAATCACAAATTAGAGCTATGCATATATACATAACTCAAGGGTATGGTGTTTTACCTAAGAGGGACTATGAGCCGACTAAGTCAGCCTTAACCGAACCTAGAAATAAATCATGAATATTGGTAGTTCGAAAGGTATTTCTGGCTGTCAAAGCCCTCGAGGCGGATTCTGGTTTGGTTACTGGGCTTTGCACTCAAGTTTGGGGTTTTGGACCCAAAGTGAGCGGGATTTGAACCCAAGGAAAACATTTATAATTCTAATTTAATTATTGCCGGCTTAAGGTGTCAAGATGGCTTAGGTCTACCAACAAGGCCAAGAAACACTCCTTGGTAAAGTATAAATACAAAGGCAAGGAGACAAAAGAAGCATTCTTCTTGTGAGGATCAAGGCTAGTGACTTAGCCAATGGGCCGAAGGCCTAAAGGAGCTGGCAAAGGGCCCAAGAAAGCTACATGAAGAGGACCATGGGCTAAAGGATCATACTTGGTAAGTTGATTTGTGTTTGAGTAATCTAATGTGGGTTGGTAAAAGCCCTAGTTTGCTACAACTAAGTATTTAGAGTGTTGTATGTGTCTATGAGGTAAGGTTAGGCTTAGAGGACAAAGTCTCGGCCACAGGGTATTGGTCAAAAGGACTTGACATCGTATTTGCCATTGAATTGGGATATAAAGGGGCATTATAATTGGTAGAAGAGCTCAATGTGTTTTCTTATTAATGGAATTGTAAGAAACACGTTTTGGGCATAAAGTGTTGTGTACTATCATTGATCTAATTGTTGTTATATTCCGTTGTGCAAAATTGTTAAAGTTAGGAACTACTAGTGTGTTTATGTTTCCTAGCTAAGACATAGACCATACCTAGGGTCCGTGGGTTTCTAACATGGTGTTAGAGCTACTTCAAAGAGCACTTGGATATGAGATGTCAGCTCTCCAAGAATAGAGGTGGCTTCTAATAGAGGTTTTGTGAAGATATGTTAGCATGTTGGCTTGTCAAAGGCTTAAAATCTTGGCACAAGCTGTCCTTGAGAATGAAGTTGTTGAATGTAGTTGTGTAGGGCCAAATAGTCTTCCATAGGATGGAATTGAAATGATTCATCAACATTGCACTACCCCAAATTTCAACGAATGTTTGTTTTCAATAGCCCCACTTAATCTAAATAAGAGGCTATGGAGAGAAGAAATTAACAAGATACATCCCTTCTTAAAATTGAATATGAGCCAAATAGAGAAGCCATTACATATAATCCCCCCTTGAATGCCATATCTTCCAAATTAGAATGTTTCCATAAGTTGACAAAGGCGGCCTCTAGTATAGGTTTTGTGAAGATATGTTAGCAAGTTGATTTGTCAAAGGCTAAAGATCTTGGCACAAGCTCTCCATGAGAATGAAGTTGTTGAATGTAGTTGTGTAGGGCCAATTAGTCTTCCATAGGATAGAATTGAAATGATTCATCAACATTTCAATACCCAACCACTATGGGAGTAACATCATAATGTTGAAGAGGAAGATCTAATGAAACATCATGGTTTAGTGAAGGTTCATACACTAGCACATGCCTTCCTTAAGAATGGGGCCACAAAATGTACGAAGTAGTGGAAATACCTTGGTGGACTTTGAAGAAGAAGTTTGGAACTTCATTTAAGAGAGCATTTTGAACCTCAATCCCCTTGTGACAAGAAGGATCCCATAAACTATGGTAGAACATGAACCCATTTACTTGATCCAAAAATGTAGAAATGCGAAATTGATGGAGTCATAAACTCTTGCTCCAAAGAAAGGTAGTTATTTGATCTACCCAAATATCATAATTAGCCCCTTACAATGAGTGAAACATCCACTACAAGTCAATAGGTTCAATAAAGAAGCCTACCTCCATGTGCATCTACAAACTCTTGCTCCAAAGAAAGGTATTTGATTTGCCCAAATATCATAATTATTTCCTTATGATGAGTGAAACATCCATTACATGACAATAGGTTCAACAACGATGCCTTCATAAAGTCTTCAAAAGTTTCGTCTTTCTAAACCCAAGAGAGGTATCAACTTTAAAAATTATGCATGCCACGAGGAAGGGTTTATACCCTAGGAAATCGTAGAAAAATGCACTAGCCTTGAAGAAATTGATTTTTTTGTAGCATCGAGAGGTATTATCGTATGCCAAAAGCCCTCCCAAGTTGGCTAGAGAAAATTGTACAAAATGAAAATGAAAATAATTGTTTTGGGCTTCATGTAGGCCCCAAAAGTCAAGTTGGCCCCACAAGTGAAGGGGTGTGACTTTTGGTCCAAAGTCACCCCATCTAACTAATATAAATACACGATGACCTCCTCCGCTTTGACCAATTCGCTAAGAACATTTCTTTCATTCTTTTGCTCACGCGTGCGAAGTCAAGCATGACAAATTGGATTGTTTGACCAAGTATAAAGTCGTTGTTTCACCTCAATTTGACTGAATCCAATCTGCTTCATCTGACCAAGAATCATGCTACTGTTTGATCGAGATTAACTAAGATTGACCACTGAAAGGAGGGTTTTTTGACCACGGGAAATTCAGGCTTTGACTGCAGTTGACTACATGCACTTTAACCATGTGTCTGAACTTGACCTGAGGTTGAATTTTAGATTGTTGACCATTGTTGACTCATGGCATTTTTGGAGGTTTGACCTTCTTGGACTAGCTGGTATTTGACTAGGTTTGGCTGAACCTTTGACTTGGATTTTGGCACAGATTCCTAGAATATGTTGAATTGTAAATACTGGTGAAGAATAAATTTCTCCTAAGAAGAAATTTTTTTCGAGTTTTTCTCAAGGTTGGGTTTTCCTGGGGTAAATTTTTTGTCTCTTTGTTGCATGGATGATCTTGCTGTAATCATTTTATTAGTGTTGATATTTCTATATATAATTACTTAATGATACATGTGACATAAGTTATACTGATCAAACAATAGTGTACCACAGGGACATGTCCCCTAGCGTGGGGTGCATGCACCCCACGCTTCCCACCCATTTGGGATGGGGGGATGCCTAGGGAAACATTTCCTCTTGTTTCTTTTTGGGGAAATGTGGGGAGACACAAGGGAAAATGTTTCCCCAATGTTGGTGATGCATATCCCCATAAGGGGTGCGCCCAAAAGCACCCCTTTTGATGGGGGATGCCCATAAACACCCCTTTTGAGTTTTAAGAACTTTTGTGCAAGGAACCCTAATATTCAAGCTTATTCATCATTTTACTTAATTTTTAACATTACCATGAAATGACTCTGGATGTTTGAGGGTGGCTTTGACCTCATTGGATTTTATATGGAGAAAGTAGAATTTTATATCTCACTCAAAATCCAACAACTTAACAATTTTTTAGGATTTCAGGATCAGGGGGGGATTTCAACGTTTCCATTGGATTTTTTCATGTAAAGGGCATGGAACTAGTATTTAATCAGGAGCACCAAGCCCTCTATGTACTTTGATGTTAGTGGCATTGGTTGTTGAACTCATTTATTATGACCCTACCAAAAATGTACCCATCACTCAAACAATAATCTTGACTTGACATGCTACATTTTTTGTATCTTATTTTAATGTTTAAAGGGTGCTATTGATGACGGAGATTCAAATATAGGTAATGATTTTGATGATATGTAGGTATTCGTTGTGGCTTGATTTTGTTTTGATGTTTCAGTGCAAAAATGGATTGCACTTGTGCTATTTTGGTTATGTGCCCCCTTATATGCTATATAAATGAGAACTTTTGCTTATTTGTGTATAAATGGTTTGGATTTATATGAATGCACATGAATATATATGTTTCTTTAAAATTCAAACATTTTAGTTGTTTTTGGTCGATAGGTTTTTTGGCTAGATTTTTTTACCGATTAGTTCAAAGGGTTTTCCTGTTTGATCACCAGTTATATTCTAATAACATTGGTATCTACTATAGTCTATTTTGTTAGTACTAATATGATTCTATAATGATGAAAAATGATTTCAAATCAATGTAGATTTTAGAATGATGAATTATGAATATGGATCAATGTATTTCATTATTGAATCTCGTGGTGTGTGGATGAATAATGAGTATGAATGATGTATGTGCCAATATGAATGATGAATATATATGAATTTGAATTAGGGGGGACGTCTCCCCATTCCCTAAAATTTCCCTAAATTTTGAGGGTATTCCCACTCCCCTCCCCGCGTGTCTCCTAGCACCCGCATCCCCTTGTCCCAGAGTCTTAGTGGAACATTGTCAAAAATAATTGGAAAGTAATTATCATTTTAGAAGACCATTTTCTCTTACAGAAAATCAACATGGTATCATAGCCTTGGTGAAAGAGCAACTAATAAAGTAACTTGAAGAAGCCAAGTTTGGGAAAGTTTGTCGTTAGCCAAATGTTCTCAAGCCCTAGAATGGATGACAAATCACATAAGAAAGGCTGAATTTGATGAATGTCTAAGCTTGATTACAAAGATAAGTTTGTGATGTATCTTAAAGGACATTTGAAGGGCTGATCAAGGCACCTCCAAGAGTAGAACTCGGGAGCCAAGAAGGAATTTTAAGATGGTTGAAGGCATGACAAGCATTACGTATGAGAGTTTTTTAAGGACAACTTGCTACTTGAAATGGTCTAATTCAAGTATGGGGAATAATCTATTTTTACGATTTGAGTTTCAAGTTCATGCTTAGATGATGACACCTTTTTTTTTTTTTTAACATGAATGATTAGGTTTTATTTATGAATATAGGTTGGGCCGCAGCCTAAACAACCCCTGTTACATATTCCTTTTTTCCAAAAACCCCAATGAGTCAAGTTTTTCTTTTACGTAGCTTGAGCTTAAGGGATAGGAAACCGGATAGGGGCTTCGTCATTTTTTGAGAGTTCTCCTTGAGCAAAGAGGCAACCTGCATTTGCATTTGCGTACACTTTTCTGAGTCTCTGTAGGGTCTTGTTGAGGGCCGGGTTGTTGAAATGATCACCAGTATTTATGGTCTTAATCAGGATTTCCGAGTCTTTGAAGACCTGTATGTCTTCTTCTCCATGCTCTTGCGCGATTTGGCAAGCTTTGAGCAGTCCTAAGATTTTTGCTTGATTGTTAGTACTCTGCCCAAGGCCCCAGCTGAAACTGACTTTACTTTGCCCTGTCCGGGAATAGATAACTCCCCTTGCTCCAGATGTTCACGGGTTTCCCTTGGAAGCTCCAACAAAAAATATTGTGGCTTTGTCCTAGTTCTTCCACCAATTTTAAAAATCAGTCTCGGGGATCCGAAGCCTCCACTCTGAATTGTAACAAGGTCGAGAGGGGGTCTTTTTGCTGAAGGCATTCTTTAAAGGTGCACCGATCCAACTGATCACATATGGGGAGAGGTTGTTGTCTGTCTTGTGGGATAGATTCACCAAGGACTCAAAGAGCAGAGCTTTCGCTTTGGCTGCTACCACTATGGGGGTGCAAAGTCTGCTGTTGAAGATGGCATCATTCCTTGCTAGCCATAGTTCCCAACAAATGAATTTTGGGATGGCAAACCAGATTTTAAACTACAGAGATTTTCTGTTTAATTCATGGGGAGATCGCCCTTTCCATGTGATGAAAGACTTGTTATCATGACCTGCGATGGGGTTTGAACTTCAAGCCCATGCAAAGCTTTTGCCCAGACTTATTGGGTAAAAGCGCAGTCCAAAAATAGGTGTTCAATTGATTCCATTGTTGCGCAGCAGAGCGAGCATCTGTGTGGGCCAACAATGGCTCTTTTTGCCAGATTTTCGCTAGTCAGGATGTGCTTGTGTATGAGGACCCAAGTGAAGAGATTGACCTTTAGAAGGCCAATAGGGTCCCATGTCTGCTTCCACAGAGATGGGGAGTGAAGGGGATTGCTAGATTGGAGGGCAACAAAACCTTGCGCAAGAGAGAAAACTCCAGTTTTTCCCCAACCCCATTTGTCATTTGAGCGTTGATGGATCGAAAGAGTGTTAATTGAGGATGCAACAAATATGGAGGGCGAGAGATGTTCCATTCAATCCAGTTACCAACAGCGTCCCAGGAAGAAATGTCTTCCAATTTGCTGATGCCAAGATTTTTGAGCCATTCATGCAGTTCTGCGATTTCATGAGCTGAGTTGAATTGTTGGAGGCCCATAATTTTGTCTTCCCATAGACTGATATTTTTTCCATTTCTCGGGATTCTGTAGAGGTGATCTTTGAAAAACTCCCAACTGCGACTACAAAGCTTCCAAAGGGTGGTGCCCTTACAAGCAGATCCTTCCTCCATATTATTCAAGGAGAGTCCATGCATATATTTTTTGATGAGGACTTGACTGACAGAATGTCGATGGTTCGTGAAGATTTTCCATAAAATCTTCCCATCCAAGGCCAGATTAGCCAGCTTAGGATCTCTAACTTGCAGGGCTCCATTGGTAAGCCATTGACCTCCCCAAACTTTCATTTTAGCCTTGATTTTGCTTAGGATCTCAGCCCAATGGAGGGCATTGTTGATGCCCAGGGTCAAAGGCAGGCCAAGGTACTTGATTTTATCCCAGCTAACGAAGCCCACATAACCAAGAACTTGGGAAATCCGATTCACGGTTTGTTGATCAATTTCCCAGCCACGCATTGCATTTTTTCTCCTATTGACTAGGGCTCCAGAAACTCTGCAGAAGCTGTGAATAACCTCATTGAATGCCCTTGCAATCTTTAGGGAAGCCCCCCCAGGAGTAAATAATCATCAACAAACAAGGCATGGTTGATTGGCTCAATACCTCTCACAACCCTAATGCTAGGAAGAGTCTCTTTTATCTTCTCTGCTGTCAGCTTCCGACTAAGGGATTCAACCATCAAGATGTACAAGAAGGGGGACAGAGGGCAGCCTTGCCTGATGCCCCTCGAAGCTTTGAAGTAACTGGATGGCTTGCCATTTACCAAGGGGGCAATCCATGACTCTCCAATACAAGCTTTAATTAGCCGTATAAAATCAGAGCTAAAGCCGAAAGCGGAAAGAACTTGGAGGATAAAAGAATGTCTTACCCGGTCGAAGGCATTCGCCATGTCCAGCTTGATAATCATCCCTTTCTCACGATGATGGAGGCTGGAGTGAATGGTTTCCTACACCAGAGCCACATTGTCAAGGATGTGCCTTCCTTTGACAAACCCACCTTGACTGGTAGTGATAAGCTTTTCTAATATAGGCTTGATTCTGTTCGCCAGGAGCCTGGAAATGATCTTGTAGGATGCATTGCAAAGCGAAATTGGCTTGAAGCAGTCAAAGGAAACAAGATTCACTTCTTTTGGAATAAGAGCTAGGAAGTGGAGTTTATGCTTCCTCCCACTTTGGCTTTCTGCTGGAATCCCTTTATCATTCAGATCAGGTCAACCTTTATAATATCCTAACAGATTCTGTAGAAGTGAATGGAGAAGCCATCGGGACCAAGAGCTTTGTCTGGCTCCATCGTTCAAATGACGTTGCTGATTTCCTCTTCCGTGAAGGGCTTTTGGAGGCTAGAGTTGTCCTCCTCCTTAATCAGTCTTGGGATGTGAGTGAGAAAATCTGGAAATTCCTCCTCATTGTCTGATCCATTTTCTATGTACAGCTGCTAGAAGTGAGAGGTTGCAGCCTCACGTAACTCAGCTATTCCTTTATTCATAGTCCCATTTGAGGAGGTAATTTCTGCAATGTGGTTTCTCAAGAGGCGAGTTCAGATTTGCTGAAGGCATTCTTTAAAGGTGCATCGATCCAACTGATCACATATGGGGAGAGGTTGTTGTCTGTCTTGTGGGATAGATTCACCAAGGACTCAAAGAGCAGAGCTTTCGCTTTGGCTGCTACCACTATGGGGGTGCAAAGTCTGCTGTTGAAGATGGCATCATTCCTTGCTAGCCATAGTTCCCAACAAATGAATTTTGGGATGGCAAACCAGATTTTAAACTACAAAGATTTTCTGTTTAATTCATGGGGAGATCGCCCTTTCCATGTGATGAAAGACTTGTTATCATGACCTGCGATGGGGTTTGAACTTCAAGCCCATGCAAAGCTTTTGCCCAGACTTATTGGGTAAAAGCGCAGTCCAAAAATAGGTGTTCAATTGATTCCATTGTTGCGCAGCAGAGCGAGCATCTGTGTGGGCCAACAATGGCTCTTTTTGCCAGATTTTCGCTAGTCAGGATGTGCTTGTGTATGAGGACCCAAGTGAAGAGATTGACCTTTAGAAGGCCAATAGGGTCCCATGTCTGCTTCCACAGAGATGGGGAGTGAAGGGGATTGCTAGATTGGAGGGCAACAAAACCTTGCGCAAGAGAGAAAACTCCAGTTTTTCCCCAACCCCATTTGTCATTTGAGCGTTGATGGATCGAAAGAGTGTTAATTGAGGATGCAACAAATATGGAGGGCGAGAGATGTTCCATTCAATCCAGTTACCAACAGCGTCCCAGGAAGAAATGTCTTCCAATTTGCTGATGCCAAGATTTTTGAGCCATTCATGCAGTTCTGCGATTTCATGAGCTGAGTTGAATTGTTGGAGGCCCATAATTTTGTCTTCCCATAGACTGATATTTTTTCCATTTCTCGGGATTCTGTAGAGGTGATCTTTGAAAAACTCCCAACTGCGACTACAAAGCTTCCAAAGGGTGGTGCCCTTACAAGCAGATCCTTCCTCCATATTATTCAAGGAGAGTCCATGCATATATTTTTTGATGAGGACTTGACTGACAGAATGTCGATGGTTCGTGAAGATTTTCCATAAAATCTTCCCATCCAAGGCCAGATTAGCCAGCTTAGGATCTCTAACTTGCAGGGCTCCATCTGATAGAGATCTTTTCACAATGTCCCAGCTCACCAAGTGGAATTTTTTCTGATTCCCCTTACCTCCTTGCCTCAGAAAGTTTCTTAACAACTTTGAGAGCTGTTCAGTGATTGATTTAGGAGCCAATAAAAAGGTAGCCTGGTATAAGGGGGAAGGAAAGAATAGATTTCACCAAGATAAACTTCCCAGCTGTGGTAAGCCATTGACCTCCCCAAACTTTCATTTTAGCCTTGATTTTGCTTAGGATCTCAGCCCAATGGAGGGCATTGTTGATGCCCAGGGTCAAAGGCAGGCCAAGGTACTTGATTTTATCCCAGCTAACGAAGCCCACATAACCAAGAACTTGGGAAATCCGATTCACGGTTTGTTGATCAATTTCCCAGCCACGCATTGCATTTTTTCTCCTATTGACTAGGGCTCCAGAAACTCTGCAGAAGCTGTGAATAACCTCATTGAATGCCCTTGCAATCTTTAGGGAAGCCCCCCCAGGAGTAAATAATCATCAACAAACAAGGCATGGTTGATTGGCTCAATACCTCTCACAACCCTAATGCTAGGAAGAGTCTCTTTTATCTTCTCTGCTGTCAGCTTCCGACTAAGGGATTCAACCATCAAGATGTACAAGAAGGGGGACAGAGGGCAGCCTTGCCTGATGCCCCTCGAAGCTTTGAAGTAACTGGATGGCTTGCCATTTACCAAGGGGGCAATCCATGACTCTCCAATACAAGCTTTAATTAGCCGTATAAAATCAGAGCTAAAGCCGAAAGCGGAAAGAACTTGGAGGATAAAAGAATGTCTTACCCGGTCGAAGGCATTCGCCATGTCCAGCTTGATAATCATCCCTTTCTCACGATGATGGAGGCTGGAGTGAATGGTTTCCTACACCAGAGCCACATTGTCAAGGATGTGCCTTCCTTTGACAAACCCACCTTGACTGGTAGTGATAAGCTTTTCTAATATAGGCTTGATTCTGTTCGCCAGGAGCCTGGAAATGATCTTGTAGGATGCATTGCAAAGCGAAATTGGCTTGAAGCAGTCAAAGGAAACAAGATTCACTTCTTTTGGAATAAGAGCTAGGAAGTGGAGTTTATGCTTCCTCCCACTTTGGCTTTCTGCTGGAATCCCTTTATCATTCAGATTAGGTCAACCTTTATAATATCCTAACAGATTCTGTAGAAGTGAATGGAGAAGCCATCGGGACCAAGAGCTTTGTCTGGCTCCATCGTTCAAATGACGTTGCTGATTTCCTCTTCCGTGAAGGGCTTTTGGAGGCTAGAGTTGTCCTCCTCCTTAATCAGTCTTGGGATGTGAGTGAGAAAATCTGGAAATTCCTCCTCGTTGTCTGATCCATTTTCTATGTACAGCTGCTGGAAGTGAGAGGTAGCAGCCTCACGTAACTCAGCTATTCCTTTATTCATAGTCCCATTTGAGGAGGTAATTTCTGCAATGTGGTTTCTCAAGAGGCGAGTTCAGATTTTCTTGTGGAAGAAGGCGGAATTTTTATCTCCAGATTTGAGCCAGAGATTGCGTGATTAAGTCTCAAGGTCTCCTCCTCAACTCTGAAAGCATGGAGAGTGCTTTGTTGGGCTGCTTGCTCATTCTGCATTTCTGAGGAGGTGATGTCTTGCTGTTCCATGTTCATTTGCATATCTAGCAGCTTCTCAGTGGCCTGCTTTCTAAGACTAGTGGGGGAACAAGAGGGCTTTTTTAACCATTCTTTCAGGGTTGTTTTGGAGGACTTAAGTTTTTGTTCCCACACATAACTAGTCGATCCATTGATAGGGGTGGACCAAGCTTTCACGATTGTCTCCATAAACCCATCCCTTTTTTACCATAGAGGGTTGAACTGGAAGGGGATGGGCCCCATGTTTTCCTTCTAACAACAGAAGGATAGGTTTATGATCAAAAGTCAATTTGGGCAGAATTTTGGTGGAGATTATCTTCTTCTCGGATAGGAGGGTGCTCTGTATTAGAAATCTGTCAAGCCGGGCAAAAATGTGCTCAGTCCCTGCTCTATTATTTGACCAAGTGTAGAGCCCTATTTTAGGTTTGAAATCTAGTAAGTCCCAATTTTGGATCAAGTCTTCTACAAGGGGGAGGGTGTGATCCTTGCTTATAATGCCTCCTCTTTTCTCCTTTTGTAATGACCCATACCTAATTGATAAGTAGGATAACCGTTAAAATTATATGAGGATGAACCAATAAAATAATAATATAAACTAATTAAGGCAAATAAATTAATTTATAAACAAGCATAAAGTCATCACACTCATTCCTAATTTATAAATAACATAATTTAATTAAGCCAAATTAATTAAGTTATTAAACAAACATAATACAAATTGAGCTTTCCATAAAGTCATCACATATACGTAACTGGATGAGGACTCAACGAGGATATTTGATGCACTTTATCCCAAAACCTTATCTCAACATTAAATGTCCCCTTAAATGAAGATAAGGTCTCCTTAAATGGTTGCAGACCCTCATAAATATGATAAATATCTACGGGAGTTGAAGGCGGTGGAGAGATGGATATAAGGGGGAGGATGTGAAGGAGGAAGGGGACGGTTGGGGAGAAGAAAAATTCTACATTCTGGCCAACAAATGGATTGAAGGATACGAAGGGTTCTGGAAAAGAGTTTCACCGTTCTGGGATTCTAGGCACGGGGGCAGAAGAGTGATCTTCTGGGTCTAGGATTGTTCCTAGATCGGCTGGGAGGATTGTTGTTTTGGTGATCTGTGCATTCTGTCCACAGGAGGAGTACCTGAGGAGCGCCACCATTAATTCGTCTACTGCATTCCAGGTATTTCCCATGTAGCTAAAATTGAAATTTCATTCCTGAACCGCATGAAATCGTATTTCTATTGATTCCTGTTTATATATGCTTAGATATATGCATGAAAATGATCTCTTAAACCGTATTTAGGGGAAAAATGATAGTTTGTAACTGCTGTCTTAATTAAATTACATAAACTTGGAATAATCCTTAGAAACAGCAGTGATTCTCTATTAATTGATTTAGCTAAGCTCTGAAATTCTCTGAAACTAAGTGAAGAATTTAGAAATCTATCATCAAGGTTATTACACCTTTGGCTCGGAGACAAGGTTGAAATCTCCAACTAGGATTATATTCTTAGGTGAGTAGGCTTCAAGAAAGTCAGAAAGGGTTTGCCAACAATCATTTTTGTTTTTTGTTTTTTGTTTTGTTATTTAATTAATTCTTTTGATCTCTCTGCATAGAGGACCGGAACATAAATATTAAAGAGGGCAAGGGTGTTCTTACTCGCAAGACGCTGAAGTTCGGTGTAGATCCAATGCTACGTTTCGAAGGAGTTGTCGGGATGGAATCTGTCATCCTCCCAGAGAGTGGTAAGCCCACCGCAAGTACCCCTTGCACTTACTGCTTTCCTGACTTTTGTTTTCCATTTGTCTTTACGAAGATCTAGAAGGGATGCCCCTTCTATTTTAGTCTCTTGGAGCATGAGGATTTTAGGGGTTTCAGATTTTAGGAGGTTTTTCACTGCTTCCGCTTTTGAGGGATTCCCCAAGCCTCTGCAATTCCAGGAGACTATACACATTATTTACTTGCAGAGGGTTTGCCTTTGGGAGCCCTGGTTCGAGTGTTTCTGCCTATGGACATCTTGATCGTAGACTGGCTGCCTTGCATTTTTTGCTTATGAGCCTCTTCTTCTCTTGCCTCTCTGTGAGACTTCCTCCCGAATATTTTCGAGGGCCTCTTGAAAGTTTCTTCTTCCGATGATCCAGAGGATTCAGGGGGCTTCTTCCTTGTCATCTATGCATAGGACAGGGAGGTGGAGGCTCCTCTTGGAGATCCGATTTGTATTGAGACAATTTCTTCTTGTCTTTTGTCTTCTTCTGTTGGTTTAGGTTGTTGTTCCACCACTTCGGCTTCTGTTGTAGTTTGTAGTTCTTCTGGGTTGCTTAGAATTTCAAAAGGGTTAGGAGTTTTCATTTGTGCTTGGAGGGACAGAAGGCCCCTCCCCTTGTGTCACCTTGTTAAGGGCAACGCTACCTGTTGGCTTACTTTTCCCTTTTGCTTTGTTGTTTTGTTTATTTGAGGCCGCTTTCTGGACCTGAGTCCATTGATCCTCCTTTGAGGTCTTGGTCTCCTCCACTGTTTTCTTTTTGCAATGTCTGGCGAAGTGTCCGTAGCGATGGCAATATCGACATTTAAATGGGAGCTGCTCGTAATCAAGCTCTTGGATGTGAGACCAGTCAACCACCATGAGTTTAATAACCTCAGGGAGGCCTTCCTCCAAGTCGATTTCTACACAAATTCTTGCGTAGGAGTATTGGTCCCTCCTTTCTGCGCTGTCTATGTACTTCCCAAGTTTGTTGCCGATGGTTTCTAATGATTTGGGTTCCAACAGTGAAGAGGGAGGTGGGGCAAGCAAACCCAAACCGGAACAGTTGGGGGGATATCTTGGCGCGGGTCAAAATCCGGGGTCCATTGATTCAAATATAAACCCTGAGGGCCCTTGAAATATGGGCCATTTCGAAATATCAGGTTCCTATCTTCTACTGCCTCAAAGACAAAGACAAAGAATCCCTTACCGACTAGGTAGCTTTTGATGCCTTCTTTAATAAGGGGAGACCAGTTCCTTTGGATCCAGGCTTCGACAACTTTGGGCGAGGGCCAGAGCCCAGTGAACTGCCCAATGAGCCCGCGTTCTGCAAGGTTTAGGGCCGATCTGCAAGGGTCTTCAATCGACATATCAACTTTGGGGATTGAATCCAGTCTTTTAACGAATTTTTGGTGGAGGTCGTTTGTTGGGCGCTTGTTGCTGCTAGCCACCAACTTCTTGAAAGAAGATAGCTTGGGAGGGAGAGGGGTAGCGATCTCTGGGCCCCCTCTTGGGGGCCGTGACGACGGTGTTGTCTCAGGAGTGCAGAGAAGGTTTCAGGCACTGCACGCACGGGAGCTCATAGTTAAATTTTTTTGACTGTATATATAGTCTAACTAATAAATGAAATATCTTCCCCCGGATCCGAGTCGACACCTTTTTCAAGCATGTCATGTGATATGGTAAATTTGATTATTTTAAATGTGGATCAAAGGGAAGTTGTTATTTTGATTTAAGGAAGTGACTCTTGAGCTAGAGGGAGCTGAGGAGAAATGCCCCTTCAACCTTTTTAAAACAAGAGTTCGAGATAACTGTTACCCGTTTCTTCTAATACAAGTATCTTACCAAAATTTCTTTCAACATAGCCTCTAGTTAACTTACATTGTAAGGTATGGACATTAATGCAGAAGAGGAAGTGACAAGAATGGGGGATATGGCATAAGATCCATTTTCAAAGCTAAGATATAAACTATTAGTAAATTAAGTTGTGATCACAACCAAGATCAGGTATTGGAAGAATGTTGGAATTTGGGCAATGGAGGAAGGAATAATGTTGCGAGTGTTGTCCTTTGAAGACGGTTCCTAGCTAAGGTACTACACCAAAGCATCTGGATGAGGGGTTTGTTTTAAGGGTGGTTACTTAGGGTTTCAGATTCTTGATTTAAGTAATTAAATGCCCTTCTTTCTAAAGCCCGATCAAAGCACTAGCATCCAACCATAACAACATAACAATTTGAAAGATTTGGATAGAAGATATTAGAGGATATCAGATGACATATTGATTGTTGATGTTATCTAATAAGAACATGAAGCGTGAATAAGCTCCTTTAATAATTCAACAAAAGTACAAATTGCGATTATATAGAAGGCAACAATATCGACATGTAGAGGGACTAATATAAATACACTGTCTTTTAAGTCAACCGAGTGATGAATATAACTTTGCCAATTGATTTAAGGGATGTTGATTCTCAACTTACCCTCTCTTATAGATCCACACAACTTTAAAATGCACGAAAGAAAAGATCATGTAAAACTGGAAAGTAGTCACACATGAAACAATACCATCATAAGCTAAAACCAATGCTCTTTGATTAAACTTTAAATACCGATACTCTTTGATTAAACTTTGAAATATTGAGGCATTACAAAGATACTAGTGTCTTATTTGATCTACCCAAAATGTCATATTTAGCTCTGTATAATGAGTGGAACATCCACTACAAGTCAATAGGTTCAATAAAGAAGCCTACCTTGATGTGCATCTACAAACTCTTGCTCGAAAGAAAGGTTATTGATTTACCCAAATATCATAATTATCTCCTTATGACGAGTGAAACATCCATTGCATGACAATAGGTTCAACAAAGATGCCTTATAAAGTCTTCAAATGTTTCGCCTTTATAAACCCAAGAGAGGTATCAACTTCCTTTAAAAAATATGCAATGTGCCTTCAGGAACGGTTTATACCCTAGGAAATATTAGAAAACATGCAATATCCTGGAAGACGTTGATTTTTTGTAGCATCAGGAGGTATTCCCGTATGCCAAAAGGCCTCCCAAGTTGGCTAAGGTAAATTGTACAAAATGAAAATGAAAATTATTGTTTTGGTCTTCATGTAGGGCCCAAAAGTCAAGTTGGCGCCACAAGTGAAGGGTTGTTACTTCTAGTCCAAAGTCACCCCATCTAACTAATATAAATACAAGATGACCTCCTCCACTTTGACCAATTCGGGGAGACGACATTTCTTTTATTCTACTACTCACACGTGTGAAGTTAAGGAGGACAAATTGGATTGTTTGACCAAGTATATAAGTTGTTTCACCTCAGTTTTACTGAATCTAATTTGCTTCATTTGACCAAGAATTAGGCTACATTTTGACCAAGATTAACTAATATTGACCATTGAAACGAGGTTGTTTTGACCACAGGAAATTCAGACTTTGACTGCAGTTGACTACAGGCCCTTTGACCTTTTGCCGAATTTCAGATTGTTGACCATCATTGACTCTTGGTATTTTTGGAGGTTTGACTTGCTTGGACTAGCTGGTATTTGACTAGGTTTGATTGGATCTTTGACTTGGATTTTGGCACAGATTCCTAGAATATTTTGAATTGTAAATATTGGTGAAGAATAAATTTCTCACAAGAAGAAAAGTTTGTCGAGTTTTTCTCAAGGTTGGGTTTTACCGGGGTAATTTTGTTGTCTTTGTTGCATGGATATCTTTATGATCTTGTTCTCTCTTTGTTGCATGGATATCTTTATCATTTGATGTAATCATTGTATTATTGTTGATATTTTCTATATATAATTACCTAATGATACATGTGACATAAGTTATACTGATCAAACAATAGTGTTCCACAGGGACATGTCCCCCAAGGTGGGGTGCACCCCATGCTTCCCACGCACCTGGGATGGGGGGACTTCTGGGGAAATGTTTCCCCACATTTCCTTTTGGGGAAATGCAGGGAGACATAAGGGAAAGTGTTTCCCCAATGTGGGGGGTGTGCCCAAAAGCACCCCTTTTGATGGGGATGCCCATAAATACCCCTTTTGAGTTTTAAGAAATTTTGTTGTGTGGGGAAGCCTAATATTCAAGCCTGTTCATCCTTTTACTTAATTTTTAACATTTCCAAGAAATGACTAATGATGTTTGAGAGTGGTTTTGACCTCATTGGATTTTATATGGAGAAAGTAGAATTTTAGATCTCACTCAAAATCACTAGCTTAACAATTTTTCAGGATTTCAAGATTAGGGGGATTTCAATGTTTCCACCGGATTTTGTCATGTTCAAGGGTATGTAACTAGTATTTAATCTGGAGCACCAAGCCCTATATGTACTTTTATGATGTTACTGGCATTGGTTGTTGAACTCCTTTATCATGACCCTACCAAAAATGTACCCATCACTCAAACAAAATCTTGATTTGACATGCTACAATTTTTTGTATCTTATTTTAATGTTTAAAGGGCGATATTGATGACGAAGGTTCCAATAGGTAATGATTTTGATGATATGTAGGTACTCATTGTGGCATGATTTGTTTTTTTTTTTATGTTTCAATGAAGAGATGGATTGCGCTCGGTGCTATTTTGGTTATGTGCACCCTTGTATGCGATATAAATGAGAAATTTTGCTTATTTGTGTATAAATGGTTTGGATTTATATGGATGCACATGAATATATATGTTTCTTTAAAATTCAAATATTTTAGTTGTTTTTAGTCGATTGTTTTTTTTTTTTTAATAATTTTTTCTATTTCGGTTTTTTACCAATCGGTTCAAGGGGTTTTCCGGTTCGATCACCAGTTCAATTACAATAACATTGGTATCTACTATAGTCTATTTTGCTTAATACTAATCTTATTCTAATATGTTGAACCATGAATTTAAAGTTTAAATCAATGTATATTTTAGAATGATGAATTATGAATATGAATCAATGTATTTCATTATTGAATCTCGTGGTGTATGGATGAATAATGAGTATGAATGATTTATGTACCAATATGAATGATGAATATGGATTAGTGTATTTCATTATTTAACTGAAATATATATGCTTTCATTATATATAAGAACTTTAATTTTAATTATATGAATTTGAATTAGGGGAGACGTCTTCCCATTCCCCCTAAATTTTCCTAAAATTCGAGGGTACTCCCACATGCTCTACAGTCTTGGTGGAACATCGTCAAACAATCGTTGGAAACTAATTATCACATTAGAATATCATTTTCTCTCACAGAAAATCAACATGGTATCTGAGCCTTGGTGAAAGAGCAACCATCAAAGTAACTTGAAGAAGCCACGTTTGGGAAAGCTTATTGTTAGTCAAATGTTATCAAGCCCTAGAATGGAAGACCAATCACATAAGAAAGGTTGAACTTTGATGAATGTCTAAGCTTGATTACGAAGATCAGTTTGTGATGTATCTTAAAGGACTTTTGAAGTGCTGATTAAGGCACCTCCAAGAGTAGAACTCGGGAGAAAAATTCTAAGATGGTCGAAGGCATGACAAGCATTTCAGGTATGAGTGCTTTTTAAGGACAACTTAGCTACCTGAAATGGTCTAATTTAAGTATGGGGAATAATCCATTTTTATGATTTGAGTTTCGAGTTCATGCTTTAAATGATGACACCTTTTTCAAGCATGTCATGTGATATGGTAAATTTGATTATTTGAAAGTTGGATCAAAGGAAAGTTGTTATTTTGATTCAAGGAAGTTACCTCTGAGCTAGAGGATGCTGAGGAGAAAGGCACCTTCAACCTTTTTAAAGCAAGGGTTCAAGGTTGTTGTTACCCCTTTCTTCTAATACAGGTACCTTACCAAAATTTCTTTAAACAAAGCCTCTAGTGACATTGCAAGGTATGGACATTTTAGTGCAAAAGAGGAAGTGACAAGAATGGGGGATATGACATAGGATCCATTTTCAAAGCTAAGATATAAACTCTCAGTGGATTAAGTTGTGACCACAACCAATATCAGGCATTGGAAGAATGTTGGAATTTGGGCAATGGAGGAAGGAATAATGTTGTGAGTGTTGTCCTTTGAAGAAAATTCCTAGCTAAGGAACCGTGCCAAAGCATTTGGATGAGGAGTTTGTTTTAAGGGTGGTTGCTTAGGGTTTCAATTTTTGATTTAAGTAATTAAACCTCCTTTCTAAACCCTGATGAAAGCACTAACATCCAACCATAACATCATAACAATTTGAAAGATTTGGATAGAATATATGAGAGGATATCAAATAACATATACCCATATTGATTATTGATATTATCTAATATGAACAAGAAGCGTGAAGAAGATCTTTTGACATTCAACAAAAGTAGAATTGCAGTTATATAGAAGGCAACAATCTCGACATTTAGAGGGACTAATATAAATAGAATGTTTTTTTAGTTAGTTGAGTGATTAATATAACTTTGCTAGTTAATTTAAGGGACGCTAATTCTCAACCTATCCTCTCTTATAGATCCACATAACTCTAAAATGCACGAAAGAAAAGATAATGTAAAATTGGAAAGTAGTCACACATGAAACAATACCATCATAAGCTAAAACCAATACTCTTTGATTAAACTTTTAAAATCTGATACTCTTTGATTAAAGTGAATCCTTGTTACATAAAAAATTACAATATGTATATAATATTACAATACTCCAACTAGACTAGCTCTTAGGAGAGAAATTTTATCAAAATAAACAACTTTTGAGTTTGCGAGAATTTTGGAAACACGTGAAGATTCTTTGCCTTATAATCTGGAGTTGATTTGTTGGATGCTTACTTTGTGCCTTGAAATCTTGATCTAACTTGATTTTCTTCTTCCACATAGATTGCCCTTTCTAATGTTGTTTTCGTTAAGAAACTATGTGGAAGAACTCCAACAAGTTTATGTCAATCTGTCTCAATTTGTACCAATTGGATATGTAAAAGAGATGGAAGAACTCCAACAATTTTATGTCAATCTGTCTCAATTTGTACCAATTGGATATGTGAAAGAGATAAGCTTCCTGGAAGCCTCATCTAACTTCGTACATTTATGAAAAGTAGGCTTTAGTGCAAAAATAGATTTAATTTCACAATGTAAAAAGTCATGGGATAACATATTTGGAATTCTTTCACTCCTTGGAGCTTTTGTTAAACCGACCAATTTTGAATCATCATTTCCACAATTGTTCAGTAGCTTCTGCTATTCTTTTTTGGGCACAAGCTTTCTTTCTAAATTCCAGAATGATGGTAAACCTTTTTGTTGTAGAATGTTGAACCTTTGATTGAATTTATCGATTTCAATTTGCACTATCCTGCACTTGTCTCTCACTTGCCTTGCAAAGTTTTAAATTGTTCTAGAATTAAGGAATTTAATGGTTCTGTTAGTTAATGCTGGTTTGTTCCCTAATTGATTTTGAATTTGATCTACCATTTTATTTGCAAGGTTTAATATTTCCATCTCTTCTGCAATGATGTCAATTGATTCCCAAATTTGAGAGATGAAATCCATGATCTCTATCCATAAGCTTCTTCTGCATTGAATCAAAGGCCGAGTGTCGATTATCTGTTTACTGTACTAGTCAACTTGCTTCTGTAAAGTAGTACTCTTCTAAAGTTCATTAACTATAAAATTATCATTCGTTTTGGATTCTTCGTAAGTTTGATTTAACATTTTATTTGAATTGCCATTTTCTTGATCCTTCAAAGTCAGGGATGACGATGTGTTTGCTAACTTATTTGAGGAATCCTCTTCCAGACTACTGGCTTGAGATATAGGGATAATTGTACCTATCTGAGCTATCATCTCCTTCAATAATTATTCAACTTGTAGCTCTAATTTCTCCATTTGCTTATTTTGACCAATCATTATTGATAGAAGCAATTCCTTTTCCTTTTGTATATCCTCCAATTCTTGAGTTTGAGGATGTTTATTAGTTGGAAATTTAAGCTTCTTCTACGTGATTGAATATTTGAATCTCTAGTCTTCATTATGTCTTGTACTGCATTTACATCATTTGGATAAGTTCGCAACTCAATAACTAATCCTTCTAGAGATTCAACTTTGTTATCTTTAGCAATAGAAGGTATTCTTTCTCTCTTGACCTCGTTGGTTAGTGTCTGCACTTATTTTTGCAGATTTGCCACATTGATAGTTGAATTGGTAAGGGTATTGTATACATTTCCCCTGTTTGTATATGAAGACCAATTTGATCAATGGGATGAACTTGCTTAAAAAAAGAAAAGAAAAAGATTTCCCCTGTTTGTATATGAAGACCAATTTGATCAATAGGATGAACTTTGCTTTAAATAAAAAAAAACATGGAAGTTTCGTAATCTTCTGCAACTTTAGCGTTTTGGACCTTTGGCTCTAAGAATGCTAATTGGAACTTTACTTTTCAAGATATAAGGTTTGATAACAGTGTATTCTTTGTAAAAGATTCTTGTTTTCACTATAAGTAATGGCTTTAAGACTATCATTCTTCTTTTTTATTTTCATAAATTGAGCAAAGATATCTTGACTAGGACCTTCAAATGTTGTTTTTTGTTCCCACTCTCATGATGTATATTCCAAAGTGAAGACATGTTCATCTCATGGTATTTTTGAAGGATTTAAATATTTTCCTATATATAGTATTGTAGGTGACTATTTTGGTTTGAAAATTGATACGTATAGAATGTAGGCGAATATTCAATAAAAAATATGTAATTTACTATTAAATTTGGAATTTTTTTGGCGAATATCATCCATTTAATCATATATATGTAAAACATACATATATATGTAAAACATACGCGAATATTTAACCAAATTAGCGATTTTTTTTTCTTTGGAAAATGTCCAAGAAATAGCCCATTTGCGAAATTTTGCCCCTATTTTTTTCGATGCAACTATTTCATTGATTGAAACAACTTCGTTTGAAAGTGCATTTGAAATTGAAACTTCCACTTCCTCTACTCAGATATTTTAGCTATTCAGAACTCTATTTCCTATGACTTTGAACCTGATTGTTGAACATTCATGATTGTTCATTTTAATTCCTTCTCATTTTGTTGTGGAGCGACCAACACATTAGCTTTGATAAGCTGTTGTATCTCTTCTTTCTTTGATGTATTCACTAATTCTTGATTTGCAAACTTTTATACTGAAGGCTTTCAGGAATGAATATAAGTTGATGGCCCTTGTTCCACTCTTAAAGTTGAAATATTGGCTAGACGGTCATAATGCCAGTTTTCTCCTCTAAGCAATTTCATTTTCTGTAGCATAACTTCTACATCAACATTATTTTTTCTAGTGTTCACCACAAAAGGCCCAACGTCAACTTTCAACTTGAACAAATAATGTAGAGCATTTTTCTTGGAAAATGTGTTTGATGAATGTTTAAACTCTTCTTGATGAACTCTAATGCAAACATCTTTATATGAAGAAAACTAGAAATCTATATGGAGCCAATTCAAACCAATATAACCTGATCTCTGTGAAAACTGTTGACAAAATTGATTAACAAAATTTGAAAAAGAAGATTCTTCAGGAAAACCTTGACTGAAAATACAAAAATAAGTATACCAATATCGATTGATACCTAAATGACCTATGAAGGTTAAAATTTGATAATTGATCATTGATCATTGATGACCTCAAATAAATATTGAGAATAATTGAAAATGGCACATGATTTCTTTGTTGGGGAAATGATCTGCCTTGAGATTTCATGGAAAATACTAATATTAGCTTCGTTAGGTAAAAATGACTATAACAGAGAATTTCTTTGTTCAGGGGTTAATTGTTGAAAGAGATCTTGTAGAACTTGGGTGGATAGAGGTTTAACTTGACTAAGCATAACAATGTTGAGCACTTTGGAAATGGACTAAAGAGTAATTTGAAACAAATGACTCATATTTGGCTATAATAGCCTGCTGACTATGCAAATATTGTTCAAAGCACCAACTAGTTTGAGAAAATGATACGTTTGATATGTTTGTGGGACGATGAACTGAACTAATAAAAACTCGCGTATTGCAAGTTCATCTCTTTGATCTTGATTCCGTTGAAATTCCCAATTTCTTATTTCAAAGAAGTCAAATTCACATTTTTTATCAATTACATCTCCATCTTTATCAATTAATGGCAATTCATTTAAATTCACAGAGGCTTCAAGCAAGGATTTTGGCTCAAGTTGAGCTTTAACTACGTTTCCTTTCCTTTGATACATTTTACTAATTAAAATGTTGAGAAGAAGAGAGAATTGCCTGGGAAATAGAAATTTAATCAAGTTTTTATTCACTGTTACTGCTTTCTATCTGTAAGCTTGCCAACTTTGGTGTTCCCCAGACTCGTAACTGTGTAGCGATTGCTGATTACCTTTGTTTTGGCCAACAAGCTTCCATTGTGCGTACCTTCGCTGAGTTAGCATAATGCATGGTTGATTTGACTTTAAATCGGGGCATAATAGTTATGTGTGGGGGGGGGGGGGGAAGGGGGGGAGTGTCGGTTTTGAAAACCACGAGGTGGGGGTACCATTATTTACAAGCAGACACTACGTACCCTAGATTTGTTTCATAAAAACCATGAATCGTGGACCTCGCCCCCCATGCATTAAACTCCAAACGATCTGGGGGGTTTGTTATTTGATTGTGGTGGTCCATTCTTGAAACAACATCAACACCCTTGATAATAGCAAGCACTTTATTCAAACTTTGATCAACAAACTTTACAATATCACAATATTTTAAATTTTTTATAACAGTGCTTCAAATGAAGAAGCGCTATAATTTCAAAGCTTTACATAAGTGCACAAATTTAAAGATTTACAATATCTGATTTGTTTTTGCAAAGAAAATGTTACAACTGTGACAACAAATAACATGAATATGAAAATTATGAGCTACACCCAAACATTGCTCCAATAATTTGTATGAGCCTTAAAAGGACAACATGAATGGTAGCCACTTCGGTGATATGATAGACTGTAAACATAATTACATGTTAGAATCACTCACTTGTCTAGAGGGAGATGAATCTTTTGTTGATATGTACAGAGACAAAAATATCATTGACAAGAGAACATACTTATGACAATTTTGGGTTCAACCCCAAAGAGTTTAGGTTGTTCTTGGAGGCTTAAGGATATTTTAGGTAATCAAAGGCTTGGTTCTAGAGGAGCGAACAAGATAAAGGCACATATATTAGAAGACTTGGAGACTACATCTTGTATTGAAGTCTTGAATAAGAAAGTACTAGGGTTTGTGTGATGCATGACTTAATGAAGAAACTCTAGCCCTTACAAATTGTCCATTAGCAATGGATGTTGAGTATGAATATGACCATCCTCCTCAGGAGAAGATGAAAGAATCAAGTTTGATGAGATTGCAAATGGACTTCATTGATTTCTGCAAGGAAGTAAGGATCAAGAGGGAGTTGACAATTCCCTTCAACTCTCAACAACTTAATCAAAAGGTACATTGTGAAGGTTGCCAAGGCAATAATTCTAGCAACATTGAGAAGAGCAAAGCAAAGTTTGTAATAAGAGGGTTCTCTTAGTAAGAGGGGAGCAACTACAGTAAAAGGACTTACCTTAGCTTCAACAAAAGGTCTTTGCTTGCGTGATAGAGGGAGCAACAATGGTAGGAGGATTTGCTTCCGCGATAGAGGGAGTTTGGCTTCAAAGATTGAAATGAAGGAATTTGGCTAGGCCATAAAGGACTTTGACTAGAAGGTTGAATGGTCCAAGACAATGGCAAGGGAAATTATAGAAGCAACGAGATTTGAAGCCTGAAGGACTTGGATATGTTGACTAGAGGTGAATGACTTAGATAAATTATAAGATTGGACAAAACTTCTCCTTAGAAGCCAAAAGGACTGGGCTAGGTTGACCAGAGGTGAATGTCCCTGGGAAATTATAAGTTTGGAAATATCTTCTTCTTAGAAGCAAGGACTTGGCTATTTTGACCAAAGGAGATATATGTAATTGACGTTTAGAGCCAGAAGGACTTGGCTAGGTGATAAAGGACTTTGACTAGAAAATTTGGTCTAAATGCAATTTTTGTCCCAAGAAGCTAGAAAAATTTGGATGCCTAGTCTAGGTCATGACCAAAGGAGATTGATGCATTTGCCTAAGGAGCCATAAAGGATTCTAGCTAACCCTGGATATATGGAGAATTACATGGCCCACTCCAGGATGGAGTTATTTTGGGTGTAAAAGAAGGGAAGACCCAGTTGCACCTGCCAATTATGGAGATTAGTTGTTAGATGGATGGGGGGACGGAACAAAAAGCCTGATTGATTTTCCTCACACTGATTTTAATTGATCAATAGACATGCCTCAACATGACAAGCTCATGAACTTTTCCAAAAGCAGGAGAAATTTAAACAAGGGAAACCTATTGCAGAGAATACATTTGTCACTAAGAGGGAGTGTTGATTTTTTGTAGCGTCTAGAGGTATCTTGCATGTCAAAAGGCCTCCCAAGTCGGCCAAAGGAAATTGTACAAAATGAAAATGAAAATTATTATTTTGGGCTTCATGTAGGTTCCCAAAGTCAAGTTGGCTCACAGGTGAATGGGTGTGACTTGTGGCCAAAAGTCACCCCATCTAACTAATATAAATACAACATTACCTCCTCCACTTTGATCAATTTCGACACAACATTTCTTCTATTCTTCTGCTCAGACGTGCGAAGTCAAGGAGGATGAATTTGATTGTTTGACCAATTATAGAAGTTGTTGTTTGACCTTAGTTTGATTGAATTTGATCTGCTTCATATGATTGAGAATCAAGTTACTGTTTGACTGAGATTTTGCAAGATTGATTACTTAAAGGAGGCTGTTTTGAGTGCAAGGAATTCACACTTTAACTGCAGGCCTTTGATCACAGGTTTGAGCTTGACCTCAAGCGGAATTCCAAACTTTTAACTAGCATTGACTCTAGGTATTTTTTGGAGGTTTGACTAGCCTGGACTAATCAGTGTTTGACTAGGTTTGATTGGTGTCTTTTACTTGGATTTTGGCATAAACTCCTAGAATATTTTGAACTGTAAATATTGCTAAAGAATAAATTTCCCCTAAGAAGAAAAGTTTGTTGGTTTTTTCCTAAGGTTGGGGGGTAAATTTGTTGCTTGGATTTTTTTTTAGTGATATGTTAGAAATCTAGAAGAAGGGGGGGGGGGGGGGGGGGGGGCTTAGAAGTGTAATCAATATTTTGTGAAAAATCAACTTTTACTCAGTTTTCACTCTTCTTTACAATGTTAACTGAAGCATCATTTAACTAGCAACACATTATGACAACATATCTAATCATAAGAAAATAACACATGTAAACCATGATCAACATATAATCATAAATGCATGTGAACCATAAGATCACAACACATCAAGAATTCAACACATACATCATCACTTAGAAACACCAAATATTAGGTGGAAAACCCAACTAGGAAAAACCATCATTGTTGTTGTCTTCATTGTCGTCTTATTAATATTTAGAAAATCTTCTTTTACATATACACTTGACACAAATAGTGCGCAAGTCCCAACGTGCTGGAGGCCACTCCAATTGTTTCTACAACTACCACTGGAAGGAAGCCACCACTCTCTGATAAAATACTTAGGCCACCACTGGAAGGTGGCTACCACTCCCTCACTGAAGGCTCCAACCCTCATACTTTTGTGAACCTCATTTTATAATATTTCACATTGGGTCCACCTGCAACAAATTCAAATCTTGTAGGCCACATTTCATCCAATTTTTAGACTAGACCTAGACAAACTTTCTCGCTCTATACATCAATATATATGTAATACATCTCTATCACAAATTCAACTAACAATATACATAACAATCTCTCTCTCTCACACAAGTTCAATCATAATAGAAAACCAAACCCTCTCAACAACAGACCTCACAAAACATAACTCTACAACAACATATCAACAACTCTCTCTACTGCATCGCCCATGTACACTATGCTCATGACTTTAACCTTGCAACGTCATAATAGTCACAGAGATATGAATCAATAAAAAATACAAGATTGAGATCTCAAACTGAGCCAACATCATCTCTGTCTCTCACACTCAACTCTTCATCACACTCAGGTCGATACATAAAACAACTAATATAAACTCTACCTCTCTATCATCAACTGGTGCACATTGCTTTTGATGCCATTCACTTTGTCTTTCTGTCATTCGATATGTAAAACACATTGTAGGAAGGTATCCTTTGTTCTAGATTTGATCCATCACACCTCTCTCGGGCTATCCATTGATTTCTGTTCTTATGGCACAGGTATATAAGCTTTGTTTTCTAACTCATTGCTAGCACTATCCTTTGATCTCGCTTTGTCCGTCTCTCGGGCTATGCGCACCAACAATTACTCAACTCATTATTGCATTGTATCCCACAATGCATGCACAACACGACTGTATCATCACGTTTGGAAATCGATATCTGCCATAACCTATAGCTATAAGACATTGATCGAACGAAAACTTGGCATGTGGATTCCCCACTCAATAAAATTCACTCCATATGCAGAGGATGTAAGTTTTTTGTTCCTCTATCATTTGCACAAGTAAAATGAAATATGCTCTGTGAACTACCATATTAACACACAAGCATATTTAACTGTGATTCCCAACACCTCAACGATTGACCCAATTGCACCTACAAGACAATGTGCACTGGATGAGACAAATTTGCTATAGAGTTGGGTTGCCACCAATTTGCAGAGTACTTGTGCCAAAACAGTTTAAAGAAACTTGAAGAAAACAAATGATGGTCCAGTGTAGTTAGAATCATCAACCTCCAAAATTGCACACCTCTATTGCGCAATCACACACTATACTTATAGTCTTAAGAGGATCTATTAGATCATGTCGGTTCATGGTTGCCATGGGCAAGAGCTAATGGTAATATTTGATGGTATTTCAAGCTAACCTTGGAACACGTTTAAATGACCAAACTTGGACCAGATTATTTCATAGAAAAATATTTAACCATTGTGGCCCATACTTTAATAAATGGACCAAAGCAATGTGCAACCCCTTGGACCATTCCCATTTATTATCAATGTATTTATACTTTTTTGGATCGGTTCAAGTAACATCTACGTTTACATTTTCAACAAAAAACCATGGCTTTAATAATAATTGTGTTTATACCTCAAACAATGGAGAGGTTAACCATGAGTAGCAGGTCTAAAACTTATTCCATACAACGATTTCAAATGACTAGATCAACGATATTTCTGGAGCCACATCATTACATGAGACAACCTTGCAACCTTGCCACAATAGCAATGCACCCTTAACCATAAACAACAATCAATAATGACCACATCATCATCAAGAGTTGAAATTAATGCCAACATGATCATGTTGGAAAAACTGAGAGGGGGTGAATCAATATTTATTATCAATTAGTACATTTTTAACTTCACAAAACATTAATTGTTATTAGCATCAGATAAGTATAAACAATTCTTCAACACCATTCAACAATGCGAGATAATAAAAACAATAGACACAAATATTTTTAGGATTCATTGTGGCCATATTATGCTTTTACATTGTATTAGTTGCATTAACTTCCAGGGAAATGTTTTCTAGCCCTACTCAAGGATGTGGATAAGAGAGTGCCAAATCCCATTGAGCCATGACATTTGAACATGAAGAATGGAAATTATATCAAGGGCTAATAATATAACTTGGAAAGTGTTATGGTAAAAGGGAGAATGAGCTCACTATTTCAATCTAGGTATATCACATAGTGCCCCTCCTATGACCCTAATGCCTTAGGGGAGGTCCCACTGGAGTAGGGCTAAATATTAACCCCCCTAGTAAGGTGAGAGAAGACACTTACATTCAAGATCAATCAATCATCTAGATTAAAGTTTTATCCACGCTAAATGCCAAAAACATTAAGTAAATGCACCAAATTGCATAATGATCAAAGTTCTTGTTAAGTGGTAGTTTATATTTAACCCCTCTAGTAAGGCGAGAGAAAAAAATACAATCGAGATCAATAAATCATCCATATAATCACTTTATCCATACTAAATGCCAAAACCATTAAGTAAATGCACCCGATTGTAGAATGATGAAAGTACATGTTGAGTGGTAACTAACCTTCATTCAAGAGAAATGCTAGATGGTGAGAAGTGAAATGATTGGGGTGGATGTGGAGCTATCATATCATCATCAACAAGCAATGTCTAGGGATGTTCGCTAAACGGTTGTCCAAAATAGGAGAAAAAAGTTTTCTCCTTTGAGGTTACCCATTTTAGAGGGTAACATGGCCTTAAATAATTCATTACTTGATTATGGCAAGTTGTGAAGTGCACATTAACAAGTCCCTTTTGTTTCAAAATCAAAGCTTTAAGTGAATAGGATAAACCCCAAGAACAAAAGGCATAACTCCATTGTTAGGGTATTGTTACTTGAACACATCGTCTTTGTTTGAAAATATATGAAATTTGAGAATGATCTCCAATTTAAATGAAATCTCTTCGAACAATTGTATTGAAGTTTTCCAAAAATTCTGTTTTGTCCACCTATTCATTTGAATCTTCATACAAAGGCTAGAGCTTTTCTTTTATTGTTTTTTTGATTGAACATTGAGCTACACATGGGGCAACAATCTCAACTCTTCCTTAACTTCAAATATAAATTGTATACACAACATGCAAATTGTAAATTTTATTTCTTTTTTCTTAGTTATGTAATAATATTAATTAATATATGAAATTGTTGAATGATTTTTAAATAAAAATTTTCATTAATAATAACTAAGTTAGTTCTTAACACTGTAATACATAATCTTGAGACATAAATTAACTGTTTTATAATTATTACTCATATATATATATGTATATATATATATATATAATCATTACATTATCTTGGTATTTTAAGTGTATGTTAATATGGTCAGTGTCCTCTTAGGTTATAAGAGGCTTCAAATTCTGGACCTCTTTTGGGTTTATGATCAATGCGAGGATTTGCGACATATTTGATTTGTTTGTAAGTAGATGGGGCGAAGCAAATGAAAGAAATGAGGAGGATAGAAAATACCATGCATGCTATACAACAATCCTACACCAAGCCCATCATTGTGCTTAGTGATTCCCATCGTAACTAATAGAAATGTATTTTTTAAAGCTATACTGTCCTCCATGGCGGTACATTTTGGCATGATATTGGCTGTGATATTTCGTTGTAGAACACAAATTGTGGTTGTTCTTGTTCCATAATCAATAGGGAGGCTCGTGGCAGTTATTTGATTGTCTCAGTGGATTCAACACTTCGTTATGACCAAGAATCGCGTTTGTGCATGTAATAGAAGGGAGCAAATACTTGTATATTATGGAGTGGCTATCCATGTGTGGCATGGAACTACTGGCTATGGTAGAACTTAGAATGTGCCGAGGTCTAAATAAGTACCTCACAGTATAACTTGGCAAGGAAGGGCGAAGCCCCCATTGTTATTATGAAAGATGTGGAAATTCTCAAGAATCAGCATTTAGGACAATTGCAGAGCTCCCATAACGTATGTATATGTATTAGTAAGTCGACCAGATAGATGGGTGTTACTTTCCCAACGTTGCCCTTTGTTAATAATGTTGGTATTATTCTTAGGTTTTGTTCAAGCGATTTTGCGAGGCGTCCTAAGCAACATAATATAAGAAAGAAAATACAAATATTGAATCAAGAAACAAAACCAAGCCTAGAAACGTGCCAAGTGGCACTATATTGGCTTGCCAAAGTGGCATCGTTTTGTGATGCAAGTGTCGTGGTAATGGCTCATCAGTGGCGTCGTTTTATCTAGCCTCGTAATTAGGTGCCAATTGGTCCAATTATCTAGTTCCAAGTGTCACGATATCGCTTGGAAATGGGGTCATATTTGATCACAAGTGGTTCCTTTTTTCATGCCAAGTGGTGCTTTGTTTTGGATATGAAATGGCATAGTAGAGTTGGTTCCAAGTGTTGTCAACTTCTAATCCCAAGTGGTGCTACTACCAAATTCAAAGTGGTGTCTTCATTGGTGCCAAGTGTTTCCTACCTGCTGCTAAGTGCTGCGATTGATTTGCTTCCAAGTGGCATGATATTTGTTGGAAAGTGGTGCCATGATATGTTACCAAGTGACTCCATGATATGCCACCAAGTGGCTCCATGATATGTTGCGAAGTGGTTCCATGATTTGCCACAAAATGGTGCCATCGATATGTTGGCAAGTGGTAGCATCGATCCACTATCGATTGGTGCCACTGATCTGGATGCTCATGGGAGACAATTGCATTGCCTAGGGCCCTCAGATCTCGACTACTGGATGGGAAACAAGTGGCAGGCTTAGGGCCCTCGGATCTGGGCGCTAAATGGGTGACAAGTGGCAGGATCAGGGCCCTCAGATTTGGTCATTAGATGGGTGACAAGTGGCGTTCTCTTAATGCATGACAAGTGGGGGGCTCAAGACCCTCGGATCTGGGCTCGAGATGGATGACAAGTGGCGAGATGAGGGGACTCTAATTTGGGTTCTCATGGAGGACAAGTGGCGAGATGAGGGGACTCTAATTTGGGTTCTCATGGAGGACAAGTGGCGAGATGAGGGGACTCTAATTTGGGTTCTCATGGAGGACAAGTGGTAGGATTAGGTCCCTTCGATCTGGCCATGTGATTTTCCCTCTTGATGGTTGAGAAGTGGTGGGCTCAAGGCCCTCGGATTTGGGCGCTCGATGGAAGTGGTGGGCTCAGGGCCCTAGGATCCAGGATTTGGATGGAGGAAAAGTGGCAGGCCCAAGTCCCTCGGATTTGGGTGCTCGATGGATGACAAGTGTCGGGTGCAGGTCCCTTGGATTAGGTCGATGCGTGAAAATTTGTTTGCTTAGGGCCCTTTGGTGCGTTGGAAGGTGGTGGGCTCAGGCTCGTTGGATTTGTATGTTGGATGAAGGAAAAACAACCTACTTAAGGTCCTTGGATATGGGTGCTTGATAGTCAACAAGTGGCCCGCCCAGTTCCCTCAGATTTGGGTTAAGGTCCCTCGTATCTGGGCATTGTGTGGGAAACAAGTGGTGGGCTTAGGGCCCTCAAATCTGTGCTATTGGTGCCAAGTGATGGGCTTAGGGCCCTTGGATCTTCTCTCTTGATGCGTGCCAAGTGGTGATATCAATGCCCTTGGATTCGCCCTCTGAATGGGTGACAAGTGGCGAGTTCAGGCTCGTCGGATCTGCGATGCTTGATGGGTGATAAGTGGTGGGTGTAGGTCCTTTCGATCAGACCATTGCATTGACACATCGACAAGTCGTAGGCTTATGCTCGTTGGATCATCGCATTGGATGAGTGACAAATGGTCTGCTCAATACCCTCGGTTTTGGGCACTCAATGGTCGATAAGTGGCTCGCCCAAAGCCCTCGAATTTGGGTGTTGCATGGACAATGATTGGTGGGTTCAATGTCCTTAGATTTGACCTCTTGATGGGTCAAAAGTGGCAGGCTCAGGGCCCTTGGATCTAAGTGATTGATGGATGACAAGTGGAGGGATCAAGGTCCTCGGATGTGCGACTTCCTTTTTCGGTGTAATTTATACAATGCATAATTTATTAGGTGGTTAAGTGATTTTCCCTTTCGATGGATAACTTATGCAACATATAAGTAACGTACCTTATCCAATAACTAATTTCACGAAAAGGATCATTACTTATCCGATAACTTAGCCTTAACAAATCACTTATCCCTAACATATAACTTATATGTTGTAAAGGAATATTACTTATTTGATAACTCGTCCTTAAAGTGATGTACCTTATCCAATAACTTATTCCACAAAAAGGATCACCACTTCTCTGAAAACTTATTCTTAATAGATAACTTATCTATAACAAATAAATTCTCTGCCAAAAGGGAACATTACTTATCTGATAATTTATCCTTAATAGATAATTTATCTATTGATAACTTATCCTTAACATATAACTTATCCCTAACATATAGCTTGTATCTGATAACTTATCCCTAACAAGTAAATTATAACTGAAAATTTATCCTTAACAAATAACTTATCCGCTGAAAAGGAACATTATTTATCCGCCAATAACTTATCTACTGATAACTTATCCACTGAAAAGGAACCTCATTTATCCACCTACTAACTTAACTCTCGATAACTTATCCACCGAAAAGAACCTCAATTATTCTTTAATAACTTATTCGCCAAAAAGGAACATTACTTCTCCGCCCAATAACTTATCAACACGATAACTTGTCTACTGAAAAGGAACATCACTTATCCACCGAAAAGGAAACTTACTCATCAACCTATTGTTGAGAATTTATCCTTAACAAATAACTTATCCGCTGAAAAGGAACTTTATTTATCCACCATAACTTATCTACTGATAACTTATCCACTGAAAAGGAACCTCATTTATCCACCTACTAACTTAACTCTCGATAACTTATCCACCGAAAAGAACCTCAATTATTATTTAATAACTTATTCACCAAAAAGGAACATTACTTCTCCACCCAATAACTTATCAACACGATAACTTGTCAGCTGAAAAGGAACATCACTTATCCACCGAAAAGGAAACTTACTCATCAACCTATTGTTGAGAAATCTAGGGCATAGCAATTAGGTGACTTATTTTCTAATAATAACTGCTTGTGAATGCTTTTTACTTCTTTAGATTATGATATTCTCTTCTCTTAGATTATTATAGTGTTCTTCTTCATCAAACAACTATCAATGCATAAAAAATAAAGATACAAGAGACACAAATTGTAGGCGATCAACCAAGGCCAAAACCTCTCCAACTTGAGAGGAAAACCCAAACAATTTCTTCTTCTTATAGAGACTTTAATTAACGAATACCAAGACCAATACCATTGACACAACAACCTCTCCAACACCAAGTCATAAGATTCTTATTCACTACTTCTCCTTCTTGCACAAGTCAACACAAGTCAAACTGCATTCATGCACTACTAATAACGGCTACCCTGAAGTTTCGACCTTCCTGCATAGATTTGCAAGTTCGGTTGCCTTAAATCACCGCAAAGACACACGTGTGGGCTGAATTATGGTCCTTCTTGGTGTGCTTCTCCTTCGCTTACCTTGAGGGCTATTCCTTGTTATTTCGGCTAGCAATGATGATGGTGAGGAGACCCTTTACTCGACAATGCATAAAAAATAAAGATACAAGAGACACAAATTGTAGGCGATCAACCAAGGCCAAAACCTCTCCAACTTGAGAGGAAAACCCAAACAAATTCTACTTCTTGTAGAGACTTTAATTAACGAATACCAAGACCAATACCCTTGACACAACAACCTCTCCAAAACCAAGTCATAAGATCCTTATTCACTACTTCTCCTTCTTGCACAAGTCAACACAAGTCAAACTGCATTCATGCACTACTAATCTCGGCTACCCTGAAGTTTCAACCTTCCTCCACAGATCTGCCATTTCGGTTGCCTTAAATCACTGCAAAGACACACGTGTGGGCTGAATTATGGTCCTTCTTGGTTTCGCTAATTATGGTCCTTCTTGGTGTGCTTATCCTTCGCTTAACTTGAGGGCTATTCCTTGTTATTTTGGCTAGCAATGATGATGGTGAGGAGACCCTTTACTTGACAATGCATAAAAAATAAAGATACAAGAGACACAAATTGTAGGCGATCAACAGGCCAAAACCTCTCCAACTTGAGAGGAAAACCCAAAAAAATTCTTCTTCTTATAAAGACTTTAATTAACGAATACCAAGACCAATACCCTTGACACAACAACCTCTCCAAGGCCAAGTCATAAGATCCTTATTCACTACTTCTTCTTGCACAAGTCAACACAAGTCAAACTGCATTCATGCACTACTAATCTCGGCTATCTTGAAGTTTCGACCTTCCTCCACAGATCTGCCATTTCGGCTGCCTTAAATCACTGCAAAGACACACATGTGGGCTGAATTATGGTCCTTCTTGGTGTGCTTCTCCTTCACTTACCTTGAGGGCTATTCCTTGTTATGTCGGCTAGCAATGATGATGGTGAGGAGACCCTTTACTTGACTTTTACCAGGGCAGATGTAACCCTACTTCAGAAACCTTAGTTTCCGCCACACGTGTGAAGCTATTAACCCAAAAATAGTGCCAAATGAGTTCGATATTTCCCTCCTTGCTGGTTATAAGGTTGCTTTTCTTGAGAACTTCACACTTCTTTCTGCTATCTTCTCCTTGATCGAAATTCTTTCTTCAATTTGAGGCCGAGCTACGTATATATAGTGATTTGCCCATCAAATAAGCCGACTTGACTAAGACCTAGGCTGACATGTCCTTTTAGTGAAGGCTTCTTGCCTCCATTTAAGGTTGACTTCAGAGATAGCTTGTGACATGGTCTTGGATGGTTGATGACTCAATCAAATTCTCTTTTACAATGTGTAACATGCCCAAATGGGTCTTTCAACCTTGATAGCGACTCTATAGACTTTATGAAATGATGGCCAAACCTAAGGGCTCACAATGGGAATTAAAATAAATTTCCTAGATCCTTAAACCCATGATTCAGGCATTACAAAAAATAATTTTATTTTCTTCTTTACATCAATTACATAAAATCACAATTTCACATCATTATGAAGACCGAACCTATTTACACTTTTCAACACTCCCTCTTAACTAGGGAGGTATTCATAATGGTACTTGGTCATTCTCAATCTGAAGAATTCTCATAAGAAGAGTCGGATTGGTAACCCATTTGTTTAGCACCATATCAACCAACACGGTCACATAATGAGGCCTTGACTAACAACTCTATCTCTCCACAAGATCGTAGCACAATGCTTTCGATACCAATGATTTATAAACACCCTCATCATTGTCTCTCGTGGAACATACTCCACTCGGGTTCTTAGAGTGTGTTAGTGTGTTCCACTAGGGCTATACTTATCTTGGATTCCCAGCCCTCAAAGGATATTGGTCCTCTACGACTACTCTTATCCTGGATGCCCTAACTCATCCTTAAAGAGCATCAGATGCCAGATGTTACCCAATCCTACATTCTGTATTCCCAGGTGAAGACAAGAATGGTGTGTCTACTCTTAGGGAGGACATACCCATTCCACTGAAGGAATTTTCCCATTCCTATAAAAGGAATGTACCCAAGCTCCCTCGTGACCAGGGACTTGCTTCCAACAACTCATCAGGTGGAGATCATGGCACAACCTGTTGCTTGTAGAACTCCTTCCTTCGATGTCATGAATTTCTTATTTTTCATGGAGTCTACATATTTTGGGACTTCCTTGTAGGGCACAAACCATCCATCACTTTCATCCATGATCCATGTCATCATTCCTTTCATTGGAAAGTGGTCCATTAGTCCATCTTGCTATATGGTCATCAGTGGTGGAAGACATCCACAACTCTTCCCTTGGCAGCCCTGCATAAGCCCATCCAGATATCATATGAAATGAACATTAAATCAAAATTACCTTTGTGATGGTTTTTCATCATGACATCATCTCATCAACATTTGTGATGGTTTTTCATCATGCCATCGCATATAAGTTGACACATCTCCAAAAGATATACATTGTCAAGGGTCTCCGTCTTTTTCAGACTTCCATCAGAGTCTTCATATATTTCATGGAGATATCATAGTCAAATCTCCCAGTCCTAGCATGTTGATTTCCTTCTCCATATTTGCTTATTTCACCATCTCTTCCTTTATTTCTTCATCATACATTTCCAGGAACATCTGATCATAGTTCCTCCAATTATTGTCAACCACCTCATATTTCATATGAGGACCATTATTTTGATTTCATCTAGTCAATGTGTAAGCCATGCCTTTTTCAATGGAGGAGATCCTTTTATTTTGATCATGCTCTCGAAGTATCCATGTTATCCGTAACCATATGACATGACTCTTGATTATCAAATAATTTCATACATACCTCATTCTTATTTTAGGTCATCTTCCTTCAGCAGCTTCCATGATTGAAAAACTTTAATCCCTTGACTTGCTTATTGACATCATACCATCCTTTCATGAATTCCTCCAAGTTGGAATTCTTGGTGAAACACTTGCTCGCTTTTAATGGGTGAATCTTTTGATGAAGATTCCAATAGATGATCTTAAGTATCCTCATCCAACAAATGTTTCCTCTTGACTGGTGTATGATGAGCTTTGTACTAGATAACTCTCCTTTTCTTTTTTCCCATAAGTGCTTTTAATGATGTTACCAAGAGCTATATCCTTCATAGGTAACTGTGATAGACTTATTTCAACTGTCATTCATGCTTCCCTATGATGATGTCACGAGCTCTTGCTTCTATGATTCCATTTATTAAAATGATGCATCCTATCATGCTTCTAATGATTCCTAACATGATAGTTATGCTCTATAATCAGAAAACTGAAACTTGAGAAGAACTTGGTATAAATCTTTTAATTCCTCCTTTTTGCGTTTCTTCTTTTTAGTTTCTTCCTATTCTTTAGTGATATGGGCTTCTTCCCTAATTTTTTTGTGCTGTCCTTGAGCTTAGGACAATCTCTCTTGTTGCGCATGTATCCTTGACATTCATAGAATTGGATCTGAGAAATATTGATCTTCTTCTTTTTCTGAGGACCAAACTTGCCAAATATTCCTTTTCTTCTTGACATGCCTGATCATTTGATCCTGTATCACTTTTTACCTTCGACTTGTTATCCTCCTCTTGCATAGTGACCACAAGTTATTGAATGGGATAACTTTCTCCTCTTCATAGGCCTTGTATCCCTTCATCCTTTGATGCTTTCAATTTGCATAGATCATATCTTAGTGATATGATTTTTCTTGTCATGCTTTCAGAGAATAATTCTGCTAGCCTATCATATATCCTTGAGATTGTCACCTTAGCTCTGATACCATGGTGATAAATCTATGACACAACAATTAGGTGATTTCTCTTTCAATGATAACTGCTTGTGAATGTTTTTTACTTCTTTATCTTTAATTAGATTATAATATTGTTCTTCTTCATCAAACAACTACCAATGAAAAAACAATAAAGAGACTAGAGACACAAAATGTAGGCGATCACCCAGGGCCAAAACCTCTCCAACTTGAGAGGAAAACCCAAACGAATTCTTCTTTTTATAGAGACTTCAATTGACGAATACCAAGACCAAAACCCTTGACACAACAACCTCTCCAAGACCAAGTCACAAGATCCTTCTTCGCTGCTTCTCCTTCTTGCATAAGTCAACACAAGTCAAACTACCTTCATGCACTACTAATCTTGGCTACTCTGAAGTTTTATCCTTCCTCCACAGAGCTTCTTGACTTCTTGCATAAGTCAACACAAGTCAAATTGCCTTCATGCACTACTAATCTTGGCTACTCTGAAGTTTTATCCTTCCTCCACAGAGCTTCTTGAAATCACTGCAAAGACACATGTGGGCTGAATTATGGTCCTTCTTGGTGTGCTTCTCCTTCGCTTACCTTGAAGGCTATTCCTTGTTATCTCAACTAGCAATGATGATGGTGAGGAGACCCTTTACTTGACTTTTAACAGGGAAAATGTAACCCTACTGCAAAAACCCTAGTTTATGCCACACATGTGAAGATATTAACCCAAAAACAAGGCCAAATGAGTTTGATCTTTCTCTCCTCGTTGGTTATGAGGTTGCTTTTCTTGAGAACTTCACACTTCTTTTTTTCATCTTTTCCTTGACAAATTTTTTTGTCTTCAATTGGAGGTCGAGCTACCCTATATTTGACTTGACTGAGACCAAGGTCGACATGTCCTTTTGGTGAAGGCTTCTTGCTCCATTTAAGGCCGACTTCAAGGATAGATTGTGACATGGTCGTGAATGACTCAATCAAATTATCTTTTACTATGTGTAACATGCCCAAATGAGTCTTTCAACCTTGATATTGACTCTATAGACTTTATGACATGATGACCGAACCTAAGGGCTCAAAATGGGAGACTTTACTATTAAAATCAAATTCCTTATCATGAAACCCATGATTCAAGCATTTCAAAAAATAATTTTATTTTATTCTTTACATTAATTTCAAAAAATCACAATTACACATGTCATTATGAACACCGAACCTAGTTGCACATTTCAACACCTATAACTTATCCGTCGAAAGGGAACCTCACTTATCTATCGTATAACTTATACACCAAAAAGGAACATCACTTATCCATCGAGTAACTTATCTGATGGCTAACAAGGAACTTCACTTCTTGCTTTGGAGCATCTATAAAGCTCCATTCCAACATGCAATTCAATCATAGTTTTCTCTGAGCCTTTGAAGGAACAACATAAATCTATCTGTAAACTCTATTGCTCTTTGTCTCTAGTTTGTAGCACCTTTTCGTTCAAGGTATGAATTCTCTTCTTTAATCAATTTGTTTTGTTATGTCAAATGTCTTTTGGTGAAGGCTTCTTGCTCCATTTAAGGTCGACTTCAAGGATAGATTGTGACATGGTTGTGAATGACTCAATCAAATTATCTTTTACTATGTGTAACATGCCCAAATGAGTCTTTCAACCTTGATATTGACTCTATAGACTTTATGACATGATGACCGAACCTAAGGGCTCAAAATGGGAGACTTTACTATTAAAATCAAATTCCTTATCATGAAACCCATGATTCAAGCATTTCAAAAAATAATTTTATTTTATTCTTTACATTAATTTCAAAAAATCACAATTACACATGTCATTATGAACACCGAACCTAGTTGCACATTTCAACACCTATAACTTATTCGTCGAAAGGGAACCTCACTTATCTATCATATAACTTATACACCAAAAAGGAACATCACTTATCCATCGAGTAACTTATCTGATGGCTAACAAGGAACTTCACTTCTTGCTTTGGAGTATCTATAAAGCTCCATTCCAACATGCAATTCAATCATAGTTTTCTCTGAGCCTTTGAAGGAACAACATAAATCTATCTGTAAACTCTATTGCTCTTTGTCTCTAGTTTGTAGCACCTTTTCGTTCAAGGTATGAATTCTCTTCTTTAATCAGTTTGTTTTTTTATGTCAAATGTTGAGCTTTTAGATGGTTGTAAAAGGGAAAAGGATATGTGTCTATTGTTTATTGTATACTGTTGTATGTTGCATTGAATATTTATTGCTTGCTAATTTGCATATTATTTTCATGGGACATCTAATCTTACAATCTAATCAGAATTCGAATTAATCATGATTTGAGGGTTTGATCTCACTTGCAAGAAAATTGGACTTTTCAAGCTTGAAAGAAATGGCTTCCCACATTGTTAAAAGCCCTCGCATGGACACTAAGAGAGAAATTTAACTCTTGAATCCTTCTAGGATGGAAAGTGCTTTGATCTTGAGGCCATGGCCAAGGTACTAGAGGCTTTTCTATGGAAGCAGATGGTAGCTATTGGAGTGAAATTGATTCCCAACAACGCCTTCTTATATTACGATCTGAATCTGGACACCATTTCTATGCTTGGAGTTGTTCCTCCCTGGTATGGCTTCGCTGGAGGGGATATTGGCCTTGACATTTATATTTCATGGCTTGGGGAAATGCCACAATCCCTGCAATGGAGATGACCAAGTGGTTTGACACTAACTTGTAAGTTCAATCTTGATGAACTCGACCTTTGTACTTGTGAACATGGGTCCCCACCAAGAGTCTGAACTGTGGTGCTTTTCAGTGAGGATTGCGAAGTCTAGTTGTTGGGCATAAGGCCATGATCTAACTAGATTGTGTTGTGTTTGTTATTTTCAATCACTATTATGTTCCATAGTGTTGGGCCTGAATATCAATTTGAGTATAAGGATGCTAAAGAGGTGCCATATCAATACTTCACTTATGCTTTTATGGATCATTTGTTTGTTTCAATATAGTTATTGTTGAATCCCATGCATGGTCAATGCGTTGTTTTCGAAAGTTTTAATGGGTATTTCAAATAGCTATGCCTCGTTGGATGGGCGACAAGTGGCCTATTTAATTCCCTTGGATCTGGGTGCTCGATGGTGGACAAGTAGCCTACCCAGGTCCCTCAAATTTGGGCACTCGATGGTGGACAAGTGGCTTGCCTAGGTCCTCAGATATGGACGCTGGGTTGGCAACAAGTGGCCTTCCCAGGTCCTTAGATCTGGATGTTGGGTGTGTGACATGGTTCATGGCCCTTGGATCTGGACGTTGGATGGGCGACAAGTGGCCTACCCAGGCTCCTTCGATTTTGGCCTTGAATAGTTGACAAGTGGCGAGGTCAGGGCCCTTGGATTTGGGCTCTCGATGGGTGACATTTGGTAAGTTCAAGCCCCTCGGATTTGAGAACTAGACAGGCGACAAGTGGCAGGGTCACGTCCCTTCGATCATGTTGTTGGACATGTGACAAGTGGCATGACCAAGGTCCTCAAATTTGGGCGCTCAATGGATGACAAGTGTTGCGATTAGGGCTTCAAATCTGAACTCTCTTGGATGAAAAGTGGTGGGCCATGGAGTCTGAACTCTCTTGGATGACAAGTGGTGGGCTGTGGGCCGTTGGATCTGGGCCCTCTTGGATGAGAAGTGGTGAGTTGAGGTGCCTCAGATTTGGGCTCTAGATGGATGACAAGTGATGAGATCATGTCCCTTCGATCTGGGCTCTCAATAGAGGAAAAGTGGAAAGTTCAAGGCCCTCTAATTAGGCCACTCGATGAGTGACAAGTGGCAATCTTATGTCCCTCCAATCAGGCCACTAGATGAGTGACAAGTGGCCTAGCCAAGGCCCTCCGATCTTGGTGCTCAATGAATGGAAAATGGCTTGTTCAAGTCCCTCTAATATGGGCACACGATGGATGTGGCTTGTTCAAGTCCCTTTAATCGGGCCCTTGATGGATGAAAGTGGCCCTTCGATTGGGGCACTTGATGGGTGACAAGTGGCTTTCCTAGGTCCATTGGATATGGGTGCTCGATGGATGCCAAGTGGCCTGTCCACATCCGTTGGATCTGGGTGCTCAATGGGTGACAAGTGGTGGGTTTAGGGCCCTCGTATCTAAGCGCTTGATGGATGAAAAGTGGTAGGCTTAGGGCCCTCAGATGGGTCATAAGTGGCTTACTGAGCGCCTTTTGATCTGCATGTTCGATGGGAAACAAGTGGCCTATTTGGCACTGTTGGGCGCATGATGGTGGACAAGTGCACTACCTAGGTCCCTTGGATTTGGGTGCTCGATGGTGAACAAGTGGCCTGCCTAGGTCCCTTAGATCGTATCTAGGCACTTGATGACATGTGGTAGGCTTAGGGTCCTTGGATGGGTCATAAGTGGCCTGCTTAGCGCCTTCTAATTTGCGTGTTTGATGGGAAACAAGTGGCCTATTTGGCACCCTTGGATTTGGGCGCTTGATGGTGGACAAGTGGCCTACCTAAGTCCCTTAGATCTAGGCGTTGAGTGAGTGATAAGTGGCTAGCTAGGGCCCTCGAATTTGGACATTGAATGGGTGATAGGTGGCTTGCCTAGGCCCATTTGATTTTGGCCCTTGGATCTTGGCGGGCCTATATGGGCAACAAGTGGTGGGTTCAGGGCCCTCTAATCTACGCACTACAAACTGGATGGACAACAAATGGCGGGGTCACGGCCCTAGGCTGCTAGATGTGTGACAAGTGGTGGGGTCACTCCCCTTCGATCATGTTGTTGGTTGGACGTGTGACAAGTGGTCTGTCCAAGGTCTGCTTTGGCATATGATGAAAAATGGCGTGCTCATGACCCTCGGATTTGGGCTCTCTTGGATGACAAGTGGTGGATGAGGGACCAAGGATTTGGGCTCTCTTGGATGACAAGTGGTGGATGAGGGACCAAGGATTTGGGCTCTAGATGGATGAAAAGTGGTGGGTTGAGGGCCCTCTGATCTAGGGCTCTCAATGGAGGACAAGTGGCAGGCTTAGGTCCCTCCAATCAAGCCACTAGATGTGTGACGAGTGGTTACCCAAGCCCCTCTGATCTTGGCGCTCAATGGTTGACAAGTGGCCTGCCAAGGTCCCTTTGATCTGGGTGCTCGATGGATGACAAGTGGCCTACCAAGGTCCCTCCACTCTGGGCACTCGATGGATGACAAGTGGCCTACCAAGGTCCCTCCACTCTGGGCACTCGATGGATGACAAGTGGCCTACCAAGGTCCGTATGGTTTGGGCGCTCTATGGATGATAAGTGGCTTGCCAAGGTCCCTTTGGTCCCTTTGGTCTATGTGCTCGATCGATGACAAGTGGCATGTGCACCCTCTGATCTAGGCATTCGATGGATGACAAGTGGCCTATCTAGGTCCCTTAGATTTGGGCTCTCGTTGGATGACAAGTGGCGCAAATCCAATGGTCAAGATCTAGTGGCACAAACCTAGCTTGACGATTTGGGCTTTCATTAGCTGACAAGTGGCTGACAAGTGGCATAGATCCAATGGGTATATATCCAATGGCCAAGGCCTTGCGAAGTGGGATTTCATTCGCTGACAAGTGTCGTAGATCCAATGTGCGACCATAGATCCAATGGCCAGGGCCTTGTGAAGTGGCACATGTCTAGTGGCCAAGCCACTGCCAAGGGGTGCAGATCTAATGCCAAGTGGCGCAGATCAAATGGCAGATATCTTGTGGCCAGAAGTGGCGCAGATTAAATGGTTGAGATCTTGTGCCCTAGCTGACCTGGCACTGCCAAGTGGCGCAGATCAAATGACCGAGATCTTGTGGCCAGAGCACTGCCAAGTGGCGCAGATCAAATGGTTGAGATCTTGTGGCCTAGGTGAATTCAATCTTTAGGGACATGTTTATTGTGCTAAATTCCAACTAGATTCTAATTAGGCTTAGTTCAATCATTCACCTTCACAAAACTATCCCTTTTACTCCAATGGATGGACCTGTTGCACTGGGTCTCGGCTTGACGATGAATAAGTAAACGACCATCAATAACAGGGCCAACTCCAATGGATGGGCCTGTTGCAGTGGATCTCGACCCGACATGGAAGATGTGGTATACTTATTTGAAAACCAAGAAGATATGGCTTTGAAAACCACTTCTTTAGGATTCAAAGTGGGTTTGGAAGGGAATCCACTTGACACATATATAGAATGCTTCCATATGTGGTGTACTTATTTGAAAACCACTTGCCTTAGTTTTTTGGTTACATTCTCAATTAAATTTTGATGTTCCAAACAACTAGACTTTGATGATGTATATATTTATTTATCAGATGATATGTATTTATTTCGTGGGATTTTTATATGATGGGACTCATTTTTTGTTTGCTTTGTGAATGGGTGACTATTTTTCATATCAAAACAATTGCATGCACAAAAAGGGTATATAAAAAATATGTATTTATTTTGTGGGATTTTTATATGATGGGACTCAATTTTTGTTTGTTTTGTGAATGGGTGACTATTTTTCATATCAAAACAATTGCATGCACAAAAAGGGTATATATAAAAAAAATGTAATTTTCACCTCAATGAAAATTATGATTTTTCAAAAAAAAATAAAAAATATAAACTTTATTTTTCTTTTGAATAAATGAAATGTCCATTGTTATAACTCTACTTGATTTAAGTCCAATAATATAATGTACAATGTTCAAGTCCAATAATATAATGTAAATATTGATTTTTTCAAAAAAATATATAAACTTAATATAACTTTTAATGTACAATGTTATACTTCATAGCTTATTTTAAACAACATTCTAATCCATTGCAAGTTGCAATATTACTATGAACTGTGTAACCCAAACTAATTGTAAAAATCTAATATAAAATTTCTTAATTTAAGGGCTAATGTTCACATCACATACGAGGTTCTTCATTATATGCCAAACATTACAACAGATTATATGCCAAACATTACAACAGATTAAAACATTGCAATTGAATGCTTAATTTTAACATTACAACAGATTAAAATATTGCAATTAAATGCTTAATTTTGCTTAATTTTACAGTACAAGTATGAAGTAATTCTAAGTAACAAAAAAAGATAAAGTAACTAATTTTATGTGTCAATTACAATATTATTGTTAGATTTTAGGTTGAAATAATTACTAATTTAAAAATAAAATAAAAAAATGAGAATATAATAATTGATATTTGATTTTAAGTTGAAATAATTACTAATTTAAAAAAATAAAAAATGAGAATATAATAATTGATATTTTTATGTTGCATTTATAATTATTATATTTTTCACAATAAATTTTTTGACATTGGTCATTGATTATTATATTTTTCACAGTAATTTTTTTGACATTGGTCATTGCCAAGAAAACACAGTTTTTCATAAACTTGAAGGTAGAAGTGAAAACGCAGTTTTTCATAAGCTTGAAGGTGTGAAAACGCAGTTTTTCATAAGCTTGAAGGTAGAAGGTAGAAGTGATGTTACTGAAACTTTAAAACCCAACAATATCTTCAGTTTTTCAACTATTAAAAGTTCAAAAATGTTGTCACTTACAGTGTTTCCAACTTGGATAAGAAAGTTCAGTTTTTGGAACTGCTTAACCTAACCTAAGTCCAAAAATGTTGTCACTTACAGTGTTTCAACTTGGACCCTAAGTCCGACAATAATATGATATAATTATAATGATATGATACACCTTCACAAAACTATCCCTTTTACTCCAATGGCTGGGTCTGTTGCAGTGGGTCTCGGCCCGACTATGAAAACATACACTCTGTACCTAAAACAAATCCATGAGTAGGGCCTGTTGCAGTGGGTCTCGGCCCACATTTTTTTATCCAGTTTCCCACATATACACTCTGTACCTGAAACAAATCCATGAGTATTTTCCTTTAATTTTTTTGGGATTTATATACACTCTGTACCTGAAACAAATCCATGAGTATTTTCTTTTAAATTTTTTGGGATTTACATACACTCTGTACCTGAAACAAATCCATGAGTATTTTCCTTTAATTTTTTTGGGATTTACATACACTCTGTACCTGAAACAAATCCATGAGTATTTTCCTTTAATTTTTTTGGGATTTACATACACTCTGTACCTGAAACAAATCCATGAGTATTTTCCTTCAAATTTTTTGGGATTTTTACAGTCACCTGGGTGACTGTTATACACCAGAAGAGCGGGTAGCCCTCAAAAGATAGCCCAGATTTTTCAGATTGATCCATGGAATTCTGTTATGAGTTTCCTGTCTGTAACAGGGCCAAGTAGCTGGAGGAACCAGCGCACCAGGATGACTTGAATCTGCCGAATCATCGCCCGCCATGGGCCCGTAGGAAGCCCACTGTAAGTTGAGCGAAAATTCTCTGCAAAACGCAGAGAGCGGCTGGAGGAACCAGCCCACCAGGATGACTTGAATCTGCCGAATCATCGCCCGCCATGGTCCCGTAGGGAAGCCCACTGTAAGTTGAGCGAAAGTTCTTTGCAAAACGCAGAGAGCGGCCGGAGGTTCGGCAGATCTCGACTTGAGGTTAGGCTACTCTGCCGCTGGAAGTACTCGACAGCCTCAGCGGCCCGGCAATGAGCCCGACGGTCCGCCTTGAAACATCAAGTAACCAAGGAACCTGCGGGCTGCGATGAATACATCCACCCAGGATTGAAGGAACCAAGTGGAGCAGATCCAATGGCCAGGGACACTGCCAAGTGTTGCAGATCAATGGCCCAGTTCTCGTAGCCAAGCATTGCCAAGTGGCAGAGATCCATTGGCTAAGTCTGGCTAATAAGGGTATGCCAAGTGGCGCAGGTCCAGTCGCCCAGATCTGGCTAACGAGCACCTGCTAGGTGGCACAGGGTCCTCGGTTCTGCCCGGTCGATGATAAGTAGCAGGTTCGCTGTAATATCAACTTATGCTTGTGACACATCTGCGGATAAATTATCAGAGAACTTCTCGGTGCATAACTTATTTGTGGGTCACTTATACGCTGCTAGGTTATCGGCTGATAGCTTATATGTTGATAACTTATCTTATCATGTGATCAGTTATCATAAGATAACTTATCAGATGATAGCTTATAATCTGATAAGCTATCAAGTGATAACTTATCGGTTGATAACCTATCAGATTATAAGATATCAGCTGATAAGTTATCAGTTGATAGCTTATCAGATTATAAGTTATCAGTCGATAAGTTATCATCTCATAAGTTATCAATGATATCTTATCATCAATTGATAAGTTATCAATTGATAAGCTATCATCTGATAAGTTATCAGATAGCTTATCTTCTGATTTATCAGTCGATAAGTTATCATCTCATAAGTTATCAATGATATCTTATCATCAATTGATAAGTTATCAATTGATAAGCTATCATCTGATAAGTTATCAGATAGCTTATCTTCTGATAAGCTATCTGATAAGTTCTCATTGATAGCTTATCAAAAGATAAGTTATCAGATAGCTTATCATCTAATAAGTTATCAATTGATAACTTATCTTGTGATAAGCTATAATTGATAAGTTATCAATTGATAACTGATCATCTGATAAGCTAGCATACGATAAGTTATCATGTGATAACTTATACGCTGATATGTTATCAGCCGATAACTTATAAGAAGATAAGTTCTCAGCGGATAACTACTCGGCTGATAACTTCTGTGCCTGTAAGTTATCCGTTGAGAACTTATCTGCAAGGTAATTTATCGGTTGAGAGTTACCGCCCAATTTTCTGTTTCCGATCTGTGTTTTTCTGTTTCTGTTTTCCGCTGTTTTTCGCCGCATTGCCCTCTGTTAATTCGGATCTCCATTAATTATTGTCGTTGTCGTTGTGCATTTCCAGCTCAGGCGTTCTTGCATAAATGCAGCTGGTACAGTGAAGTATGCCTGCAATGCGTTATATCTCACAGATGATGAATACACACCGCACCATGTGACAAAAGAAATTGCAGCTCTGGCAAAAACAGGGGATTTAACCGAAAGGCCATTGTCTTTTGCTGTGAAATTAATCAACGATGCCAAGAATTTCGAAATCTGAAATCGAGATGATGAAGGTGAAAGGGTGCCTTCCACCTCCTGTGGGTAAGCTCTTTTATCGTCTCAGATATCACTAAAGTCAGGGTATGGAGGCGTTGCAGTGGGTGCGCTGTACGCACCATAAGTAGCGGAATCGAAAGAATCCTGGTTCCCATTTGTTTACCTGCTGCCATCCAATCATTCCAAGAAGAGCTCAGCTTCTCCCTTTACTGAAATTATACAGTTCATTAAAAAAGATGCGGCAATGGAATTACAATGGAAACAAATTTGAATTTGTTTTTTAAGCTCTTCAAATGTTGTTAATATTTTAAACTCCTGTTCAAGGGAAAAGGTGAATGGCTAGAGGTTTAATGGCTAAAGTTGAGAGATGAGAAGCTTCTGGCTAATGATTTTAAGCTCTTCAAATGTTGCTAATATTTTAAACTCATGTTCAAGGCCAAAGGTGAATGGCTAGAAGTTTAATGGCTAAAGTTGAAAGATGAGAAGCTTCTGGCTAATGGTTTCTGTTTTCTGTTTGAAGGCTAATATTTTCTGCTTTCTGTTACCAGCTCCTAATTGCGGTACTTAAATGAAACCAGTCACCCATTAATTATTGAGTTACCCGCCTCACGAACAGCACCTAACGTGTTGTCTTAATTGCGGTATTTAATTATTGAGTTACCCGGACTCATGAACAGCACCTAAGGTGTTGTCTTAGATGAATATGTAATCACTTTTTTTAACCAATTATTATCAATATTACAAATAACATTTATTTTATCTTCATGTTCCAATATTACAAATAACATTTATTTTATCTTCATGTTCCTTTTTGTTATTATTACAATTAAGATGAAGTTTAGAGAAAAAATGAGATTACTCATAATGAAGTTATATGTGATCACATTTTTCAACTAATTATTATCAATATTACAAATAACATTTATTTTATGTTTTTTGTTTTTATTATTACAATAAAGATAAAGTTTCGAGAAAAAATGAGATTATTCACAGTGAAGTCATAATGTATGGGTTTTAGTTTTATTTTATGACAAGTTAGTTATAATGTATGGTTTTAATTTTCATTTTATGTCAAGTTGCAAGGGTAACATGTTTATGGAAAATTTGAAATGTAAGAAATTAATATTTTAAGCTCCTCAAATGTTGTCTTGGATGAACATGCTATAAATGAAATGAAGCTGGAAAATTAATATTTTAAGCTCCTCAAATGTTGTCTTGAATGAACATGCTAATAATCACATTTTTCAGCAAATTAATCAATATTAGAAATAGCATTCATTTTATGAAATTTAAAACCATACATTATTAGCTATTTATAATAAGTTTAGAGAAAAAAAATGAGATTTCTCATAGTGAAGTTATAAGTGATCACATTTTTCAACCAATTATTATCAATATTACAAATAACATTCATTTTATGTTTTTGTTTTTATTATTATAATTAAGATAAAGTTTAGAGAGAAAAAATGAGATTACTCATGATTTTAGTTCTATTTTATGACAAGTTAGTTATAATGTATGGTTTTAGTTCTCATTTTATGTCAAGTTGCAAGAGTAACATGTTTATGGCAAATTTGAATTTGTTTCAATGAAATGAAGCAGGAAAATTAATATTTTAAGCTCCTCAAATGTTGTCTTGCATGAACATGCTAATAATCACATTTTTAAGCCAATTAGTCAATATTACAAATAGCATTCATTTTATGCTCTTTGTTTTATTGTTATAACCTAAGATAAAGTTTAAAGAGACAATGAGATTACTCATAGTGAAGTTATAATATATGGGTTTTAGTTTTCATTTTATAACAAGTTTATGACAAATTTGAATTTGTTTTCAAGAATCAAATAAAAATGAAAAATGAAATGAGTAGAAAAATTAATATTTTAAGCTCCTCATAGAAATAACATTCATTTTATGCTCTTTGTTTTTATTATTATAATTAAATAAATTTTTTTTTTAGAGAAACAATGAGATGATTATTGATTTATCACAAGGGTGATATTGGAAATGTTGTGGATCCACCATATAACCATATTTCAATGCATGTTATTAATTGCAACATAACATTACAATAGTGACCCAACAAACAAATTGATAGCTTGTGGTTGCTAAACACAATCATTTAAACTTAAGATTAAATGATTAAACTTATTTTTTTTTTTTAAAAATGACAATGGATTCGGGATGAGCCAAGAGAGAAATGGAATTCATGCACATTGAACATTTGCAATCAACAATTCATTGTTTCAATATTTTGATAAATAAAAAACAATAAAACCATATATTACTCAAAACATCATAATTTTTGCATTTATCTATTCACAACATCATAAGTTTGATATATTTAGTAATGTCATTTTAATGCAATATTTATAAAACATTTTTCAATTAGCAATAAATTTTAGTTTTTCAATTTATAATAAAATTTTGAAATTTTGAAATCCATTTTAAAATTGAATATGTCGAAACATTAACTTAATTAAAATGGAGGATGAGTATGATAAAACTTTGAAATGCATTTATAAATTGAATATGTTGATTACACAACATTAATATGCATGCTTACTATTAAAACATTAACTTAAAATGGAAGATGTGGTATACTTATTTGAAAACCAAGAAGATGTGGCTTTGAAAACCACTTCTTTAGGATTCAAAGTGGGTTGGGAAGGGAGTCCACTTGCAAGCACATATCTTCCATAGGCCTTAGTTTTTTGGTTACATTCTCAATTAAATTTTGATGTTCCAAACAACTAGACTTTGTGTATATATTTATCAAATGATATGTATTTATTTTGTGGGATTTTTATATGATGAGACTCAATTTTTGTTTGTTTTGTGAATGGGTGACTATTTTGCATATGAAAACAATTGTATGCACAAATATTGAAAAAAATGTAATTTTCACCTCAATGAAAATTATGATTTTTCCAAAAAAAATATAAACTTGATTTTTCTTTTGAATAAATGAAATGTCCATTGTTATAACTCTACTTGATTTAACTCCAATAAATGTACAATGTTCAAGTCCAATAATATAATGTACAATGTTAGAATATTAAATTTCCCAAAAAAAAAAATATGAACTTTTGTTTTAATGAAATGTAATGTACAATGTTAGACTTGATAGCTCATTTTAAACAACATTCTAATCCATTGCAAGTTACAATATTATTATGAATTGCGCAACCCAAACCAATTGTAAAAATCTAATATAAAATTGCTTCAATTTAGGGGCTAATGTTCACATCGTATTTTAATTCACATAAGAGGTTCTTCATTATATACCAAACATCACATAAGAGGTTCTTCATTATATACCAAACATTACAACAAATTAAAACATTGCAATTGAATGCTTAATTTTACAATACAAGTCCGAAGTAACTAATATTGTGCTCAATTACAATATTATTGTTAGATTTTAGGATGAAGCAATTACTAATTTAAAAATAAAAATAAAAAATGAGAATACAATAAAGATATTTTTATGTTGCGATATAATTATTATATTTTTCACAATAATTTTTTTGACATTGGTCATTGCAAAAAAAAAAATGAAGGTATATTTTTCACAATGATTTTTTTGACATTGGTCATTGCAAAAAAAAAAATGAAGGTAGAAGTGATGTAACCGAAACCTTAAAACCTTATTGGTGCCAAAAATATCTCTATTAAAAGTTCAAAATGTTGTCAACTTGGATAAGAAAGTTTAGTTTTTTCTACTACTTAACATAACCTAAGTTCGACAATAACCTAAGTCCGACAATAATATGACATAATTATAAGGATATGTTTTTTTTTTGTCCAAATATTTTAAATCCAGAGAATTACAAATTACAAATTAATTTCAACTAAGTTTTTTCAACTAATTTATATCTTCTTACAAGTACCTAGGAATTGATAGCAATGGGGGGTGGAAAGCTTATTTTGGTCTTGAAAATAATTGTAAAACGACAAACCTCGTAAACCTTATTGGTGCCAAAAATATCTCTATTAAAAGTTCAAAAATGTTGTCAACTTGGATAAGAAAGTTTAGTTTTTTCTACTACTTAACATAACCTAAGTTCGACAATAATATGACATAATTATAAGGATATGTTTTTTTTTGTCCAAATATTTTAAATCCAGAGAATTACAAATTACAAATTAATTTCAACTAATTTATATCTTCTTACAAGTACCTAGGAATTGATATTCATCTATAGCATTCAGAAAAGGATAAATGTGGGGTGGAAATCTTATTTTGGTCTTGAAAATAATTGTAAAACGACAAACCTCGTAATGTGGGATAGAAAAAAGTTCCTCTTTGAAAAAAGTTCATCTTATATGGATGTGAGGTTTGGGGTTGCAGCATCTCTAGAGAATCCTAGAGAAAGATTGAGCAAATCCCTATCCTATTCTCCTTATAGAAGTGGGTCTTTCCCCTATCAAGAGCCTAGCTATGACTAGGCTTCTGTTGTACAAGCGCAAGCTCAATAGCATAAGAGACCATAGACTTCCTAAGATAGCTTTAAATTCTAGCCAAAACCACCTAAGGCTTAAATGAGGTTGGTATAAAGACACCAGGGGCCTGGTTAAACCATTGGGAGATCGACAAGAATGTTGCATTGCAAAACATTAATAACATTAAAAAAATTGTGTTCAAAGAAAAAATGCGGTGTCAGAAAGATCTAGCAGCTAAAAGAAAATTAAGATATTATAAGGAGGTCATCAACCCCACCCTAGAAGATCAAAAGTATCTCTGTTTTAACTAGCTCAAAGAAGAAAATTAATATAGCCAAGATTATAACGAACTCTCATGAGCTCCATAGTGAAACAGCGTTGGACAATTCCTAAAACACCATGGATGGAAAGGATCTGCCATATCTGTGAGAATATGAACATCGAGGATGAGAATCACTTCCTCTTAAAGTACCCTATCCTATAACCACATTAGAGCTCAATTTCATAATCTTTGTTACAATACTGACCTTCCTAGCCTTTTAAGATGTCAAAATTAATTATAGTGAGCTCGAGAGGCTTCTCTCCAAGCTTTTTGAGCATAGGAATAAAATCTTAAATCAAACTAAATAACTCTTTTCTTTAGGTCCGATAGACCAAAGATTGGTCTGAGTGGACGTTAACCATCATCATCATCATCATCATCGTCATCATAATATTATTATATCTAATTATAATTTATTGAAACTTCATTCAATAAATTATAAATTTTATATAATATAATGTTTTAGATTTAAAAATTTTATCTTTCTTTAAATAAACATTTCATTCTATATATTGAATTTCTTTTGGAAAATAGATAAGAAAAATGATTGAATTTCTAAATCAATTCATTCTATTACTTGAATTTTTGGAAAAGGGGTAAGAAAAATGATTAAATTTCCAAACCAATTTTGATTGGTTGTGAAAGTTGTCTTTTAATGAGTCAAATAATTTGTAAAAACTATTCATTGCACAATGGAAAATTGTGTTAGTGAAGAAAGTGAACATTGTTGATTTTATCATTTTATTATGTATTGTTCTATTTATAATGTAGAAAAAGTTTGCAATCCATTTTATTATGTGTTTCTCTGTCCATGATGTAGAACAAGTTTGCAGTCCCTTGATTTTATTATTATGTTGCTCTATCCATAATGTAGAAAAAGTTTGCAATCCATTTTATTATGTGTTGGTTATGGAAAAAGTTTGCAATCTATTTTATTATGTGTTGCTCTATCCATGATGTAGAACAAGTTTGCAATCCCTTCCTTTCTCTATCCATGATGTAGAGCAAGTTTGCAATCCCTCCCTTGCATTGAAACAATTGTTTCAAATCAAGTTTTCCAATTTCTATAAGCATATATCTTGTCTATCTTCACAAAACTCAACTCTTAGTATTTTAAAAAAAATTGCATGGATATTTTTTTTCATGAAAAAGAAACACTAAAAAGAAGCCCCTCCTTCCGAGGGTTATGAATAAAATCCCATTGAATGAAAATCAATGTCAGTTAAATATGAGTTGAAAACATATGGTGTTTTGATATTTGGATGTGTTCCAAAATATATAGATCATTTGAATATTAATCAAGTATGAGTTGAAAACATATGGTTTTTTGATATTCGGATGTGTTCCCAAATATACAAAAGCTTTGACACAACATTGGCACAGGACCAGACACTACATGCATTTTGAACTGCCTTTGCCTGGCTGCTAGATGGAATACACAGAACAAGACGCTTAGAGCTAGCCTGACCTTGGCTTAACACTATCATGGAAAAATAAGAAATAAGGAGATATGAGTGGTAAAGAGACGTGGTGCCATATCTTTTTTTACTATGAGTATGAGTAGGGCTAAAGATTAACAACAACTGCTGCCCAACAACTGCTGCCCCTTGAAATTTTCTACCGCTTTCCCTTAACTAGAATTCTCATTCATTAAAACCACGGTTTTATCCTAATGCTCGCTATTATTCACTTTCATATGATGATGATAGTATAATTGATATTGAAGCCTTCCCTAGATGTGGGAATTCAAGGCTTGTTTATGACTGCACCAATGAAAGTTGCCAAAAGAAAAAATACCAGACAATTAGAGAGTGCCGGATTTGTACATTTTGTATTTCACGTTGTGACGAGTGTGGAAGGATTATTGATGGTAGTGAATATGAAGAAACATTTTGTCTTGATATGCTCCGTGTTGACTGTGTGCAGGCTTCTCAACTACCAAGAATCAGAAGAGCTCGCCTATGGTAAATACACATTATCATAATTTTAGCTTTACTTTAGGCTTTAATGATTTTGGGCTATTACTTGCTCGTAATTTGGGCCCAAAATTGATTGTTTTGACCCTATCTTAGGGAGATATTGAAGACAAAGGAAACAAATCATTATCTTTGTGTGTTTTGAGGTGTACATATTAGTTTTCCTTATTTTGAGAATCAAAGGTATATCGAGGACAAAAAAATGAAGAAATTCTATTTCAATTTTCATGAGAAGAAGCCAACAACAATTTTTCCTTTGGGAGATTTTGGAGAATGTTGGCTGATAGTTTAGGCCCTGTGATATTACAATTTATTTTTCAGACCTTGTTCATGAGAAGGCTACTGAACAATAAAGCTGCATGTGGCCTGGCTTTATATAACAGTAGACAATAGTTGTAAATTACCTACATTTATCAATTTGAAAAAAAAAATTGTACAGGAAAATAACCTTCTTATGGGTCTAAAGGGATTAACAATGTCTACCTCCAAATATTGTGGTGTGTTTGGTGGGTTGTGCTATGTCAGAACTAAACACAACTAGAAAGGTGGCTTTCTTATCATAATGGATTGATGTTTATGGTAATCTCAAGACCAAGTTCATATTACTCTGGTACAACATGATGATTGGCGCCTGTTTTATGGGAAACTAGAATAAATAATGATGTACATGATTAGCCCATTCAACCACAAACATCAAGTGTATTGTATGTCAAAAAATATTCATTTGTATTTATATTGTAAAAATGTGAATTCTTTTGTACATATTTGGTGAGTCACCAAATTGAGCAATTGGGAAAAAAAAATCTGTGGCCATATAATATTTTTGTGTTTAAGCTGGCTATAATCTCATATCCATATATCTAATTTTTACTCTTAGCTACCAAGATGTTATATTGGTTACTGGCCTGTCTTTTTAATTTTGAGAGTTTGATGCCAGGTTAAGGGAAAATGCTTGTAAAGTGTGAAGTTGCTTGGTATGCAGACAATAGTTTCTTTGTTGGTTACTTGCTTGTCTTTTTAAGATTTGTGTTAGGGGTAGTGGGAAGATAAGATTACTCAAGAAATAAGTGTATGTCTAAGGTGTGATAAGAAACATATAATTTTTCTCAAAGTAAACAAAGAAGCTTATTTGAGAGTGTAAAATTTTGTGATAAGGATAAACTTCTTTGAAGTAATATGGATAAGCATGTTATTATTTCCGGACTGGCATGAATTTTCTGGTGGTGGAACTTGTGGATTTTAACAAAGATACTACTTGTTTTAGGGAAATATATTAGGATGTGATGAAAGGAAAGGTGTGAATGAGGATAAATTGACATTCATAAAAATAGTTGATTGTAGTGTTGAACTATAATTAGAATGCCATCAAAATAAAATTCATGCTACTCTTGTTGATCCGATGTACATTTAGGAAAATTACGAACCTGTAAAACTGAATGGACAATTGATCCTACTTTTTTTTTAACTGAAGAGAAGACCAGGATACAATCGATCTTGCTCTTTGTTTTACTGAAGAGAAGTTACATCTAAGAGCTGTTTAACATCATTACAAATGAAACTTTATGAGGATTTGACTGTAGTGGGCCAGTCAATATATAGCATCAATGAAGGCATGGTGATATTCAGGCACCATCTTTTATGTTTTATACCTCATAATTTTTATATGGCATGGATCATGGTGAGCAGCTGCATGCATTATTTTCACCGGTGAAGGACATATTTCCTTCAATGCCCCTCATTCTGGTAACCTAATTTTAGTTGACAAGACTCAATGATGATTTTAAATTTTTACCATCTAAGGAATTACAAGGTTGCTTCACTTAAAAGTTGACAAGCCACATTAACAATGATTTTACCATATCAGAAATAAGAAGGTAGGCCATTTAAAAGTTGACAGGCCTTACAAGAGAACATTCTAAAAATGTTATTGGCCTACATGCCTTACAAAAGCCACATCCTGCAGGGGGATTTGAAGGAGTTAGATAATTTTTGGATGCATGTGATGGGTTTCCCTTATCTATGATATCTATTGGTGCAACATTTGATGGAAAATTGTTTTGGATTATTTGAAAGCCCAATTCTGCAAAATATCTAAAGCACTTCCTTCAGACATACAATGGAGGCTTAAAATTAGCTATGACACACTTGAAGAAGAGGAGAAAGATATATTTGTCTCTCTGTGGATTTCCTTTGTCCCTTACTGCTCTAGAAATTTAACGATAACGGTCTTGCTATCTAGCCATGACATGGGGTGTAACAAGCCACTGCGGAGAAGTATCTTACATTGTAATCCATGTGATCAACATTTTAGTATGGGTCATGTGACAATATATTTTCTTTTCCATTTTGGTAGTATGCTTCAACTTTGGTATTGGATATATATCCCTTTTTCATGAGTACATTTTGTTTCATATTTTGGATGGATTGTACATTGCAGTTAGGCACCTGGAATGTAGGTCATAAAATATACTATGAAGACATTCTATGTTAAAAATGTAGATACATATAACAAAGGATATCTCCTTTTGTGTTAGGGAGTGGTTGTAGTTAGAGATATGATAAAGTCTCTTATCTCCCTTCTGGCCTCATGGGATGAATATGATGCCCTCCAAGGCCAATCATCCTCAACCCATTCCCTGTAAAGAAGGCTTCCAATCTTTGTACAATAGTGCACCCAATCCCAACATCTTGGTGGGAGATATGGTGGGAGGCCCAGACAACATGGATAGGTTTACTGATGTGAGAAAAAATTATGATCAATCTGAACCTTCCACCTACATTAATGCACCCTTAGTGGGTTCCCTTGCTTATTTGGCCCCTTTTACTAACTCTTAAATATCCTATCTTCTTCTTATAAACAAGAGATGGAATTAATAATGCTTGGAGATAAGGGTTATAAGTAGCCCAGTATCCCTTGCTATTGTTCACATGATTTCTGCAGGATCTCCAAAATAAAATCAATGGAATTTGCAGGATCTCCAAAATAAAATCAATGGAATGGAATTAAATTTGCATCCCTTGCTATTGTTCACATGATTTCTGCAGGATCACCAAAATAAAATCAATGGAATGGAGTTAAAGCTTTTCAATCAAGACTTTGGTCATTAGAAATTTTTGCACATTCATTATATGATGCAACTAGTAATCTTACTCGTTGGAAATTTTTGCAAGTTCGTGATAATGTATATTGTGACATAATTGTGAGTAACGTGATATTGCATGAACAATGCATTAAGTAGTTGTAGTATATTTGGACATATTCATGAGGAATACGTGACATTGCACTAACATTTAATTAAATGGTTGAAGGAGATTCATGCTTTCAAAACATTTTTACTCCCTTCACGTTTAAGATGGTTACAGGATATTTGTGAAATATTCCTCAACAATGTCGCATTTAAGTAGAAATTCATTAAATGGTTGAAACATTAATGGTTGATAGCTTTAACTGGAGGGTGTGGCATCTTTATCATATGGTGAAACATGTGACTAAGTTTTAGTGGAATAATTATTATTTTCCTTCAAATCTAATGTTAAAATTTTGAAAAAGGTAGTTTATCTTTTAACACATTAGTAAGTACATGTCACTCTTGTATTAGAAAAATCCATTTTCTTTCTCCACTTTGCTCATAAATTATGCACATTAATATAATTTGTTCATGTTTCATAAGTTTCATTTTGATTGATTCCTTCTCTTGAATTAATTTACTTAGAGAATTCTGGTTTCTTTCCTTGGTTTAAACTAGCTCCTCCATATACCATTGTTGAATAAGGTATGCAGAGAAGGGGGTGGAGATTATATTGATTTTGGTCGCAGACAATCAAGATTTCCTACAAAAACACCCCCTCCAAGCGATGGTACAGATTCCTGTCTCTTATCGTTTTTGCTACTCCTGACCATATCACTCTGCACAATACATAAATTTAATATAGGAAAGGTTTTGGTGCAATACTGATGCATGATTGTACTATTTTTGGCATATTTGATTGCATTATTTTGGTGCTACAATCAATGATTGTGTATCATGTATGGTAATGTGTTTGACCTGAATGCTTGTGATTACAATTTGGGATATTCACATTTAGTAAAAACAGATCAAACATTTTGTTTGTTTTTATGAATTTATGTTTATTTTTGATCCAGTGGAGATGATTAATGACTTGGGTTCCTTTTAATCAGGCTTCACCATGTGGCCTTACCTAGTGATATACAACTCATCTCTTGATGTTTTCTTCCCTTATATGTTGGAAATATGATGCAGGATGTTGTCCTTGATGGCAACCCACTGAATGAAGATGAAGACATGCGACTGTTGACATATGTTCTCCTTGATGGCAATCCACCTGATGAAGTTATACTTGACTTGATGGACTTGGTAAATGATGTAAATCTGATGTGACATGATTCTTGTTGATATTATGATATTGAGTGTTGTCCCTGAAAGGAAACCCACTTGATAAAGATGATGGCAACTTACTTGATAAAGTTGTGCTTGCTAGAATGTGTTCCTGATAAAGAAAATATGATGTTTCTACAGTGTGTACAGAAGGCTATGAAGAAAGGATTTCAGAATGTACTCAAAGTATGATGAAAAAGAGTATGTCTCTTGGTATACGCGGATTGGCCTAGGGGAAGTCGCGTATGCACGCGGAAAAGAACGTGCCAAGTCGTGTATGGGCTAAAGCGCTCAAAAGGTGCAAAACCAAGGGTAACCACCATGGTATTGACCCATTGTATTGGGTAATGATCCGCCTAATTGACCCCGTCCAGGTAGTTTTGGGCTCATGGTATTGTTTTGGCCCATGGTATTGAAAAAGGGGCTCATGGTATCGAAAAGGATAAACCTATATAAGGAGAAGAAATTCATTGTGCAAATCATGAGCGTGAGAGCAAGATGTCTGAGCTTGAATGAATACTTCTCTCCGTTATCCGAATGGTATGGGTTAAAATTTAATACTAAACCTGTATGATGCACCAAACATGAAGAAGGGGACCCAGATCCGAATTGCTCAGATCATGGACTGACGATGGAATGTTTAGATCCGTGATGAGGCGAGCATCTGTGCGAACATCCGTCCAAGCAAAAGGGTAACTGAAATGAATATCTGATCCGAAGAAGTATGCTGCTCTGGAATAATTGAAGATCTATACGCTACTTCGACGCGGAGGAAGCGCGTATATACGCAGCTTCAGCGAAGAGAAAGCGCGTATGCGCAATAAAATATACACTGAGGTATACGCTGGTTTGTGTGGACGGAAGCGCGTATATACGCGACATCAGTGAAGGAAAAGCGCGTATGCAAACTAGGGTTTGCTGAAGCAAGGGGTATGAAATATCTGATCTGTTCTGCTGTGTTTCTGCTATCTGATCTGTGTTGATATGTATCTGTTGGTGATGTATGTTTGTGCTTAAAAGTACGGAAAGGGTCTGGCAGAAAATCGATGAAACGTGGTCCGTGACAAAATGCGAGGGTCAGAAGCCGCCGTAGCCAGGGTTGTAGCTCCCTTCCAGGTGAGGCTGGTAAACGAGATCGGGGGTCGTAGCTCCCTTCCAAGAGAGGCTGGTAAACGAGTCAGGGGGTTGGAGCTCCCTTCCAGGAGAGGCTGGTAAACGAGCGCAGGTGGGTGCCTGCGTGCTGGTCAAGTCTGCGCCAGCACATATGTTGTAAGATGTTTTCTCAATAATAAAATATTGAAGGCTGAGCAACTGCAGCGGTGGTTTTCTCCCGACTTGGGTTTCCACCTAAAAATCCTGGTGTTCATGTGTGATGATTTATTCTGTTCTTACTGCACATGTTTACTGCTTATTGAATATCTGATGAATAAATGAAGGAATAATTTAAGTGAAGAATTAATGACATAAATAGATATCTGTGTATACGCGAGTTTCGTAAAGGGTATCCGCGTATATACGCAAGTCTGGTTCAGGAAAGTAGCGTATGCATTTTAGAAGCAAGAAAAAGTGAAAGTTTGAATATGCAGTAAATACTGATTCACCCCCCCTCTCAGTATTTTTCCCAACAATTGGTATCAGAGCAGTCTCAGGAGAAGTCGATCGCTTTAAAGGAGATCTGCCGTAATGGGAAGTCGAGAGGAGCGATGTCTATAAAGCCACCTCTATTCAAATTCGAAGATTTCCGATTTTCCGGAAGGTACGAACAAAAGCATATCTCGGCAAAGTCTCGTGCGTAATGGGCAATCGTGCAAGAAGGCTATCAATACCCTACAAAGACTCCCATCGTGAGCAAAATTAAAGAAAGTAGTATGAAATCAATGGCGAAGGCTTTCTTGAATGTCTTATTGGGAAGCATGTCTGAATCAGAATTTGCTAAAGTAATGCAGCTACATTCAGCAAAAGATATATGGGACAAAATCATTCTAAGCTATGAAGGAAACACAAAGGTAAAAAGTGCAAAACTCCAATCTCTTAGAATTGAATATGAAAATTTGAAGATGCATAGTGATGAAAGTGTTGCCAGTTTCTTTCTTCGTCTAGATGATATTGTAAATTAGATGAGAAATTTGGGTGAAACCATGGCTGATACTACTCTGGTAGAAAAGGTCTTAAGATCTTTGACTTCAAAATTTGACTCTAAAGTTTCAGCTATTGAAGAAAGGCAAGATCTGCAAACTCTTTCTATTGTTCAATTGCATGGTATTCTGATTGCCTTTGAAATGAGACAAGGAGGTCCTTCCCAAATCAGAGAAGCTGCTTTTAAGGCATCTACAAAAGGAAAGGAAAAGGAAGTTGTCAAAGAATCCAACTATATATCCGATGAAGAAGAAGCAAATTTCGTGAGAAAGCTCCAACTAGGTACTGGAAGATTCAAAGGTAAGCTTCCCTTCAAATGTTTTGAGTGTGGAAAAGTTGGTCATTATGCTGCTAAATGTCCTTATAGAAAAAAGCATGGTAAAGAGAAACAATTTGAGAAGAGAAAGAGTTATTATGCAAAAGAAGATGATGATGAAGTGTCCAGTGAAGATGAAGAAGATTCTGACCAAGATCTAAAAGTGCTCATGGCTAAGAAGCAAAAGAAGAAGGTTACTCGAGGAAAGGAGATACCTCAGAAATCATGTATAGCAAAAATTGAAGAGGATGAAACAGATTCTGACGAAGATCTACAAGCACTCATGGCAAAGAAGAAAAAGGAGAAGGCCACTTGTAATACTCTTCTTTGTGCAAACAATAGTAAAGATAGTGAAAGTAAAGTTGTGGATCTAGAAGAAGCTCTCAAGATTAAAGAAGAAGAACTACAAAGTTCATACAATAAGCAAGAAACTATCTATAAAGAGATAATAGTGTCACATGCCTAGTTCCCTAAACTAACTACGTAGGTTATGGGGTACCTGAAAATTTCTTTTTATTCTTACTAACTTACAATAAGGTCTTATAACACCTTTTCACATACCCCTACTAATTTTCACGTAACTATATTTGGAAAAAATTGATTTTCAACTTCCATAAATATCGTCAAACACATTACATGTAAGCATTTATTCAAATTATTTCTATAGAACCACTTATTTAGTCTTTTTATTGTAGACATTTTGTCAAATATTTTGTACGAAATCAAATAAGAAGCATTTATTTGATTACACTTTAACGTACTAACAAAATTATATGATTTAATCATATAACTTTTCATTTGTGTATTTGAGTGGTATTTAATCAAATTGTCTGTACGAAAATTGTAATTAAAGAAATTTCACAAATTTATTTAAATGCTTTGCATGCAAATAGAAATAGGTGAGCTTGAATAGTAATACTACATAATAATTCCAACATATTGCAGTAATATGGCCATCTATAAAACAAAATTTTTATTGGAGAATCTCATTAAAAAGATTTTATGTAATGAATCCTTAAACCATTTAGGCATTTCTAGGGACTTAGCATGAAAACTAAAATGGAAACTTCTTAAACAAAAATTTATTCAATATTAATGTTATACAACAATTATTACATATAACAATAATATCCTCATGCATGAAAAAGAGAGTTGTGGAATTTCATTTTATATATTTTATGCAATGAATCATTAATCTGTTTAGGCATTTTTGCAAATTCTTAGCATGCAACCTAATATGGAAACTTCCTCAGGGGGTATATCCTAATTATAGAAATCCTAACTCTAAAAATTGAACCATAAAATCAATGGTGGTTTCCCTTACTATGCTCCAAGATTTAGCTTTTGTAACCTCCCAAAAGAAAAGTTATAGCAGAAATTCCAAATTGAATTACTTGATACATGACTTTAGGAGTATCGAAGAAGCTCAAATTCCTCTAAATATATCATCGAATATTTCATAGCCAAATATCCAAAAATTGGACCAAGGATTTGGATTATTTTTAGTTTATATTTTCCATGTTTTAACTTCTGGAATCTCCTAGAAGAATATATATAACATAAATTCAAATGTGACATGTTGAAAGAAGAATTTAATATGCCTATCACCCTTAGCCATTGCTCTTAGAATTTAATACATATAAAAATCCACATCAAATTATTATAACAAAAAAAAATAATCATGTATGTCACTAAACCATCTATTAGAAAACATCATTAACACAAAAATAACTATTTATCTATTATGACTGTAAAAGATACTAGAAATTGATGGAAGGCTAGCCCCATTCCACCCCACCATAGGCTCAATTATGTTACATTAATTCTCATTCTTGTACACTCTTGTGCGATAGATTGATTCCTCATGGAGAAATGAAGTTAGAGATATTATAAACTAAATTTAGACTATATTTAGACTCAAGTTAAACTCAACAAGTGGATGGAATTCTCATTTTCAAACACATTCGGAAGACTAGATGATTAACCTTTCCATCGTTGGCTAGGATCACATTTACAAAAGAAACACCTAGGAATACACATCATAACAGACTCCTTATTTGATATCTATAGTCACTCAACCCTCCCCTCTTCAATGTTTTATGTGCCAAAGACAACTAGGACCATTCCTATTCATAACAGCCATCTATTCTAAAGAAAAAAACATTAGAAGATATCCGTTTCCTATCATATAAGTTACCACGTAAAACTATTAAAAAACATTAATCTTTGAACCTCCCTGGGTTATACAACTAAACATTTTTCTATTCAAGATACTGAATGATAAAAACATGCATTTATAAAATATATGATAACAGAAAAAAGAAAGGATAATAATGAAGTGTGAATCTAATTACATTGTTATTTAGTTCTTACCATCATAATCTACTATATTTACCCATATTCACCCATGGTATTCACCCATAGATTTTATAAACCATGGTATTTACTCGTGGTATTTTCAATTTATGATGATTTAGATTTTGCTATTGTAGTTTATAATTTCATACTAGTCATTCATATTGGGTGATTTGTAGCAATGTGTATCAACAAGTTTATACATTATGTTTATGAGCATCAAGAAATTTTCTAAAACATTTATGAATACATGTTTCCTTTTTATCCCTTCATGAACACCTCATTTCCTAATACTTGGTTTAGTATTTTTCCTTTACATTTACTATACCGTTATAAAAACATTGTTTATGTGGTTAATGAGCTACTATAACTTCTATATGATATTGGATTACGCTTATTATAACCAAACTACATTTTTAGAAGAATCATCTTACACAATTTTCATCTCTTTCAACTGTTAAATGACCTATATTAGTAATAGTTGAAGGATATCTCTTTCGATCGCATAAATGAAGAAACACCACGGGTATAGAGTAGAATATATAACCTAGATAGATGCATGTGCTAGATTAAAATCATTTTCCATTTACATGTTGTATAATCAAAACACCCTTAAAATCATCCTTATTTGGATGTTAGTCCCATTATCCCCAGTCGGAGCCACTACACCTAACGGAAAATGAGTTGCTTTAAGTTCCAGACCGGGTGGTTTTCCCCAATGTTTTGGCAGGGGAATTTCGAGGCCTCAACAGAATTATATTTCCTCCCAGATGTATCTCTGCAAACAATTATGGTACTTAAGCACCAAATGTTTCTTCAAATATTTCATACCCAACTTTGTTCATAGTGTATGAAACATATTCGTTAGCTCATCCACATCATGATTCTTTGCTACTGCAACATATTCCATTATATGTACTTTTCCTCATAGTTCCCCATCAATAATATTGTTCCTTGATTGCATCTCATAAATAACTCCAAGTGGGGAAAGCTAAGAACATGGAGGATTCCCTCTCATCCCTTTTCTCACAGTAGGTTTCCCACTAGTCGTACACATGGGGGGTGGATTTGTGGAGTGAAAAGTAATATTTTCTTGATTGGAAAAGACATGGACTGAAAAATATCCTTCTAATAAATTCACCCATCTATCTATGTTTTCTGCATCTATTTGGAGCTAGAATATGGGAATTTCGAAGTTAATTTGTACCTTAAAAGGGGTGGCACCTCCAAATTTGCCTTTAGATGAAAATGCATCATCGATGGGTAGGTGTCAAATGATTTTAAACAATTTATCCATCATCATGCTCCTATGTTTCTTGAGGGCCTCATCGAGCAATATTTTTATAGGATTTTCTGCTACCTACTCTTTATTTTCTTCCGCCAATGGGAGGTCGTTGGGGTTTGCTGTAATGCTAATCTTGTAAGGGTTCAACCATATAAACCCCTAACTCCTGATATATTTATCTCGTTTGGGGAATGCAAAGAAATATTGAGAAAGAGGAGACTTCTCTAATAGCACTGATCCAAACTTATGCAGGAATGCAATAAAATAGATAATAAACATAAACACAGAGTTGATGCAACATAAATAAAACTCATTTAATTAATATTAAATAACAAAAATATTATTATAGAGTTGGTGTATGGTTTCAACCTGTCATCCATGAAACTAATTAAGGTTGTGAGAGAATTCGTCAACCTGAAAGGCATGATGAGTCATTCAAAATGGCCCTCCATGGAATTGAAGGTAGAATTCCACACATTGGAGGGTTGGATTGGTACCTAGTGATACCTGGACATCAATTCAATGTTATTGAAATATATGGAACCCTTTAGTTTGTCTAACAGGTCATCAATTCGTGGGATCGGGTACCTTTTCTAGACAGTGATATTGGCCAGCACCCGATAGCCAATATAGAGTGTCCAAGTGCCATTCTTATTTTGTACCAACACAATTGGGCTCCCATAAGACGATTAACTCGGTTAGTTGTGCCCTTTCTACAGTAAATCCTATATGGGTCTCTTGATTTTTTTTCTCTCTAGAATAGAGGATCGATAGATTGGTCCATTAAGTAGCGACATGCCTGGGGTAGATCGATTGAGTGATTGAATTTACAATGAAGAGACACCCCTGCGGGCGGGGTTAATATGTCCCCATAATACTCCATGAACTTCTACATCTATTGTTTCCGTGAAGAGTATCCCTCTGTGGAGTTCATGGCCACAGTCTTCTTCCTGCCCTAAGGGCAGATCATAAGGAAAAAAAAATTCCCTATTTGGGAAATGAGCTTACAACATTTCTTTGCAGCAATAAAAGAGATGGAAGTAGGTGGTGCTACCTTCGTTATCCTGTACAAATTATTACCCTAATTGACAATAAATGTGCGAGGCCTATACTCAAACACAACATGTCACTTTCATAAGTATCGTTGGCTTAATAATACATCTCAAACCTCTATAGGAGAAACGTCACATAATAACTCATCCATGAAGGGTTTGATGCTATAGCGAGGGTGATAATGTTGGGTAAAACAAAGATCCAGTCCCTGGTGAAACCACTTGATGGTGTATGGTTGTGGGTGTGTTTTGGTCAGCAAGCCTAGACATTTCACCACCTCTTCCGAAATGAGGTTCCTTTGGCTCATGTTGTCAATAATGAACTGCAATGGGGTACCCTTCACCAACATCTAGGGATGGAATAGGTTCTCCCCCTCCTCTTGATCTTCGGGTTCCTCCTTTTGGATCTTGGTGATCAGAATGGTGGCACTAGGCTCTAAATATATAATCTTCTTCCATTTTTTATTTTCCTTGTGAGGTAATTACTCAGGCTCAGAACATGCATCTAATTCGGAAGCCTGCAACTCAACCACTAGTGACAGACTGGGCTGATACTCACTTTTGTTATGAAATATGCTCTTATGAAACTCACACCACTTCCCCATGTCTGTCTCTAACTTCTTGGTGTTTTTCTTCGTTTGTTGCTTGGTTGGGTTGTCATGGGCCTGCCCACCTTGCCATTGTACTTTTTTCTATAGCTTGGTGGCACCTTTCTCTAGATTCTAATTCGCAGATCCAAAGTCTCACTTATTCTATTTTAATTTTTTCTCAATCCTGGAAGCATGACTGTATTTTTCACTAAGGGGGGAGATGTCGAGGAACTCCATTTCCTCCTGGATGTATCTGTGCAAATATTTATAGTACTTAATAACAAAAAGTTTGTCTGAATATTTTATAGCCAACATTATGCGTAGGGTATGGAACATATTCATCAGCTCATGCACATATTGATCCCTTTTCTTCCACAACGTATTCCATTACTTATAATTTTCCTAATAGCTCCGCGTCGATTAATATTGTTCCTTAATTGCATCTCATAAATAACTCCCAGTTTGTGGAGCTGAGAACAAAGAGGATTCCCTGTCGTCCATTTTTTCATGCTAGGTTTCTCACTAGTCCTTGACATGCAGAGTGGATTTGAGGAGTGAAAATGTAATATTTTCCCTATTGGAGAAATCATGATCTGAGAAATATCCTTCTAATAGATTCAAACATCTATCACTGGTGTCTGCATCTATTTGGCACTAACATATGGGAATTTTGAATTTAACTTGTACCTTAAAATTAGTGGCACCTCCAAAGTGGATTTCAGATGAATTATGCGTGATTGATGGGCAGCCATCGAAGGATCTGTGAAAATTTATCCATCGTCATGATCCTTTGTTTCTTGAGGGCCTCCTCAAGAAATATTTTGATCATATTTCTTGATACCTCGTCTTTATTTTCTTTCGCCATGGGAGTTCATTGGGGTTTTCGAGGTTGATCTTGCAAAGGTTCGACGATATGAAGACCTAACTCCTTATATCATGATCTAATTGGGGAAATGCAATGAAATATTGAGAAAGAGAAGACATCTCTGATACCACTGATCCAGACTCACGCACGAACGTAATAGAATATGTAAATAAACATAAACACAAATATGCAACATAAATAAAACTTGATTTCATTAATATTAAATAGCTAAAATATGCTTACTGAATAATGGAAATAAACTACCTCGGGTTATGGTGTCTTATATATGAGAAGAGAGGTCATGGATACATGCCTCTCAATTGTGTTACAATGAAAATAAAGGGCGTTTTTATTATTGAACAACATGGGAAAATCCTAAAAAACCAACACCATAACCCCAGGATATGAAATGCTAAGATTTTGCGAACCGCGCTCGAGTTAGTTCAGCATCCAACTTCCCATGGTCGTAACTTGGTCATATTATTTCCTTTTGGTGCATACGATATATCCTCAAAACAATCACTCTAACTACTACAAGTTTTGTTGGATTCCCCTACCTAATGCTATCATCATGTTGCACACCTCAAAAAAATGCCATTTAGGGGGTCAAAACTACTCTAGAAGTTCAGGACCCAAAAAACAAGAAAAAAATTGTAAATGTTGCTATAAATAAGGAAACAGAAGAAACTTACTAGAGATATATTTGGAATAGATGTGTCGCCACCAATATCCACCTGGATCACTGCATGTAGAGAATCCGAGAAAATGGATCAAAAACAAACAATTTAAGAAGGGATAATAGTAAAGAGCTAATTGTTGGATGTAGTAGATATATTAGAGTAGAGAAGAAGAGAGTGGGTTATTATGAGTACGAGGTTGGGATTCCCATAGGAGAAGAATAAAGACATGTTATTTCAAGGAGGATGTTGGGACACCTTCAACCAACCAATCAAGTATTTGTGCAAGCTACCCTAGCACCTCTGCTAGTGGCCCCGAGAAAAATCTAGTTAACAAAGCCCCAAATCAAAATCAGCAAATTAAAAATGTGGAGAAATTTATGGCTGATAAAACTGATGTAAGTATGTCTAAAACTCAAGCACCTTTCAGTTTTGAAGGGAAATTGCAAAAATCAAAATAACCATCCCTCTCACTGAACTGGTAGCTCAGGATATGTACCGCTTCCAAGTCTTGAAAGTTTTAAACATAGGAAATGATATCAACACTCTAAATTTAATAGATGATAAACCAGAGTTGTTGTTCGGACCCGAAGTAGATGGAAAATACTAGGAAGGAACCATTCCCCCATTCTATGTTAGCCTAAACATTCACAACAAAATCCTACATATTGCCATGCTAGACTCTGGTGCCTCTCACAACCTCATGCTGAAGGTAGTGATGGAAATATTGGGCCTAGAAATAACCAGGCTTTACAAAGATCTGTATTCCTTTGATTCAAGCAGAGTTAGATGCTTAGGACTGATTAAAGACTCATGTGTCAATCTAGCACAGGTTCCTGCTAAGAGCCCGGTCATGGATATAGTCGTGGCTGACATTCCCCCCAAATATGGCATGCTCTTATCCCAATCTTGGGGAGCCAAACTTCTGGGGAACCTCCAACTTGACATGTCTTATGCTACCATCTCGATTTTTAACCAAAAAAGAAGATTATACTAGGAATCTCACATGAATTATATGGTAAGTAGCATAGATAGACCCAATAACACCCCTATCTACTTCATTCATTCAGATTTGGACTCATTTATCTTGTATAATGAGAATGACCTTGAGGAACCAGTAAATGAAGATTGTGAAGAAATAGGCACATTACAACAAACAGATCAATTCCTCTATGATGAGTTCGACAGTAAAAAATATCACGATCCTGAAACACAACAAGACAATAAAACTAAAATTGATTTCCTACAAAGTGCAAATGAAATGTCGGAAACAAAAATCAGTTTAGAAAAGGAGATGGGTTGCTTAAAAGAAAAAAAAATCACAAGAATGCAACCTCTTCCTTTTTCTCATCCGGAAAAAATTAAACACCCCCACAAAACACAAATCTTTGGGAATCTAGAACAAGACAGTCTGATGTTTCTACCTTACCTAGATATTTCATCATCTAAGAAATTTTCCTTTCGAGAACAATTACCAATTTTCACAAATATTTTTACAAATCCCAAAGAAATTTTTGTTGGACTTGGTATAGAGGAAGATAGCATGGGTAAACTTAAGGAGCCTTGAAATATTGAGTTGTCTAAAATATTATCATTGCACATAAAACTAAGAAAATCGAGACTGTGCATAATTATCCAAAACACTAGTATATGTCGGGAAACTAGTCCAAAACCCTGTAACACAGCCATTGATCTAAAAAACCCTCCTTTAAAAAAGAATAAAAAAGGTTTCAAGCAGTTGAGTTCACTAAGAAAGAAGGCAAAAGGACATAGGTTTTTTATAGATTTTAGGTACCAGGAGGAACCCATCCAAAGGAACAAATATCCTTTTTTCAAAACAGATCATGATTCACAGAAGCTAGGAGTTTCTACTCATATGTATTTGCATAATAATTTTTCAGGTTACCATCAGATGATACCACTTCAAAACAATTAGCTCAAATATTTTTTCAAATTCATAAAAAACAACTTCAAGTTTAAACCGATGCTTCCCGATCTAAAGAACACTGGAGACACCTTCCAAAGAACTATGTTTCCAGTTTTAAATTTCTTCACTATGGTTTACCTTGATGACATCATCATTTGTTTCAAAAATGATAAAGAATACCTGTTCTACCTAAAGAAAATCTGTAACAGAAACAGGCATGAGAATCAAGAGTATAAAGAGAAGCATCAAGCAAAAAATGAGTTATTTAAAGATTTCTGGAAAAATCTTTATGCCATGTTTGCAAGTGAAAACAACTATGATATTTTTTCCCAAAAACTGAATGGACAAAGAGTATCAAGAGATACTTTTGAAGACAGGATGCTCAAGTATCATTGTTGCAAAGATTCCTAGCTTTAATTTTTACTCATTGTACATACCATAGTTTGAAGAAAAAAGTAAAAAAGAGAGATAACACAAAAACATAAGAAAAGTAGAAAAGGAGGGAAGATTCTAAAAAAGGTACATCCCCATACCCAAAAAATAGCAATACTGAAAGTGTGCAAGTCTAAATGCCACTACTAGTGCAAAATGATGTCTTGTTCAACTATCTAGCCTAATCATAGCTGGACATGTTTTAAATTTATTGTTGATAAGTTAGTGAGAATAATGCTGGTCAAATTATTCAAACTTGACTTGTCAAAGAAAATAGATTAGGAGATAAGATACTAGTTCCACATGCACAAAACAGAACCAAAGAGGAAAATAGGGATGAATAGCAAACTATTTATCATAGACCTGATTTTTCTAAATCTCATTTTGTACAAAAATAAACTTTTGTGTGCAGCTTGTTGTTATGCCACAAACACATGATAAATCAGACTGTCTAATCCTGAGTTGGTCATGTTTTCAATTTCATGTTTTTAATCTAGTGAATGAAATCTTGTCAAACAGCTTAACCTTGACAGTTGAATAGTAGAGGTAGAGAATCAAAGGAGTTCATCAGCTTAATTTGAACTCCCAGAAGATATAAGCGTAGAAGTAGATAGTTTTTTTTTCTCTTTCAAAATAAAATGTCAATGGGCATACTAGTTCAAGTGCACCCGAAGAAGAAAAAATGTTAGGAAAAGTAGTTTGGGTAGGTAAAGGTGAATTCAAGAATTCTATAGGAAATTCATGGATGGTTTCATCCAGATCACAAAGTCTAGGAAAGCACACTATGTTCATCCAATTAGCCTGGTCAAGCATATTATCATGAATCATGCCCGTATACAAATTTATTCCAATGAACTTTCAAAGCTGGAGATTTTGACAGTTGAGCCAATCTTCCACTACAATCCTGAGAAAATATTGCAGAATTAGTGAGAACTAAAAAACCTAGACTTTCAGCATACATAAACAAGAAGAGAATATTCATAACTTCGTGGACTAGAAATGGATTGGCAGAAGACTAAGGGGAATTTTAAATGGGGAAAGCAACAAATCTTTAGGATTTTTTGGAGAAAGTAGAAAAGAAGAGGGGCATGAGGGAGAGGAAGACAATTATGGTAAGGTCATATTTACTTGTAAACTCTAGCTATTACAGATATTTCCCAGATCTCAATAACAATAAAAAAGTCACAACTTTTACAGAGAATTCCTCCAGCCCTTCCAATGCAATCTTCTCCAATTTTTAGGCAGCACAGTCCAAAGGAGACCCAGTCGCTTCATAAAAAACAAAACAAAGTAGCCCAATCTCCGGTGTCCGCTAAAATCTCAGCCTCTACCACAAAGGGAAAATCCACCAATTTCATTGAAAAATGTGGTACATTTGGAGCAGATGTGCAGTGCCCCCTCTACACCATTACACTCTTAAACCAATTTTTTCTACAACTTCTTGATAATAACATGTGCATTACAACTCATACTCCTTATCCAGTTTTTTCTACAACTTCTTGCTAATAACATGTGCATTACAACTCATGCCCCTTATCCAATTTTTTCTACAACAATTTCTTGATAATAACATGTGGCATTACAACTCAAGTCCAAGATCGACGCTACCGCCACATCACTTGCAGACTACCCTTCCCTTTTCACATTTATGCGTGTAGAAGAGTCAAGGCCCTAGTCTAACCTTTTGCTATACACAGTTGGTCTTGAATGATAAGGCATGCTGTCTACATTCATTGTGGGCAACAACTGAGATATTGGCCTTAAATTGTTTCCACTTTAACCAAATGTTATACCTTGGGTGCAATTGGATTACTATTTGCAGGTTTAGGTGGGGCTGAAAAATGCTACCAACACAATATTTTTCCAAACAATAGTCAGCTATTCTAAAGCGTAAGCTTCCTAAACAAACTTATCCCATAAACCGCAGCTACACTGAGCATGACATGACTAATATTCCCAATACTCCCTTAAGAAAGGTGATACCATGACTCTCTCAAGTATAATTCGTGTATTCTGCTATAGACTCATAATATGGGTTATAAAAGACCACTAAGATTTGAAATTTGGAATTATCATCTGACATTCTAAGCTCAACTTTTCTACATCCTCCCACCTGCCAGCAACGGCATATATATTAGAAAGTAGTATATATGGTTTTGCATTTTCTAGTTCCAACATGAAAATTAAATATGTTGCACGTTCTCCCAGCCAAATTTTTCCATGAATTCTGCACGCACCAAGCAGTGCCAACCACATAATAGCATCAGGTCACATTTCATCTTGTTAAAGAATTCTTCTACTTCATCCAGGCATGCATAGTGACCAAGAAGATCAATCATTCAGGAATAGTGCTATGCTCTTGGTGTTAGACAATGATCTCGACTCATGGAATTATAATATTGATAACCTTATACATGCAGAGAGAACACTAATGAAAGTGACCTGGTTTGGCTTCATGTTAGAACATAAAATTTCTTCATATAGTTGGAGTGTTTCCCTGCAATACCCATTCTGAGAAAATCCTGCAAGAATAGCATTCCATGAAATCAAATTCCGCTCAAGAATTTTTTTGAACACGTGGAGTGCACTCTCTATGCTTCCACATTTGGAATAAATATCAATGAGAGCACTTCCAGCAAAGACATTTTTTACAAACCCAGTTTTAAAAGTATGGGTTTGAACCTGCTTGCCCAGTTCCAAAGCAGCTATAGTGGCAATGACTCTAAGAATGCTTGCAAAGGTGACCTGGTCTAGTTTAGCGCCTCTCCTTTGCACTTTTTGAAATTATTTCAAGGCATCCTCACTATGTCCTTTTTGTGCCTAGCCTGCTATCATTGCACTCCATGAGATGACATTATGATTAGATCTTCTCTCAAATATTGAGCGTGCTTCATCTAAGTCCCCACATTTGGCATACATATCAACCAGAGAATTTCCCACAAAGACACTAGAATCAAATCTTGTTTTGATGATTTGGGAATGAATTAGTTTCCCCTGTCTGAGAGATTGAAAATTAGCACATGCACTAATAACACTTGCCAATGTGAAGTCGATATGCTTCATGCCTTCTCCTAGCATTTGTTGAAATAACTTCAGGGCATTCTCTCTGTTCCCTTGTTGGGCATATCCCGTGATCATTGCATTCCATGAAATTCCATCCTGTTTAGGAATTTCAACGAATAATTTGTTTGCATTGTTAATGCTCCCACATTTTTCATACATATCAACAAGGGAATTCCCCACAAATACATTTGACTCATATCCATTTAGAATGACATGAGCATGGATTTGTTTGCCCCTATTTACAGCTAGTAGGCTGGCACATGCATTGAGAACCCCTGCAAAGGTAAACTCAGATACATCTAGCCCTTTATTTTGCAATTGGTTATAAAGGTTCAAGGCATCTTCCCCGCGTTGGTGCCAAGCATATCCAGCAATAAAGGCACTAAATGAAACATCATCTTTCTCTGGAATTGTGTCGAACATGAGTTGTGCATCCTCCATATCTCCACATTTTTCATACATATCAAAAATAGTATTCTGTATTAATACATTTTATTCATATCCAACTTGGATAATTTGACCATGAATCTGCTTACAATATTCCATATTTCCAAGGCTGGAGAAAGTGTTAAGAACAATGGAGAAAGGGATCTGGTCTTTGTTTACTCCTTCCCCTTTCATTTGGTGAAACAATTCAATGGCCTCCTCACCCCATCCATTCTGTGCATTTCCTCCGATCATTAGAGTCCATGACACTGGCATACCAACCACAGTCCACAATTTGACCCTGTAGTCAACTGGTCTTCTTGAAATGTTGCATTGTCCTCAGTCAGCCTTTCCTTTGTTAAATCTTGATACATCTCCTGTAACAAACATTCTCTTGCAAACTTTCATGTTCCACATTCATTCAATCAGTGAATGCCATTCCGATAACCCTCCAACTTTCCAACCCAGAAAATGGAAATGGGGGATGAATGCAACCCAAAACCCTCCATTCCAAAGCGAATGCCATTCCAAAACACTCCAACCCAGTAAATCAGCTCCATTGCCCTCATCATCGACATAAACAAATTTGGGGGTGAATGCCATTCTATAACTCTCCAACCTAATAAATTGGCTCCATTTCCCTCATCATCGACGTACACTGGGGGTGAATGACATTCCAAAACCCTCCTACAAAATAAATCGGGGGTGAATGCAACCGAAAATAGACCAAACCAGTAAATTGGGAGGCAAATCTAGACTTTCACGTTTTATGCGCTCCTATTTTATTGGGCTAAAACATAAAAATTAATTATTTTTAAAATAATTTTGGGGCTAACTATACAAAAAGTACAAAAAGGGTTTTATATAAAAAAAATTCCCCTTCAAAATCTAAAACCCCTTAAATTTCGGCCTTGGGCTAAAATTCGCCCCTAAAATTTTCCCTGGGTTGATCTAGCAAATCATGAAATAAGAAATAATGGGATGTAGATGGTAGAGGTTGAAAATTATCCCTTGGGGAAATTATGTTTTCGATTGGATCATATTAAAGATTAGGATTATGTGCATTAATGTGATCTTGAAAACTAAGGGATCAAATTTTACTTCAGGATCCATGTAATTGCTAAACCATTCCAATTTCTCCTCAATAGGATACAAATAACAGGAAATGGGTGAAGGTTGAATGGAAAAATCAACATTTTGATTTTCATATTTCCCAAATTCAACATTATCATGAGGAGGCACCCAAATCGTTACTGGAAAATGAGCACAAGGAAAAAAAGGACTAGCAATTTCTTCCTCACAAATTTAGGGTGTCTCATGATCACCATAAGTTGGAAGAGGGGAATCATCGAGGGGTTCAAATATAAATGATTTCACGGAGAGAATAACCAATATATACAACATTTCACTGATAAAATTATAATTGAAATATTCTACAGGAAAGTCATAGCAAAGGTGAAGCAACCAATTAATATAATCCTCTATAGATTCACTAGATTTCATTCTTAGTAGATCAATCCTATCATATACATATTGATAATCATACTTGTTAAAGGCTTAGTGAAGCTCCTTGATTGATCAAATGAATGCATAGAAGTGGTTGGAAAAGTATGACACCATTTCTTAAATCGACCTTCAAGAGTGAGGGTGAATAATATAAAAACAACATCGTCATCATCAATTTCATGAGACTTAGAGAAACCAAGAAAATCATATATATGTTTTTTTATGAATCTACCACTCTCACCATCAAACTTGAATTGAGACAAGTCATGAAACTATTCCACAGGGATTAAAATTTTACTAGGAGATAGGTTAGAAAAAAATTCCAGAATTATGATTTGGGAAAGAGCCATTTAAGATGAGATATTCAAAATAGTATCAACAGGAAAAACTTTTCATTTCTCCCTCCTTCTAGTGCCAACTGTTGACAGTACTAAAAATCTGTCAACCAAGGGGGTCTCCCTGATGTGAATTCCCAATTAGACCTCACACTGTTTGGAGTAGGAGCCCCAATCAAAAATACAGTCGGTTGCCATTGTCTTGAGACATACAATTGTGATTTATATAAGGTACTTTCATGGCAAGGAGAAATAAAGTAAGCCTATTCTAAAAGAGACACATAAGAACATAAGAGGATTGTTAGTTAACTTGCAAAGTAGTTCACAAGACAACCACGATCATAAATCCAAATACACCATACCTTCAACAATATAGGTATCAAATCAACCAAAATAATTCAATTTCCTTAGTACATATGAACAAAACATATACCACAAACATTCAAAGAATATTCCATGATATTCACGTTACATGCATGAAAATGTGTTGGCTCATTTAGATTCAAATATTAAGTGGAAGTGTCAATATATACAAGTACAATGTTGCCATGCTAGCCCCAATAGTGGAACATTTAGTCATCACCTGCTCCTCCAAATAAATATATTCTCTCCTATGTCATTGTTATATAAGCCATGGTGGGAAGTTCAAGTCCCAAAAGTCCTTTTGCTTGAGTTATGAGGGTGTATTTATAGCGAATGAGGTGAATCTCCACCTCCCATGTGATTCTTGACTCCCCTCATGTCTCTTTAGCTTCTACAATGACTTTTTGAATTCTTACATGAACTTTGAGCTCCTATATGACTTTAGAAATTTCTAGTGACTCTTCATATTCCATGTGGGTCCCTTGGTCTTCCACACTTTTTTATATTTTCTCATTTTGGAGAATTACATAATTACATTCCATAAATGATGTGGCAAGACATTATGACACATGTGACTCTTGAGATGACTCTTGAAAATGTTGACATGGAACTTCATGATGATGTGGCATTTCCAAGTTGCCATTTTTGCTAATTTCTTTGCATCTCCATGATGGATCTTGCATGTATTTCATCTTCATCCTCCAAGGGCATGATTAATATGGAGTCTTCATGCGATCCTGAACTTTGATGTTTTATGGTAAGATAGTGTCCCTTCATCTTCTAATCGATGAATTTTTCATGGTTCCAACTTCATAAGTTTGTTCTATCATGATATCCTTCTCTTCCTCTCTGAGCATCATCCTTTCATGTCAATATGTAGTACCCACAATTGGAATCCACTCATGACAAGACAACATCAATATGGAAATATGAAAATGGCTGATTGGGTTGGGACTATGGAATGGATAGGGAGGAATACCCATGGATTGTGTAGTGTGTAGTTCTAGGGGCCAAGAGTGATGGATTGGAGCTTGAGATTGTGCAATGCACAATTCTAGAGGTTAGGGAAATATGATTGTGAAATTGAGGAGCTCAATGAAGCAGTATTGAGCCTTGAAATTTCCTATTGTGTAGTACAAGAGAGAGAGAGAGGTGAGGGTATTACGCAGTTGCACAACTCATGTTGAAATGGCAACAAGAAATGGCACACCAAGGGGGCTTCTGATTTAATTTTCCCTTGAATAAATTGTAATTCCACATCACATGACATCTTGTATGAGTTAACTGAGTTAGTAAGAATTATTTAGATTAGTCAATTCGATTTGAGGGCCAAATGAGAGGCATGTAGGTGTCTCCTAATTTTTAGGAGCGCTAGTTGAGTTATTTGAGTTGTAATTAGTTAACTCAATTATTTGAGTTAAAATTAGTTTAACTAGTTCTAACTGAGAGATGAGCTAGTGATAGGTCTATTGAATTAAATATGATTTAATTCACAAGTAGTGATTAATTAGTTAACTAATAATTCACTATAAATAGTTGTTTCATGCCAGTTCTAAGGAAGGCCTAGTTGATATTGGAGTTAAAGGGAAGAGAACTACTAGTTGTATAATTAGAAAATTGTACAGGTCATGCATGAGGTCATCATGAAGCCTTGTATGTATTGTGCAATCTATTGACGGGAATTTCCTAATTAATAGGGGATAAACTAGCCAAGGAATGCATAAGCAAGGATGGTGAGGCAGGGGAAAGAAAATGGTTAAATGTTGGACCAAAATTTCTTAGATTAGAGTGAGATAGTCAGCAGAGTGTAGATGTTTCTCAGGAAGAGAAATAAAATTGTATTTTTTCATGTTCTTTACTTTATGCAACATACATATAGCAGTATTTTTACCTGAGGTATTCCCCAGATAAATTTTGTGTTGTGTGATTGATAATTCTTTCTCTTACTTGTTTATGTGATTGTGCGATCGAAATTGGTTTCCGCAATTTTTAGAATCGATTCAGTATTTTTTTTTAGTACAATACAATATCAATTGAATTTATTTGGATATTTCGACATGGTATCAAAGCAGGAATCACAATAAAAGAGAAGAACCAGAGCTTGTTTTGAATAGGCACATTAAATTTGCATATTTATTGCTTCAGGAATGACAACAGATCAAGATGTCTTTCACTGGCTTAAGACTTGAACATACCCTCGAAGGAAATTTGAACTACATATCATGGAAGGACAGGATGAAGGTAGTGCTAGAGGAAAATGGATTGAAGGCATTCATAGACATTGATATTCCCCAACCCACAGTAGCATATGTGCAACTTCTTGATGCATGGAAGAAGAATGTAGCAAAGGCGAGAAGGATTTTGTTACAAGGAGTTCAAGATCATATTGTCTCGAATCTCCAGGGAAAGGAAACTCCGTATGCTATGTGGAAGGACTTAATATATATTTTTTAGAATAACAGTGACCACAGGAAGTTGGAACTGAAGGAAAAGCTCAGAAATATCAATATGGAGAAGGGTGACACGATCCCAAAATACTTGACGAAGTTCACACAATGTCGAGATGAGCTTGGAAGTGTTGGGGTAAAAATTTCCTAGGATGATTTGGTGAGCCTAGAACTTCTAGGCATTCCCAAGAGCTAGAAGAGCTACCAGGACTCGGTGAATGGGAGGTAGAAGATACCAGAGTGGGAGAGATCATGGTTTGACTTAGTACAAGAATAAATTCGACGGAATACTAGAGAGGGATCCTCATCAAAGAATGAGGATCCCCATTGTAACAAAATTCTAACTACCTAGTAAACCTTCTTTAGTGAGGCCACATTACATTTAGTCAATGCTAATTATTGTAATGGACATTTTCTAATAGTGATCATATTCAAAATAACATTAAGTTTCCACTTCAATTATTGTGACAACCTCTTTGTCAAACCCTCTTGTAAATATTTTATTAACTCCAATTTTTGTAATTATTGTGGAAATGTAAAAAAATTGACTGGCTAAATGTAAACACATTAACTGGATAAGGAAGCAAACATGGATTCTTAGGACTAAGAAAGGAATATTTTCTTATAAACCCAAGACTTACATTTATTTCATCACCTATTAATCCTTTTTGTTTTAATAGCATTTTTGTGCATCCATTTACTGAGGAGAATGGTCCTCCTCATTAGAGGATGATTCCATAGACTCACCCTCATATTTTTCGTTGGTAGTGTCATTATGCAAGAGGATTTGAGGAAGAAAGGTCCTGACGAGTCTCCATCCATGCACATTACGAGGATAATTTCAGTGGAACAAGGTGTGAACGGAGTAGAAGAACACAGGGATAAATTTAGCAGTTATCGAGGGTATGCTTGTAAGACTTGATTTTCCTCTAACTCATGTTTCATGTTAAATGGATGGATTTTTTGTGATGTTTTTAAGGTCGTGTTTATGCTTGTATGTTTATTTATTGATGCATGTGCATATTCTTATATGTTGTTTTACTGAGTATAGTGTGTGTACATGTATGTTTCCCTACTGGGACCTATGCGTGTGTCTATGTGTTGGTTTCCAGAGAGTGTAATGTTCCAAAATTTTCATGAAGAAAATTGTAACATTAATTTTTGCTTATTTCATCTAGGAGGTGAATAAAATGGGTAAAAGGCACATGAGTAGGAATAAGATCCTTCATAATGAGAAAAGGATCATTTGAGCAGCTTATTTTTCACCTTCCAGTGTGAAAATGGGAAATTTTCATGAGGACAAGGTCAAGTTTGACCAAATTCAACAGTGCTGCCTAAGAGGTGTAGCTTGCTTGAGAAGACAACGCAGTTTTGGAGGGAGAAAGATTATTTGTGGAAGAAACCCTAATGTGTGGGGTCCAGGGCAAAGAGGCATTCACTTGCATAAAAGGAGGAAGAGGAAGCCATAGTGAGACATCTTGGAGCATATGATTTTAGTCTGAAGACTATTTTGCATACTCCAGCTGTTTAGCTGAGTTGTAGTGCTGCTTAGCACGAGGGATTCCTATTTAGGATTTCCTCTCCTTCTTGAGAGGCCTATTGAAGGATTGCACTTCATCTTCTCCACATCTTGGCTCAAGGCCAAAGCCACTACCATCAGTCACTTCGTTATTTCTGCTGAATTATAACGTAGTGTTGCTCGGTGTTGTAGTGGAGGGTTCCACAACACCTTTCCTTGGCTTATCTTTTAGAGGAGGGAGTTCCCATTTCTCCGGGAGGTCAATGAAGGAGGTTTTTGAGCTGATTGTACATCTTTAGCACCAGGCCAAACATTCTCTATCTCCTACAGCGTAGTCCAGTTCCTTGACTGCGTTATTTCTGAGCATCATTTGCAGTAGGGGTTGCACCACTACTTTGGAGGGAAAGATCTTCAGGGATTGGATCAGCCTTTTACCTGAGAGATCCATTGGATGAGATCTATGCATCATATGCAACATCATCAGCTATCTTCATCCATTTCTATTTTTTGAGTTACAACTGCTGCCCAACAACTGCTGCCCCTTATCATCCCCCCCCTTTATGATTGGTCTAAAGGGAGACCCCCTTGGTTGAAGGATTTAGAGCACCATCAAAGCCTTCTAAGGGGGTACTCTCATAATGACTTAGACTCCAAAAAAATAGAATTCCATGACATCATCACATAAGATGAGCCAGTTATATCACTATATGCCTTGGCTGTAATTTTTTCACCCCAAACTCTCAAAATCCGTGGGTTCTTTAAACATCGCCCAGTAATGGTGTTGATTGATAGTGGAAGTGCTCCATAAGTTTTTCCATAAGCACATAGCTGACCCAGTCCATTTTTTTATAAGGGTGGTATCTAATTTCCATGTACTTATCGTTGATAGGGGAACCATGAAATGTGAAGGGCATTGTGAAAACATTAAGCTACAAATGGGGTATTTGCACCTTAAAACTCACATGTTTTCCTTTGAAATGGGTGGATGTGACATTGTCCTTAGGGCAGAATAGCTTTGCACACTAGGCCCTATCACAATGGATTTCTAGGAGTTATATATGAGCTTTAAGCAGGAAAGGCCACACTCATACACTACAGGACTCTAGGCAGGTGCCCCTACTATCATCAACTCAAATTGAATGCAAAATCCGTTAAAAAGGGTCATCATAGGGTAGTAGCCCAATTTAATTCCATACAAGTCAGTGACTCCACTCGGCCCCCTATTCATCCAGATATGAAATAGGTCTTAGATTGCCACCAACAGGTCTTTGATAAACCCATGGAACTCCCACCTTCTCGGGGTGAGCATGATCAGAGAATTCCTCTGGTCTTGAGGGCTCAACCACCGAATATCCACCCATATTGCTATCCTTTTGCCCAAAATAATGAAATTGAAAAAATCATCAAGGATTTCCTTGAAGCCGGCGTTATTCATCCCAACACCAACCCTTATTCATCTCTTGTGTTCATGGAAGAAGGACGGAGAATGGCGCGTGTGTCCTAACTTTCGGGAAATTAATAAGCTCAATATCAAGGATAAATTCCATATTGCAGTAGTGGATGATTTTCTTGATCAACTACATGGTGCTAAATTATTTACCAAGCTCGACCTTCACTTAGGCTATCATCAAATCCGCATGAAGGAAGTCGACGTCCCCAAAACAACTTTCGGAACTCATAAAGGCCATTATGAATTCTTGTTCATGCCATTTGGTATCTATAATACTCCCTCCACATTTCAGAGCCTCATGAACCACCTTCTGAAACCTTATCTCAGAAAATTTGTCCTAGTACTTTTCGATGACATTCTCATCTACAACATCATCTGGGATAATCACATTCAACATGTTGACCAAATACTACAATTGCTCCAGTATCATAAATTATTCGTCAAAATATCTAATTGCTCCTTTGGCATGGAATAATTTCAGTATTTGAGACACATTGACGTGGGCTGTGACGGAGTAAGGGTTGATCCAAAGAAGATTCAGGCAATGTAGGATTGGCCCCAACCAAAAAAATTGAAGAGTTTGAGGGGATTGTTTAGTCTCACAGGTTATTACCACAAATTTGTCAGCAATTATGGACGCATTGCACGTCCCCTCACTAATATTCTGAAGAAAAACTCATTCTTATGGACTAATACAATGCAACATGATTTCTTGGCCCTCAAACAAGCCATGTGCCCCACTCCCGTATTGGCCTTGCTCGACTTCACCAAATATTTTGTAATTGAATGTGATGCTTCAAGTGTTGGCATTGGTGCAATATTAATGCATGAAGGTAGAAAATTGGCCGTCACCAGTCAACAACTCATTGGAAAACATTCGGTAAATCCACATAAGAGAAAGAAATGATGGCCATATTACATCCAGTAGACACTTGTCACCCATACTTATTGGGGAGACGATTCCAAATCCGTACTGACCATCATAGTTTGAAATATTTTCTAGAACAACACCTATCCTCACTACAACAAAATAAATGGTTGGAAAATTATGTTTTGATGTTATTATGAAATCATTTACAAAAAGGGACGTGATATTGTAGTAGATGATTCCTTATCATGCCAATTTGAGGATGAGGGCACCCTTTTATCACTCTCTCTACCCCGACCAGATTGGATTGAAGAAGCCTGCCATGAATGGTTCTACCATGCCTCCATATCCCAACACATTAATAACTTGAGAGAAGATCCCCATCCCTCAAAAAAATACTCTTGGCAATATGAGGTTCTTCATTACAAGGATCAGATAGTGCTTTCCCCAACCTCAGCTCTTAAAACCCGCATCTTGGCAGAGCTGCATTCCTCTCTAATTGCCAGACATTCAGGACTTTAGAAGACTTATACATGTGCGTGCCACTCTTTCTTTTAAACTGGCATGAAAAATCACATTCTTGCTTTTATTTTTGAATGTGATGTATGCCAGTGCAACAAAGGGGAATCAATCAAGCAACTAGGCACCTTACAACCTTTACCACTCCCTGCTTCCAAGGCCAATAGGTGTGTTCACAGCTATAGAATAACACTGTCATTCCATTATATGTGCTTACATTTGTTGCAGTCCCTCATCGGGCACTTATAGAGGACATCTAGTAGTGGGAGATTTGTTTAACCACTCTAGAGGGATTTATTTGGAGCCATCTCTTGGATTTAGGCCTTAGATACATTTATCTAAGGGATCCAGGTCCTGGTTTCAATTCCTATAGTAGCCGTTACTGGAAAATGCATTTTCTAGTCATGCCTTGCTAGCTGTTCTAGATTTGGGATATTACAGAGAGAGTTCGATGGAGTTGCAATTCTCATGTGCTTTCTGGGTTGATAAAACTGTGAGGGTTTGATCGTTCATAAAAAACATTAGCATTGGATTTCCTTGGGAATTATAAAGCACTAAGAAACTTGTTGGGTTGAAAAACAACTGGTTAGGTTGAGGCACCCGATTACTAGTTGGGACTAATAAACACTAGTGTAGCCTTAAGGTTGATATCGCTGGTGCTAGAACCCACTAATAAAATACTTAGATAGGTGTGCTCTTGTCCCTATAGTAGCTAATCCATTTGATAAGTCTCCCATTATACGTACACATCCTTCTTTAGAAATGAAATGAGACTCTTTAGGCTCAACTTGAACCCTTGTGGTTGTTGTGTGGTTGGTTGAGGGTTACAACTGAGAGTTGTTGGGAATCACCTGAGAAATGGACTATGCCTCTTATCACGAGGTGATTGGTTGAGAAATCCTGATCAATTTTCCTCCTCATAATTTGAATTTGGCTTGGGGATGGTTGACTGTAAGAAAGAATAACAGTTCAGTTAGCCTACAATTGGGTGGAGAGTTGAATTCCATTCCTCAGTTTCGGCCATCAAGTTTTTAAGATAAGTGTTTACTTGTATTGTCATATTTATTAGTGTAATGTGAATGCTTTCGCTAGTGAATATATATAGAATAAAAAATCATATCATTCATCGAAATACATAGGAATCATGCATTCCTCACCATTAATACATGTTATATATATATATATATATATATATATATATATATATATATATATATATATATAACATGTATTAATGGTGAGGAATGCATGATTCCTATGTATTTCGATGAATGATATGATTTTTTATTCTCACGACATAAGGGATTGAGGATCCATGTTTCATTCTTATGCTCTTGGTGATTCCATGATTGCTTTCTCATTTGAGATTCCAATTTGTTACTGTGGTGGATGAAATTCCATGGCCTGCGAATTATGATTTAATAAAGAATCTATATGAAGGTTGATAGGGCCTAAGAATAACAATGGGGAATTGGTGTAATATTCGATTGAGGTTGGTTGGGCGTAAGTCCCATGAGAAGAGGGAATGGAGGAGTGAAATCCATGCAGGAGAGGCAATGAGAATTGGAGTTAGGTTGTTCCTGTAGCAAGAAGGATAAAATATACTAAGTGTAATGGGGCACTTGATGAGTATCTTTACCGTTTCTTGACGCCTAGATTCATGTCACACCATGAGCCCTTTGTGGGTTAGTAATTCATTTTGTATGGTTTGTAACAAGGACCATGAGGTGGAAACCCATTTTTTTATATGACATGGATATTTTTTTGCACCATGCCCAGTCTAGGTGGTGAGCCTTTCTTTGTGTGTTCAGACATGAGTGGGGTAGAGCACCACAACATGGAGTCTTTGAATGGGGGACCCATGGTGGGTTCCTGGAAATCATTATAGTAGGTGAAGTGTTGACTAGCAAGAGGAGTCGGGGTCCTGGTAGGGCCTAGTAGAAATTCCACATGGTAATATGACATGGATGGGGAGATGACATGGCATGCCAGAGTGTAACAAGAGGTAGTGCATATGGCCTTTTGGATGGCCATGTGGCATGTTTTATGTACAACACATGACACCTCCACAAGAGGCCATGTGGGCAAGTTATTCTAGCATGACATCATCATAGATCATGGATCATGAATGGTTTTATAAGAATGTTCCATGGAGGATCATGAAGGAACTTGAGGGGAAAAATCATTGTCGCACCACGAAAGACATGGTAAGGGGTGGAAATCCTTTAAGTACCCTAGAATGGAGGATAGGAAGTCTCAAATAGCTTCTTAGCATTACAACAGAAAGGCATTGTGAATAGAGAAGGAAGGGAAAGGACTTCATGCCAAAATAATGAAAAAAGGCAAAACCAATAATATTTGATGGAGAAGTGAAGAAATTTGAGGAAGCAAAGGCATGGCTTCTTGGGATGAAAAAAAAATTCAGGGTCCATAGCTACACTGAAAATATGAAGGAAATAGTAGCCACCTTCAGCCTAAGAGGAAAGGCTGACATCTCGAGGGAATATTTGAAGAATTTGAAGAATATTAAATAAGAATAGATATCATGGAGGAGATTTGAAAGATACTTCTAGGATAAGTAAATGTCTTAAAGGTACTATGAAATAAATGCCAAGGAATTTTATAAACTCAATATGGGAAAATTGTCAATTGATGAGTATACAACCAAATTTTTAGAGTTGTTGAGGTATGTGGCCTACCTCAAGGATGAGAAACTAAATATTCATAGGTATCTCAATGGTTTTCCATAATCATTTAGGGACAAAATAGAGTTTGACGAGCCAAAAACTATAAAGGATGTTATCAGGAAACTGAAGCACTGTTATGAGCAATCCAAGCACAAGTTTGAATACAAGGTTGATTGGAAAGGAAAGGGAAAGCCCAGTTTTAAGGGAAAGCGGTAGAAAATTTCAAAATTCCAGTATGGTGGAAGTGTGAGGACCGTCACTACGATTAGTGGTGACCATCCCTTTAAGCCTTATAGAGAAGAAGTGGATGGGTTTGGAAGAAAATTCATAGAGTGTTGAAATTATGGGGAAGGCAACTTGAGGAGGTATTTCTCTGAACTCCAAAATAAATTCCCAAAGCTATACAATGTATAGGAAGCCAAGATAGTAAATTACGTAACACAAAGTGTTCCATGCATATATGCAACATTAGAAAATAGAAAGGATGATCACCAATCCTTAGTGATAGAAATTAAAGGTATGGTCAACAACTAGCTTGTTTCAATTTTTATTGATACTGGCTCAAATTTTTAGTTATGTTAGTCCCATCATTGTAGAGAAGTGTGCACCATAGATGGTTATCAAGTAAGAGACAAATGGATTCCTCTCTTTTGTCTAAATCTGTCATGTTCAAAGACTAGTTAACACGATCACTTCAAAGTTTTTTATATGCATCACTCATATTCATGTGAATACTTTATCATATTGCGCATAACCATACAAATAACTTGACAGCCATACCATTCTTTCATCGTAGACTATGAACTAATAGGCTCTATGATAATTTGGAAACATGTTGAAAAAACCCAACCTGAAATTGTGCTGGGACACGGTGTCGATCATGCTAGAGTTTCTATTTGGCCTGAACCTATTCAAGGGCGCACTGCACCTATTGATGGAGCTGTGATATTTTCTCCTGGAAATGATAAGCATGCTCCTATTCTTTTTGCTGACGAGGGGAATTTTCAGATGGAAGTGCTATAGGCAACTCATATGGAGCAACTTGTTTCAAACATAAAAAGGGGAATATCCCGTGGAACTATGGACAACCTGGTTATAACTATGCTTAAAAAATGTAGGTCATTATCCCTTTGTTTATGCTTGTAGTAGAACATATGAAGGGCATGAATGAGGGTGCAGTTCACCACTTCGGTTTGTCCATAGGTCCAGGGATGAAAGGCACTGGACTATTGTAGTTGACAACCTAGAAAATGCCAAAGAGTCTTCCAAAAATGACCGAAGAACTAAGAACCGTGATCAGAAATGATGGCAAGGGAGAGTCCAAAATGAGCCCAAACCTGAGTGAAAAAGAGGTCATCATCTTACTCAGCGATGACTTCTTTGGTACAGAGAAGAAACATGAAAATGATGAACGCACAAAGTCTTACTTGCGGGAGGGTTCTTAAAGAAATAATCATAAGCTCGTATCCACTGCTTTATAGATGTAATTACGTCTTTTTTTCAGAATCAATAAATAAGAGATGCATACATATAGTTCACGGTCCATTTGTTTACTTCATAATTTGGCAATGAGAAGATGCAGGAATCTTGCTCGGTAAATAATACAAGGTTGCCTCAGCTCTGTTACTCATCCCACGCTTGCAATTTCAGTGAAAATGGCTTACCATATGCACTCTTGGCCTCAGTAATGGTAGAGAGCTTAGGCTTCCAAGCTCGGCTTGCAGGCCTCACCAACTTCGCATAATCTTCCATCAACTGGTAACTGTCACAGAACCAGTTATTGAAAAGATAGAAACGTATTTAGGATATGTAATAGTTTTAGGATCATTAATAATAAACAAATACAAATTAGAACAAAAATTAGGTGTAGCATACTTTTTTGGTTTCCTTTTTTCTAGAATTAAACTCCTTACCAAACCATGTGGTTCTTCTTCTTTTAAATCATGTTCATATGTTGGGTCAGATTTCATCGTGTAACTCAAACCCTGCTACGTATGGTTCCTTTCCCTGGGTGGTACTTCATGTTTAACAATATCTTTGACCTCTCTAAAGGCAACATACTGGTTATAAACAACCTTCCTAGCTTATGGATTCCAAAGGTAAAATCTTTTAAACCAATGTTATAACTAATAAAGATGCATTTTTCAGCTTTATTGTCTAGTTTACTCTTTCTTTCATGTGGAATGTGTACATAAGCATCACAAATAACAACTCTGAGATGTTTAAGATATGGTTTCTTACTACTCCATGCCTCATTTGGATTCTTTTCAACCAATGCTGATGAGGGTGATCGCTTTACCAGGTAACATGCAATACCCACTACTGTTACCCATAATTTCAGTCTTAACTTTAAACCATTGAGCATGCTCCTTGCCTTTTCAATTAATGTCCTATCCACAATTTTCGTAGCCACATTTTTTTGAGTTGTGTATGGTGTTGTATTTTTCCCTTGTATGCCACATTGTTTATAAAATTCTACAAAATAATTCTTGTAGAATTCCCCATCATTGTCAACCCTCAACACCTTAATTTTCTTCTCTTTTGGATTCACCACGAGAGCCTTGAGTATTTTTAAATTTTCCTAAGACATTAGATTTATTTCAAGGGAATAAATCCATAGATTCCTTGAGAAATCATCTATCAGTGAGACACAATACATATTTTTTCCTAGTGATAGAACAAGAAAAATTCCAAACATGTCACTTTGAACTAACCACAAAATTCCTATAGTCCTTGTAGTGCTTGTTGATAATATTACTCGATTTTGTTTATCGTAAATAAAATGTTCATAGAAATCAAGATCTATAGTGCAATTAGATATACCATAAATCATACCTTTAATGTGTAGTGCTAGAAGGCCCTTCTCTCTAATATTCCCTAGTCTTTGATGCCACAATATTTTCTTTTTTCTAGAGGGAATATGGGTTTTGAAATTTTCATCTCCACCCTTGGGAGGAATGGAACTATTATACCCATCACTAATATTTCTTCTTAATGGTTTGTGCAAATTTCTAGTCAAAACTTTCCTCAATAATACAAAATTTCCTTGAACAATCCTCTAGATTAACTTTCCAAACAAAGTAGTTACACCTATAACCCTCATCTTTCTTACAAATATTAGGTATCTATCTAGTGTTGGAATGTGTCGAACACTATGGAGTGGTATGTCCCTTTTATCAATGATATTTATGAGTATGAGTAGGGCTAAAGATTAACCCCCCTAGTAAGGTGAGAGAAGACACTTACATTCAAGATCAATCAATCATCTAGATTAAAGTTTTATCCACGCTAAATGCCAAAAACATTAAGTAAATGCACCAAATTGCATAATGATCAAAGTTCTTGTTAAGTGGTAGTTTATATTTAACCCCTCTAGTAAGGCGAGAGAAAAAAATACAATCGAGATCAATAAATCATCCATATAATCACTTTATCCATACTAAATGCCAAAACCATTAAGTAAATGCACCCGATTGTAGAATGATGAAAGTACATGTTGAGTGGTAACTAACCTTCATTCAAGAGAAATGCTAGATGGTGAGAAGTGAAATGATTGGGGTGGATGTGGAGCTATCATATCATCATCAACAAGCAATGTCTAGGGATGTTCGCTAAACGGTTGTCCAAAATAGGAGAAAAAAGTTTTCTCCTTTGAGGTTACCCATTTTAGAGGGTAACATGGCCTTAAATAATTCATTACTTGATTATGGCAAGTTGTGAAGTGCACATTAACAAGTCCCTTTTGTTTCAAAATCAAAGCTTTAAGTGAATAGGATAAACCCCAAGAACAAAAGGCATAACTCCATTGTTAGGGTATTGTTACTTGAACACATCGTCTTTGTTTGAAAATATATGAAATTTGAGAATGATCTCCAATTTAAATGAAATCTCTTCGAACAATTGTATTGAAGTTTTCCAAAAATTCTGTTTTGTCCACCTATTCATTTGAATCTTCATACAAAGGCTAGAGCTTTTCTTTTATTGTTTTTTTGATTGAACATTGAGCTACACATGGGGCAACAATCTCAACTCTTCCTTAACTTCAAATATAAATTGTATACACAACATGCAAATTGTAAATTTTATTTCTTTTTTCTTAGTTATGTAATAATATTAATTAATATATGAAATTGTTGAATGATTTTTAAATAAAAATTTTCATTAATAATAACTAAGTTAGTTCTTAACACTGTAATACATAATCTTGAGACATAAATTAACTGTTTTATAATTATTACTCATATATATATATGTATATATATATATATATAATCATTACATTATCTTGGTATTTTAAGTGTATGTTAATATGGTCAGTGTCCTCTTAGGTTATAAGAGGCTTCAAATTCTGGACCTCTTTTGGGTTTATGATCAATGCGAGGATTTGCGACATATTTGATTTGTTTGTAAGTAGATGGGGCGAAGCAAATGAAAGAAATGAGGAGGATAGAAAATACCATGCATGCTATACAACAATCCTACACCAAGCCCATCATTGTGCTTAGTGATTCCCATCGTAACTAATAGAAATGTATTTTTTAAAGCTATACTGTCCTCCATGGCGGTACATTTTGGCATGATATTGGCTGTGATATTTCGTTGTAGAACACAAATTGTGGTTGTTCTTGTTCCATAATCAATAGGGAGGCTCGTGGCAGTTATTTGATTGTCTCAGTGGATTCAACACTTCGTTATGACCAAGAATCGCGTTTGTGCATGTAATAGAAGGGAGCAAATACTTGTATATTATGGAGTGGCTATCCATGTGTGGCATGGAACTACTGGCTATGGTAGAACTTAGAATGTGCCGAGGTCTAAATAAGTACCTCACAGTATAACTTGGCAAGGAAGGGCGAAGCCCCCATTGTTATTATGAAAGATGTGGAAATTCTCAAGAATCAGCATTTAGGACAATTGCAGAGCTCCCATAACGTATGTATATGTATTAGTAAGTCGACCAGATAGATGGGTGTTACTTTCCCAACGTTGCCCTTTGTTAATAATGTTGGTATTATTCTTAGGTTTTGTTCAAGCGATTTTGCGAGGCGTCCTAAGCAACATAATATAAGAAAGAAAATACAAATATTGAATCAAGAAACAAAACCAAGCCTAGAAACGTGCCAAGTGGCACTATATTGGCTTGCCAAAGTGGCATCGTTTTGTGATGCAAGTGTCGTGGTAATGGCTCATCAGTGGCGTCGTTTTATCTAGCCTCGTAATTAGGTGCCAATTGGTCCAATTATCTAGTTCCAAGTGTCACGATATCGCTTGGAAATGGGGTCATATTTGATCACAAGTGGTTCCTTTTTTCATGCCAAGTGGTGCTTTGTTTTGGATATGAAATGGCATAGTAGAGTTGGTTCCAAGTGTTGTCAACTTCTAATCCCAAGTGGTGCTACTACCAAATTCAAAGTGGTGTCTTCATTGGTGCCAAGTGTTTCCTACCTGCTGCTAAGTGCTGCGATTGATTTGCTTCCAAGTGGCATGATATTTGTTGGAAAGTGGTGCCATGATATGTTACCAAGTGACTCCATGATATGCCACCAAGTGGCTCCATGATATGTTGCGAAGTGGTTCCATGATTTGCCACAAAATGGTGCCATCGATATGTTGGCAAGTGGTAGCATCGATCCACTATCGATTGGTGCCACTGATCTGGATGCTCATGGGAGACAATTGCATTGCCTAGGGCCCTCAGATCTCGACTACTGGATGGGAAACAAGTGGCAGGCTTAGGGCCCTCGGATCTGGGCGCTAAATGGGTGACAAGTGGCAGGATCAGGGCCCTCAGATTTGGTCATTAGATGGGTGACAAGTGGCGTTCTCTTAATGCATGACAAGTGGGGGGCTCAAGACCCTCGGATCTGGGCTCGAGATGGATGACAAGTGGCGAGATGAGGGGACTCTAATTTGGGTTCTCATGGAGGACAAGTGGCGAGATGCGGGGACTCTAATTTGGGTTCTCATGGAGGACAAGTGGCGAGATGAGGGGACTCTAATTTGGGTTCTCATGGAGGACAAGTGGTAGGATTAGGTCCCTTCGATCTGGCCATGTGATTTTCCCTCTTGATGGTTGAGAAGTGGTGGGCTCAAGGCCCTCGGATTTGGGCGCTCGATGGAAGTGGTGGGCTCAGGGCCCTAGGATCCAGGATTTGGATGGAGGAAAAGTGGCAGGCCCAAGTCCCTCGGATTTGGGTGCTCGATGGATGACAAGTGTCGGGTGCAGGTCCCTTGGATTAGGTCGATGCGTGAAAATTTGTTTGCTTAGGGCCCTTTGGTGCGTTGGAAGGTGGTGGGCTCAGGCTCGTTGGATTTGTATGTTGGATGAAAGAAAAACAACCTACTTAAGGTCCTTGGATATGGGTGCTTGATAGTCAACAAGTGGCCCGCCCAGTGCCCTCAGATTTGGGTTAAGGTCCCTCGTATCTGGGCATTGTGTGGGAAACAAGTGGTGGGCTTAGGGCCCTCAAATCTGTGCTATTGGTGCCAAGTGATGGGCTTAGGGCCCTTGGATCTTCTCTCTTGATGCGTGCCAAGTGGTGATATCAATGCCCTTGGATTCGCCCTCTGAATGGGTGACAAGTGGCGAGTTCAGGCTCGTCGGATCTGCGATGCTTGATGGGTGATAAGTGGTGGGTGTAGGTCCTTTCGATCAGACCATTGCATTGACACATCGACAAGTCGTAGGCTTATGCTCGTTGGATCATCGCATTGGATGAGTGACAAATGGTCTGCTCAATACCCTCGGTTTTGGGCACTCAATGGTCGATAAGTGGCTCGCCCAAAGCCCTCGAATTTGGGTGTTGCATGGACAATGAGTGGTGGGTTCAATGTCCTTAGATTTGACCTCTTGATGGGTCAAAAGTGGCAGGCTCAGGGCCCTTGGATCTAAGTGATTGATGGATGACAAGTGGAGGGATCAAGGTCCTCGGATGTGCGACTTCCTTTTTCGGTGTAATTTATACAATGCATAATTTATTAGGTGGTTAAGTGATTTTCCCTTTCGATGGATAACTTATGCAACATATAAGTAACGTACCTTATCCAATAACTAATTTCACGAAAAGGATCATTACTTATCCGATAACTTAGCCTTAACAAATCACTTATCCCTAACATATAACTTATATGTTGTAAAGGAATATTACTTATTTGATAACTCGTCCTTAAAGTGATGTACCTTATCCAATAACTTATTCCACAAAAAGGATCACCACTTCTCTGAAAACTTATTCTTAATAGATAACTTATCTATAACAAATAAATTCTCTGCCAAAAGGGAACATTACTTATCTGATAATTTATCCTTAATAGATAATTTATCTATTGATAACTTATCCTTAACATATAACTTATCCCTAACATATAGCTTGTATCTGATAACTTATCCCTAACAAGTAAATTATAACTGAAAATTTATCCTTAACAAATAACTTATCCGCTGAAAAGGAACATTATTTATCCGCCAATAACTTATCTACTGATAACTTATCCACTGAAAAGGAACCTCATTTATCCACCTACTAACTTAACTCTCGATAACTTATCCACCGAAAAGAACCTCAATTATTCTTTAATAACTTATTCGCCAAAAAGGAACATTACTTCTCCGCCCAATAACTTATCAACACGATAACTTGTCTACTGAAAAGGAACATCACTTATCCACCGAAAAGGAAACTTACTCATCAACCTATTGTTGAGAATTTATCCTTAACAAATAACTTATCCGCTGAAAAGGAACTTTATTTATCCACCATAACTTATCTACTGATAACTTATCCACTGAAAAGGAACCTCATTTATCCACCTACTAACTTAACTCTCGATAACTTATCCACCGAAAAGAACCTCAATTATTATTTAATAACTTATTCACCAAAAAGGAACATTACTTCTCCACCCAATAACTTATCAACACGATAACTTGTCAGCTGAAAAGGAACATCACTTATCCACCGACAAGGAAACTTACTCATCAACCTATTGTTGAGAAATCTAGGGCATAGCAATTATGTGACTTATTTTCTAATAATAACTGCTTGTGAATGCTTTTTACTTCTTTAGATTATGATATTCTCTTCTCTTAGATTATTATAGTGTTCTTCTTCATCAAACAACTATCAATGCATAAAAAATAAAGATACAAGAGACACAAATTGTAGGCGATCAACCAAGGCCAAAACCTCTCCAACTTGAGAGGAAAACCCAAACAATTTCTTCTTCTTATAGAGACTTTAATTAACGAATACCAAGACCAATACCATTGACACAACAACCTCTCCAACACCAAGTCATAAGATTCTTATTCACTACTTCTCCTTCTTGCACAAGTCAACACAAGTCAAACTGCATTCATGCACTACTAATAACGGCTACCCTGAAGTTTCGACCTTCCTGCATAGATTTGCAAGTTCGGTTGCCTTAAATCACCGCAAAGACACACGTGTGGGCTGAATTATGGTCCTTCTTGGTGTGCTTCTCCTTCGCTTACCTTGAGGGCTATTCCTTGTTATTTCGGCTAGCAATGATGATGGTGAGGAGACCCTTTACTCAACAATGCATAAAAAATAAAGATACAAGAGACACAAATTGTAGGCGATCAACCAAGGCCAAAACCTCTCCAACTTGAGAGGAAAACCCAAACAAATTCTACTTCTTGTAGAGACTTTAATTAGCGAATACCAAGACCAATACCCTTGACACAACAACCTCTCCAAAACCAAGTCATAAGATCCTTATTCACTACTTCTCCTTCTTGCACAAGTCAACACAAGTCAAACTGCATTCATGCACTACTAATCTCGGCTACCCTGAAGTTTCAACCTTCCTCCACAGATCTGCCATTTCGGTTGCCTTAAATCACTGCAAAGACACACGTGTGGGCTGAATTATGGTCCTTCTTGGTTTCGCTAATTATGGTCCTTCTTGGTGTGCTTATCCTTCGCTTAACTTGAGGGCTATTCCTTGTTATTTTGGCTAGCAATGATGATGGTGAGGAGACCCTTTACTTGACAATGCATAAAAAATAAAGATACAAGAGACACAAATTGTAGGCGATCAACAGGCCAAAACCTCTCCAACTTGAGAGGAAAACCCAAAAAAAATCTTCTTCTTATAAAGACTTTAATTAACGAATACCAAGACCAATACCCTTGACACAACAACCTCTCCAAGGCCAAGTCATAAGATCCTTATTCACTACTTCTTCTTGCACAAGTCAACACAAGTCAAACTGCATTCATGCACTACTAATCTCGGCTATCTTGAAGTTTCGACCTTCCTCCACAGATCTGCCATTTCGGCTGCCTTAAATCACTGCAAAGACACACATGTGGGCTGAATTATGGTCCTTCTTGGTGTGCTTCTCCTTCACTTACCTTGAGGGCTATTCCTTGTTATGTCGGCTAGCAATGATGATGGTGAGGAGACCCTTTACTTGACTTTTACCAGGGCAGATGTAACCCTACTTCAGAAACCTTAGTTTCCGCCACACGTGTGAAGCTATTAACCCAAAAATAGTGCCAAATGAGTTCGATATTTCCCTCCTTGCTGGTTATAAGGTTGCTTTTCTTGAGAACTTCACACTTCTTTCTGCTATCTTCTCCTTGATCGAAATTCTTTCTTCAATTTGAGGCCGAGCTACGTATATATAGTGATTTGCCCATCAAATAAGCCGACTTGACTAAGACCTAGGCTGACATGTCCTTTTAGTGAAGGCTTCTTGCCTCCATTTAAGGTTGACTTCAGAGATAGCTTGTGACATGGTCTTGGATGGTTGATGACTCAATCAAATTCTCTTTTACAATGTGTAACATGCCCAAATGGGTCTTTCAACCTTGATAGCGACTCTATAGACTTTATGAAATGATGGCCAAACCTAAGGGCTCACAATGGGAATTAAAATAAATTTCCTAGATCCTTAAACCCATGATTCAGGCATTACAAAAAATAATTTTATTTTCTTCTTTACATCAATTACATAAAATCACAATTTCACATCATTATGAAGACCGAACCTATTTACACTTTTCAACACTCCCTCTTAACTAGGGAGGTATTCATAATGGTACTTGGTCATTCTCAATCTGAAGAATTCTCATAAGAAGAGTCGGATTGGTAACCCATTTGTTTAGCACCATATCAACCAACACGGTCACATAATGAGGCCTTGACTAACAACTCTATCTCTCCACAAGATCGTAGCACAATGCTTTCGATACCAATGATTTATAAACACCCTCATCATTGTCTCTCGTGGAACATACTCCACTCGGGTTCTTAGAGTGTGTTAGTGTGTTCCACTAGGGCTATTCTTATCTTGGATTCCCAGCCCTCAAAGGATATTGGTCCTCTACGACTACTCTTATCCTGGATGCCCTAACTCATCCTTAAAGAGCATCAGATGCCAGATGTTACCCAATCCTACATTCTGTATTCCCAGGTGAAGACAAGAATGGTGTGTCTACTCTTAGGGAGGACATACCCATTCCACTGAAGGAATTTTCCCATTCCTATAAAAGGAATGTACCCAAGCTCCCTCGTGACCAGGGACTTGCTTCCAACAACTCATCAGGTGGAGATCATGGCACAACCTGTTGCTTGTAGAACTCCTTCCTTCGATGTCATGAATTTCTTATTTTTCATGGAGTCTACATATTTTGGGACTTCCTTGTAGGGCACAAACCATCCATCACTTTCATCCATGATCCATGTCATCATTCCTTTCATTGGAAAGTGGTCCATTAGTCCATCTTGCTATATGGTCATCAGTGGTGGAAGACATCCACAACTCTTCCCTTGGCAGCCCTGCATAAGCCCATCCAGATATCATATGAAATGAACATTAAATCAAAATTACCTTTGTGATGGTTTTTCATCATGACATCATCTCATCAACATTTGTGATGGTTTTTCATCATGCCATCGCATATAAGTTGACACATCTCCAAAAGATATACATTGTCAAGGGTCTCCGTCTTTTTCATACTTCCATCAGAGTCTTCATATATTTCATGGAGATATCATAGTCAAATCTCCCAGTCCTAGCATGTTGATTTCCTTCTCCATATTTGCTTATTTCACCATCTCTTCCTTTATTTCTTCATCATACATTTCCAGGAACATCTGATCATAGTTCCTCCAATTATTGTCAACCACCTCATATTTCATATGAGGACCATTATTTTGATTTCATCTAGTCAATGTGTAAGCCATGCCTTTTTCAATGGAGGAGATCCTTTTATTTTGATCATGCTCTCGAAGTATCCATGTTATCCGTAACCATATGACATGACTCTTGATTATCAAATAATTTCATACATACCTCATTCTTATTTTAGGTCATCTTCCTTCAGCAGCTTCCATGATTGAAAAACTTTAATCCCTTGACTTGCTTATTGACATCATACCATCCTTTCATGAATTCCTCCAAGTTGGAATTCTTGGTGAAACACTTGCTCGCTTTTAATGGGTGAATCTTTTGATGAAGATTCCAATAGATGATCTTAAGTATCCTCATCCAACAAATGTTTCCTCTTGACTGGTGTATGATGAGCTTTGTACTAGATAACTCTCCTTTTCTTTTTTCCCATAAGTGCTTTTAATGATGTTACCAAGAGCTATATCCTTCATAGGTAACTGTGATAGACTTATTTCAGCTGTCATTCATGCTTCCCTATGATGATGTCACGAGCTCTTGCTTCTATGATTCCATTTATTAAAATGATGCATCCTATCATGCTTCTAATGATTCCTAACATGATAGTTATGCTCTATAATCAGAAAACTGAAACTTGAGAAGAACTTGGTATAAATCTTTTAATTCCTCCTTTTTGCGTTTCTTCTTTTTAGTTTCTTCCTATTCTTTAGTGATATGGGCTTCTTCCCTAATTTTTTTGTGCTGTCCTTGAGCTTAGGACAATCTCTCTTGTTGCGCATGTATCCTTGACATTCATAGAATTGGATCTGAGAAATATTGATCTTCTTCTTTTTCTGAGGACCAAACTTGCCAAATATTCCTTTTCTTCTTGACATGCCTGATCATTTGATCCTGTATCACTTTTTACCTTCGACTTGTTATCCTCCTCTTGCATAGTGACCACAAGTTATTGAATGGGATAACTTTCTCCTCTTCATAGGCCTTGTATCCCTTCATCCTTTGATGCTTTCAATTTGCATAGATCATATCTTAGTGATATGATTTTTCTTGTCATGCTTTCAGAGAATAATTCTGCTAGCCTATCATATATCCTTGAGATTGTCACCTTAGCTCTGATACCATGGTGATAAATCTATGACACAAAAATTAGGTGATTTCTCTTTCAATGATAACTGCTTGTGAATGTTTTTTACTTCTTTATCTTTAATTAGATTATAATATTGTTCTTCTTCATCAAACAACTACCAATGAAAAAACAATAAAGAGACTAGAGACACAAAATGTAGGCGATCACCCAGGGCCAAAACCTCTCCAACTTGAGAGGAAAACCCAAACGAATTCTTCTTTTTATAGAGACTTCAATTGACGAATACCAAGACCAAAACCCTTGACACAACAACCTCTCCAAGACCAAGTCACAAGATCCTTCTTCGCTGCTTCTCCTTCTTGCATAAGTCAACACAAGTCAAACTACCTTCATGCACTACTAATCTTGGCTACTCTGAAGTTTTATCCTTCCTCCACAGAGCTTCTTGACTTCTTGCATAAGTCAACACAAGTCAAACTGCCTTCATGCACTACTAATGTTGGCTACTCTGAAGTTTTATCCTTCCTCCACAGAGCTTCTTGAAATCACTGCAAAGACACATGTGGGCTGAATTATGGTCCTTCTTGGTGTGCTTCTCCTTCGCTTACCTTGAAGGCTATTCCTTGTTATCTCAACTAGCAATGATGATGGTGAGGAGACCCTTTACTTGACTTTTAACAGGGAAAATGTAACCCTACTGCAAAAACCCTAGTTTATGCCACACATGTGAAGATATTAACCCAAAAACAAGGCCAAATGAGTTTGATCTTTCTCTCCTCGTTGGTTATGAGGTTGCTTTTCTTGAGAACTTCACACTTCTTTTTTTCATCTTTTCCTTGACAAATTTTTTTGTCTTCAATTGGAGGTCGAGCTACCCTATATTTGACTTGACTGAGACCAAGGTCGACATGTCCTTTTGGTGAAGGCTTCTTGCTCCATTTAAGGCCGACTTCAAGGATAGATTGTGACATGGTCGTGAATGACTCAATCAAATTATCTTTTACTATGTGTAACATGCCCAAATGAGTCTTTCAACCTTGATATTGACTCTATAGACTTTATGACATGATGACTGAACCTAAGGGCTCAAAATGGGAGACTTTACTATTAAAATCAAATTCCTTATCATGAAACCCATGATTCAAGCATTTCAAAAAATAATTTTATTTTATTCTTTACATTAATTTCAAAAAATCACAATTACACATGTCATTATGAACACCGAACCTAGTTGCACATTTCAACACCTATAACTTATCCGTCGAAAGGGAACCTCACTTATCTATCGTATAACTTATACACCAAAAAGGAACATCACTTATCCATCGAGTAACTTATCTGATGGCTAACAAGGAACTTCACTTCTTGCTTTGGAGCATCTATAAAGCTCCATTCCAACATGAAATTCAATCATAGTTTTCTCTGAGCCTTTGAAGGAACAACATAAATCTATCTGTAAACTCTATTGCTCTTTGTCTCTAGTTTGTAGCACCTTTTCGTTCAAGGTATGAATTCTCTTCTTTAATCAATTTGTTTTGTTATGTCAAATGTCTTTTGGTGAAGGCTTCTTACTCCATTTAAGGTCGACTTCAAGGATAGATTGTGACATGGTTGTGAATGACTCAATCAAATTATCTTTTACTATGTGTAACATGCCCAAATGAGTCTTTCAACCTTGATATTGACTCTATAGACTTTATGACATGATGACCGAACCTAAGGGCTCAAAATGGGAGACTTTACTATTAAAATCAAATTCCTTATCATGAAACCCATGATTCAAGCATTTCAAAAAATAATTTTATTTTATTCTTTACATTAATTTCAAAAAATCACAATTACACATGTCATTATGAACACCGAACCTAGTTGCACATTTCAACACCTATAACTTATTCGTCGAAAGGGAACCTCACTTATCTATCATATAACTTATACACCAAAAAGGAACATCACTTATCCATCGAGTAACTTATCTGATGGCTAACAAGGAACTTCACTTCTTGCTTTGGAGTATCTATAAAGCTCCATTCCAACATGCAATTCAATCATAGTTTTCTCTGAGCCTTTGAAGGAACAACATAAATCTATCTGTAAACTCTATTGCTCTTTGTCTCTAGTTTGTAGCACCTTTTCGTTCAAGGTATGAATTCTCTTCTTTAATCAGTTTGTTTTTTTATGTCAAATGTTGAGCTTTTAGATGGTTGTAAAAGGGAAAAGGATATGTGTCTATTGTTTATTGTATACTGTTGTATGTTGCATTGAATATTTATTGCTTGCTAATTTGCATATTATTTTCATGGGACATCTAATCTTACAATCTAATCAGAATTCGAATTAATCATGATTTGAGGGTTTGATCTCACTTGCAAGAAAATTGGACTTTTCAAGCTTGAAAGAAATGGCTTCCCACATTGTTAAAAGCCCTCGCATGGACACTAAGAGAGAAATTTAACTCTTGAATCCTTCTAGGATGGAAAGTGCTTTGATCTTGAGGCCATGGCCAAGGTACTAGAGGCTTTTCTATGGAAGCAGATGGTAGCTATTGGAGTGAAATTGATTCCCAACAACGCCTTCTTATATTACGATCTGAATCTGGACACCATTTCTATGCTTGGAGTTGTTCCTCCCTGGTATGGCTTCGCTGGAGGGGATATTGGCCTTGACATTTATATTTCATGGCTTGGGGAAATGCCACAATCCCTGCAATGGAGATGACCAAGTGGTTTGACACTAACTTGTAAGTTCAATCTTGATGAACTCGACCTTTGTACTTGTGAACATGGGTCCCCACCAAGAGTCTGAACTGTGGTGCTTTTCAGTGAGGATTGCGAAGTCTAGTTGTTGGGCATAAGGCCATGATCTAACTAGATTGTGTTGTGTTTGTTATTTTCAATCACTATTATGTTCCATAGTGTTGGGCCTGAATATCAATTTGAGTATAAGGATGCTAAAGAGGTGCCATATCAATACTTCACTTATGCTTTTATGGATCATTTGTTTGTTTCAATATAGTTATTGTTGAATCCCATGCATGGTCAATGCGTTGTTTTCGAAAGTTTTAATGGGTATTTCAAATAGCTATGCCTCGTTGGATGGGCGACAAGTGGCCTATTTAATTCCCTTGGATCTGGGTGCTCGATGGTGGACAAGTAGCCTACCCAGGTCCCTCAAATTTGGGCACTCGATGGTGGACAAGTGGCTTGCCTAGGTCCTCAGATATGGACGCTGGGTTGGCAACAAGTGGCCTTCCCAGGTCCTTAGATCTGGATGTTGGGTGTGTGACATGGTTCATGGCCCTTGGATCTGGACGTTGGATGGGCGACAAGTGGCCTACCCAGGCTCCTTCGATTTTGGCCTTGAATAGTTGACAAGTGGCGAGGTCAGGGCCCTTGGATTTGGGCTCTCGATGGGTGACATTTGGTAAGTTCAAGCCCCTCGGATTTGAGAACTAGACAGGCGACAAGTGGCAGGGTCACGTCCCTTCGATCATGTTGTTGGACATGTGACAAGTGGCATGACCAAGGTCCTCAAATTTGGGCGCTCAATGGATGACAAGTGTTGCGATTAGGGCTTCAAATCTGAACTCTCTTGGATGAAAAGTGGTGGGCCATGGAGTCTGAACTCTCTTGGATGACAAGTGGTGGGCTGTGGGCCGTTGGATCTGGGCCCTCTTGGATGAGAAGTGGTGAGTTGAGGTGCCTCAGATTTGGGCTCTAGATGGATGACAAGTGATGAGATCATGTCCCTTCGATCTGGGCTCTCAATAGAGGAAAAGTGGAAAGTTCAAGGCCCTCTAATTAGGCCACTCGATGAGTGACAAGTGGCAATCTTATGTCCCTCCAATCAGGCCACTAGATGAGTGACAAGTGGCCTAGCCAAGGCCCTCCGATCTTGGTGCTCAATGAATGGAAAATGGCTTGTTCAAGTCCCTCTAATATGGGCACACGATGGATGTGGCTTGTTCAAGTCCCTTTAATCGGGCCCTTGATGGATGAAAGTGGCCCTTCGATTGGGGCACTTGATGGGTGACAAGTGGCTTTCCTAGGTCCATTGGATATGGGTGCTCGATGGATGCCAAGTGGCCTGTCCACATCCGTTGGATCTGGGTGCTCAATGGGTGACAAGTGGTGGGTTTAGGGCCCTCGTATCTAAGCGCTTGATGGATGAAAAGTGGTAGGCTTAGGGCCCTCAGATGGGTCATAAGTGGCTTACTGAGCGCCTTTTGATCTGCATGTTCGATGGGAAACAAGTGGCCTATTTGGCACTGTTGGGCGCATGATGGTGGACAAGTGCACTACCTAGGTCCCTTGGATTTGGGTGCTCGATGGTGAACAAGTGGCCTGCCTAGGTCCCTTAGATCGTATCTAGGCACTTGATGACATGTGGTAGGCTTAGGGTCCTTGGATGGGTCATAAGTGGCCTGCTTAGCGCCTTCTAATTTGCGTGTTTGATGGGAAACAAGTGGCCTATTTGGCACCCTTGGATTTGGGCGCTTGATGGTGGACAAGTGGCCTACCTAAGTCCCTTAGATCTAGGCGTTGAGTGAGTGATAAGTGGCTAGCTAGGGCCCTCGAATTTGGACATTGAATGGGTGATAGGTGGCTTGCCTAGGCCCATTTGATTTTGGCCCTTGGATCTTGGCGGGCCTATATGGGCAACAAGTGGTGGGTTCAGGGCCCTCTAATCTACGCACTACAAACTGGATGGACAACAAATGGCGGGGTCACGGCCCTAGGCTGCTAGATGTGTGACAAGTGGTGGGGTCACTCCCCTTCGATCATGTTGTTGGTTGGACGTGTGACAAGTGGTCTGTCCAAGGTCTGCTTTGGCATATGATGAAAAATGGCGTGCTCATGACCCTCGGATTTGGGCTCTCTTGGATGACAAGTGGTGGATGAGGGACCAAGGATTTGGGCTCTCTTGGATGACAAGTGGTGGATGAGGGACCAAGGATTTGGGCTCTAGATGGATGAAAAGTGGTGGGTTGAGGGCCCTCTGATCTAGGGCTCTCAATGGAGGACAAGTGGCAGGCTTAGGTCCCTCCAATCAAGCCACTAGATGTGTGACGAGTGGTTACCCAAGCCCCTCTGATCTTGGCGCTCAATGGTTGACAAGTGGCCTGCCAAGGTCCCTTTGATCTGGGTGCTCGATGGATGACAAGTGGCCTACCAAGGTCCCTCCACTCTGGGCACTCGATGGATGACAAGTGGCCTACCAAGGTCCCTCCACTCTGGGCACTCGATGGATGACAAGTGGCCTACCAAGGTCCGTATGGTTTGGGCGCTCTATGGATGATAAGTGGCTTGCCAAGGTCCCTTTGGTCCCTTTGGTCTATGTGCTCGATCGATGACAAGTGGCATGTGCACCCTCTGATCTAGGCATTCGATGGATGACAAGTGGCCTATCTAGGTCCCTTAGATTTGGGCTCTCGTTGGATGACAAGTGGCGCAAATCCAATGGTCAAGATCTAGTGGCACAAACCTAGCTTGACGATTTGGGCTTTCATTAGCTGACAAGTGGCTGACAAGTGGCATAGATCCAATGGGTATATATCCAATGGCCAAGGCCTTGCGAAGTGGGATTTCATTCGCTGACAAGTGTCGTAGATCCAATGTGCGACCATAGATCCAATGGCCAGGGCCTTGTGAAGTGGCACATGTCTAGTGGCCAAGCCACTGCCAAGGGGTGCAGATCTAATGCCAAGTGGCGCAGATCAAATGGCAGATATCTTGTGGCCAGAAGTGGCGCAGATTAAATGGTTGAGATCTTGTGCCCTAGCTGACCTGGCACTGCCAAGTGGCGCAGATCAAATGACCGAGATCTTGTGGCCAGAGCACTGCCAAGTGGCGCAGATCAAATGGTTGAGATCTTGTGGCCTAGGTGAATTCAATCTTTAGGGACATGTTTATTGTGCTAAATTCCAACTAGATTCTAATTAGGCTTAGTTCAATCATTCACCTTCACAAAACTATCCCTTTTACTCCAATGGATGGACCTGTTGCACTGGGTCTCGGCTTGACGATGAATAAGTAAACGACCATCAATAACAGGGCCAACTCCAATGGATGGGCCTGTTGCAGTGGATCTCGACCCGACATGGAAGATGTGGTATACTTATTTGAAAACCAAGAAGATATGGCTTTGAAAACCACTTCTTTAGGATTCAAAGTGGGTTGGGAAGGGAATCCACTTGACACATATATACGGAATGCTTCCATATGTGGTGTACTTATTTGAAAACCACTTGCCTTAGTTTTTTGGTTACATTCTCAATTAAATTTTGATGTTCCAAACAACTAGACTTTGATGATGTATATATTTATTTATCAGATGATATGTATTTATTTCGTGGGATTTTTATATGATGGGACTCATTTTTTGTTTGCTTTGTGAATGGGTGACTATTTTTCATATCAAAACAATTGCATGCACAAAAAGGGTATATAAAAAATATGTATTTATTTTGTGGGATTTTTATATGATGGGACTCAATTTTTGTTTGTTTTGTGAATGGGTGACTATTTTTCATATCAAAACAATTGCATGCACAAAAAGGGTATATATAAAAAAAATGTAATTTTCACCTCAATGAAAATTATGATTTTTCAAAAAAAAATAAAAAATATAAACTTTATTTTTCTTTTGAATAAATGAAATGTCCATTGTTATAACTCTACTTGATTTAAGTCCAATAATATAATGTACAATGTTCAAGTCCAATAATATAATGTAAATATTGATTTTTTCAAAAAAATATATAAACTTAATATAACTTTTAATGTACAATGTTATACTTCATAGCTTATTTTAAACAACATTCTAATCCATTGCAAGTTGCAATATTACTATGAACTGTGTAACCCAAACTAATTGTAAAAATCTAATATAAAATTTCTTAATTTAAGGGCTAATGTTCACATCACATACGAGGTTCTTCATTATATGCCAAACATTACAACAGATTATATGCCAAACATTACAACAGATTAAAACATTGCAATTGAATGCTTAATTTTAACATTACAACAGATTAAAATATTGCAATTGAATGCTTAATTTTGCTTAATTTTACAGTACAAGTATGAAGTAATTCTAAGTAACAAAAAAAGATAAAGTAACTAATTTTATGTGTCAATTACAATATTATTGTTAGATTTTAGGTTGAAATAATTACTAATTTAAAAATAAAATAAAAAAATGAGAATATAATAATTGATATTTGATTTTAAGTTGAAATAATTACTAATTTAAAAAAATAAAAAATGAGAATATAATAATTGATATTTTTATGTTGCATTTATAATTATTATATTTTTCACAATAAATTTTTTGACATTGGTCATTGATTATTATATTTTTCACAGTAATTTTTTTGACATTGGTCATTGCCAAGAAAACACAGTTTTTCATAAACTTGAAGGTAGAAGTGAAAACGCAGTTTTTCATAAGCTTGAAGGTGTGAAAACGCAGTTTTTCATAAGCTTGAAGGTAGAAGGTAGAAGTGATGTTACTGAAACTTTAAAACCCAACAATATCTTCAGTTTTTCAACTATTAAAAGTTCAAAAATGTTGTCACTTACAGTGTTTCCAACTTGGATAAGAAAGTTCAGTTTTTGGAACTGCTTAACCTAACCTAAGTCCAAAAATGTTGTCACTTACAGTGTTTCAACTTGGACCCTAAGTCCGACAATAATATGATATAATTATAATGATATGATACACCTTCACAAAACTATCCCTTTTACTCCAATGGCTGGGTCTGTTGCAGTGGGTCTCGGCCCGACTATGAAAACATACACTCTGTACCTAAAACAAATCCATGAGTAGGGCCTGTTGCAGTGGGTCTCGGCCCACATTTTTTTATCCAGTTTCCCACATATACACTCTGTACCTGAAACAAATCCATGAGTATTTTCCTTTAATTTTTTTGGGATTTATATACACTCTGTACCTGAAACAAATCCATGAGTATTTTCTTTTAAATTTTTTGGGATTTATATACACTCTGTACCTGAAACAAATCCATGAGTATTGTCCTTTAATTTTTTTGGGATTTATATACACTCTGTACCTGAAACAAATCCATGAGTATTTTCCTTTTAAATTTTTTGGGATTTATATACACTCTGTACCTGAAACAAATCCATGAGTATTTTCCTTTCATTTTTTTGGGATTTTTGCAGTCACCTGGGTGACTGTTATACACCAGAAGAGCGGGTAGCCCTCAAAAGATAGCCCAGATTTTTCAGATTGATCCATGGAATTCTGTTATGAGTTTCCTGTCTGTAACAGGGCCAAGTAGCTGGAGGAACCAGCGCACCAGGATGACTTGAATCTGCCGAATCATCGCCCGCCATGGGCCCGTAGGAAGCCCACTGTAAGTTGAGCGAAAATTCTCTGCAAAACGCAGAGAGCGGCTGGAGGAACCAGCCCACCAGGATGACTTGAATCTGCCGAATCATCGCCCGCCATGGTCCCGTAGGGAAGCCCACTGTAAGTTGAGCGAAAGTTCTTTGCAAAACGCAGAGAGCGGCCGGAGGTTCGGCAGATCTCGACTTGAGGTTAGGCTACTCTGCCGCTGGAAGTACTCGACAGCCTCAGCGGCCCGGCAATGAGCCCGACGGTCCGCCTTGAAACATCAAGTAACCAAGGAACCTGCGGGCTGCGATGGATACATCCACCCAGGATTGAAGGAACCAAGTGGAGCAGATCCAATGGCCACGGACACTGCCAAGTGTTGCAGATCAATGGCCCAGTTCTCGTAGCCAAGCATTGCCAAGTGGCAGAGATCCATTGGCTAAGTCTGGCTAATAAGGGTATGCCAAGTGGCGCAGGTCCAGTCGCCCAGATCTGGCTAACGAGCACCTGCTAGGTGGCACAGGGTCCTCGGTTCTGCCCGGTCGATGATAAGTAGCAGGTTCGCTGTAATATCAACTTATGCTTGTGACACATCTGCGGATAAATTATCAGAGAACTTCTCGGTGCATAACTTATCTGTGGGTCACTTATACGCTGCTAGGTTATCGGCTGATAGCTTATACATTGATAACTTATCTTATCATCTGATCAGTTATCATAAGATAACTTATCAGATGATAGCTTATAATCTGATAAGCTATCAAGTGATAACTTATAGGTTGATAACCTATCAGATTATAAGCTATCAGCCGATAAGTTATCAGTTGATAGCTTATCAGATTATAAGTTATCAGTCGATAAGTTATCATCTCATAAGTTATCAATGATATCTTATCATCAATTGATAAGTTATCAATTGATAAGCTATCATCTGATAAGTTATCAGATAGCTTATCTTCTGATAAGCTATCTGATAAGTTCTCATTGATAGCTTATCAAAAGATAAGTTATCAGATAGCTTATCATCTAATAAGTTATCAATTGATAACTTATCTTGTGATAAGCTATAATTGATAAGTTATCGGCTGATAACTCATCTGATAAGCCATGATATGATAAGTTATCATGTGATAACTTATATGCTGATATGTTATCAGCCGATAACTTATAAGAAGATAAGTTATCAGCTGATAACTACTCGGCTGATAACTTTTGTGCCTATAAGTTATCCGTTGAGAACTTATCTGCAAGGCAATTTATCGGTTGAGAGTTACCGCCCAATTTTCTGTTTCCGATCTGTGTTTTTCTGTTTCTGTTTTCCGCTGTTTTTCGCCGCATTGCCCTCTGTTAATTCGGATCTCCATTAATTATTGTCGTTGTCGTTGTGCATTTCCAGCTCAGGCGTTCTTGCATAAATGCAGCTTGTACAGTGAAGTATGCCTGCAATGCGTTATATCTCACAGATGATGAATACACACCGCACCATGTGACAAAAGAAATTGCAGCTCTGGCAAAAACAGGGGATTTAACCGAAAGGCCATTGTCTTTTGCTGTGAAATTAATCAACGATGCCAAGAATTTCGAAATCTGAAATCGAGATGATGAAGGTGAAAGGGTGCCTTCCACCTCCTGTGGGTAAGCTCTTTTATCGTCTCAGATATCACTAAAGTCAGGGTATGGAGGCGTTGCAGTGGGTGCGCTGTACGCACCATAAGTAGCGGAATCGAAAGAATCCTGGTTCCCATTTGTTTACCTGCTGCCATCCAATCATTCCAAGAAGAGCTCAGCTTCTCCCTTTACTGAAATTATACAGTTCATTAAAAAAGATGCGGCAATGGAATTACAATGGAAACAAATTTGAATTTGTTTTTTAAGCTCTTCAAATGTTGTTAATATTTTAAACTCCTGTTCAAGGGAAAAGGTGAATGGCTAGAGGTTTAATGGCTAAAGTTGAGAGATGAGAAGCTTCTGGCTAATGATTTTAAGCTCTTCAAATGTTGCTAATATTTTAAACTCATGTTCAAGGCCAAAGGTGAATGGCTAGAAGTTTAATGGCTAAAGTTGAAAGATGAGAAGCTTCTGGCTAATGGTTTCTGTTTTCTGTTTGAAGGCTAATATTTTCTGCTTTCTGTTACCAGCTCCTAATTGCGGTACTTAAATGAAACCAGTCACCCATTAATTATTGAGTTACCCGCCTCACGAACAGCACCTAACGTGTTGTCTTAATTGCGGTATTTAATTATTGAGTTACCCGGACTCATGAACAGCACCTAAGGTGTTGTCTTAGATGAATATGTAATCACTTTTTTTAACCAATTATTATCAATATTACAAATAACATTTATTTTATCTTCATGTTCCAATATTACAAATAACATTTATTTTATCTTCATGTTCCTTTTTGTTATTATTACAATTAAGATGAAGTTTAGAGAAAAAATGAGATTACTCATAATGAAGTTATATGTGATCACATTTTTCAACTAATTATTATCAATATTACAAATAACATTTATTTTATGTTTTTTGTTTTTATTATTACAATAAAGATAAAGTTTCGAGAAAAAATGAGATTATTCACAGTGAAGTCATAATGTATGGGTTTTAGTTTTATTTTATGACAAGTTAGTTATAATGTATGGTTTTAATTTTCATTTTATGTCAAGTTGCAAGGGTAACATGTTTATGGAAAATTTGAAATGTAAGAAATTAATATTTTAAGCTCCTCAAATGTTGTCTTGGATGAACATGCTATAAATGAAATGAAGCTGGAAAATTAATATTTTAAGCTCCTCAAATGTTGTCTTGAATGAACATGCTAATAATCACATTTTTCAGCAAATTAATCAATATTAGAAATAGCATTCATTTTATGAAATTTAAAACCATACATTATTAGCTATTTATAATAAGTTTAGAGAAAAAAAATGAGATTTCTCATAGTGAAGTTATAAGTGATCACATTTTTCAACCAATTATTATCAATATTACAAATAACATTCATTTTATGTTTTTGTTTTTATTATTATAATTAAGATAAAGTTTAGAGAGAAAAAATGAGATTACTCATGATTTTAGTTCTATTTTATGACAAGTTAGTTATAATGTATGGTTTTAGTTCTCATTTTATGTCAAGTTGCAAGAGTAACATGTTTATGGCAAATTTGAATTTGTTTCAATGAAATGAAGCAGGAAAATTAATATTTTAAGCTCCTCAAATGTTGTCTTGCATGAACATGCTAATAATCACATTTTTAAGCCAATTAGTCAATATTACAAATAGCATTCATTTTATGCTCTTTGTTTTATTGTTATAACCTAAGATAAAGTTTAAAGAGACAATGAGATTACTCATAGTGAAGTTATAATATATGGGTTTTAGTTTTCATTTTATAACAAGTTTATGACAAATTTGAATTTGTTTTCAAGAATCAAATAAAAATGAAAAATGAAATGAGTAGAAAAATTAATATTTTAAGCTCCTCATAGAAATAACATTCATTTTATGCTCTTTGTTTTTATTATTATAATTAAATAAAAATTTTTTTTAGAGAAACAATGAGATGATTATTGATTTATCACAAGGGTGATATTGGAAATGTTGTGGATCCACCATATAACCATATTTCAATGCATGTTATTAATTGCAACATAACATTACAATAGTGACCCAACAAACAAATTGATAGCTTGTGGTTGCTAAACACAATCATTTAAACTTAAGATTAAATGATTAAACTTATTTTTTTTTTTTAAAAATGACAATGGATTCGGGATGAGCCAAGAGAGAAATGGAATTCATGCACATTGAACATTTGCAATCAACAATTCATTGTTTCAATATTTTGATAAATAAAAAACAATAAAACCATATATTACTCAAAACATCATAATTTTTGCATTTATCTATTCACAACATCATAAGTTTGATATATTTAGTAATGTCATTTTAATGCAATATTTATAAAACATTTTTCAATTAGCAATAAATTTTAGTTTTTCAATTTATAATAAAATTTTGAAATTTTGAAATCCATTTTAAAATTGAATATGTCGAAACATTAACTTAATTAAAATGGAGGATGAGTATGATAAAACTTTGAAATGCATTTATAAATTGAATATGTTGATTACACAACATTAATATGCATGCTTACTATTAAAACATTAACTTAAAATGGAAGATGTGGTATACTTATTTGAAAACCAAGAAGATGTGGCTTTGAAAACCACTTCTTTAGGATTCAAAGTGGGTTGGGAAGGGAGTCCACTTGCAAGCACATATCTTTCATAGGCCTTAGTTTTTTGGTTACATTCTCAATTAAATTTTGATGTTCCAAACAACTAGACTTTGTGTATATATTTATCAAATGATATGTATTTATTTTGTGGGATTTTTATATGATGAGACTCAATTTTTGTTTGTTTTGTGAATGGGTGACTATTTTGCATATGAAAACAATTGTATGCACAAATATTGAAAAAAATGTAATTTTCACCTCAATGAAAATTATGATTTTTCCAAAAAAAATATAAACTTGATTTTTCTTTTGAATAAATGAAATGTCCATTGTTATAACTCTACTTGATTTAACTCCAATAAATGTACAATGTTCAAGTCCAATAATATAATGTACAATGTTAGAATATTAAATTTCCCAAAAAAAAAAATATGAACTTTTGTTTTAATGAAATGTAATGTACAATGTTAGACTTGATAGCTCATTTTAAACAACATTCTAATCCATTGCAAGTTACAATATTATTATGAATTGCGCAACCCAAACCAATTGTAAAAATCTAATATAAAATTGCTTCAATTTAGGGGCTAATGTTCACATCGTATTTTAATTCACATAAGAGGTTCTTCATTATATACCAAACATCACATAAGAGGTTCTTCATTATATACCAAACATTACAACAAATTAAAACATTGCAATTGAATGCTTAATTTTACAATACAAGTCCGAAGTAACTAATATTGTGCTCAATTACAATATTATTGTTAGATTTTAGGATGAAGCAATTACTAATTTAAAAATAAAAATAAAAAATGAGAATACAATAAAGATATTTTTATGTTGCGATATAATTATTATATTTTTCACAATAATTTTTTTGACATTGGTCATTGCAAAAAAAAAAATGAAGGTATATTTTTCACAATGATTTTTTTGACATTGGTCATTGCAAAAAAAAAAATGAAGGTAGAAGTGATGTAACCGAAACCTTAAAACCTTATTGGTGCCAAAAATATCTCTATTAAAAGTTCAAAATGTTGTCAACTTGGATAAGAAAGTTTAGTTTTTTCTACTACTTAACATAACCTAAGTTCGACAATAACCTAAGTCCGACAATAATATGACATAATTATAAGGATATGTTTTTTTTTTGTCCAAATATTTTAAATCCAGAGAATTACAAATTACAAATTAATTTCAACTAAGTTTTTTCAACTAATTTATATCTTCTTACAAGTACCTAGGAATTGATAGCAATGGGGGGTGGAAAGCTTATTTTGGTCTTGAAAATAATTGTAAAACGACAAACCTCGTAAACCTTATTGGTGCCAAAAATATCTCTATTAAAAGTTCAAAAATGTTGTCAACTTGGATAAGAAAGTTTAGTTTTTTCTACTACTTAACATAACCTAAGTTCGACAATAATATGACATAATTATAAGGATATGTTTTTTTTTGTCCAAATATTTTAAATCCAGAGAATTACAAATTACAAATTAATTTCAACTAATTTATATCTTCTTACAAGTACCTAGGAATTGATATTCATCTATAGCATTCAGAAAAGGATAAATGTGGGGTGGAAATCTTATTTTGGTCTTGAAAATAATTGTAAAACGACAAACCTCGTAATGTGGGATAGAAAAAAGTTCCTCTTTGAAAAAAGTTCATCTTATATGGATGTGAGGTTTGGGGTTGCAGCATCTCTAGAGAATCCTAGAGAAAGATTGAGCAAATCCCTATCCTATTCTCCTTATAGAAGTGGGTCTTTCCCCTATCAAGAGCCTAGCTATGACTAGGCTTCTGTTGTACAAGCGCAAGCTCAATAGCATAAGAGACCATAGACTTCCTAAGATAGCTTTAAATTCTAGCCAAAACCACCTAAGGCTTAAATGAGGTTGGTATAAAGACACCAGGGGCCTGGTTAAACCATTGGGAGATCGACAAGAATGTTGCATTGCAAAACATTAATAACATTAAAAAAATTGTGTTCAAAGAAAAAATGCGATGTCAGAAAGATCTAGCAGCTAAAAGAAAATTAAGATATTATAAGGAGGTCATCAACCCCACCCTAGAAGATCAAAAGTATCTCTGTTTTAACTAGCTCAAAGAAGAAAATTAATATAGCCAAGATTATAACGAACTCTCATGAGCTCCATAGTGAAACAGCGTTGGACAATTCCTAAAACACCATGGATGGAAAGGATCTGCCATATCTGTGAGAATATGAACATCGAGGATGAGAATCACTTCCTCTTAGAGTACCCTATCCTATAACCACATTAGAGCTCAATTTCATAATCTTTGTTACAATACTGACCTTCCTAGCCTTTTAAGATGTCAAAATTAATTATAGTGAGCTCGAGAGGCTTCTCTCCAAGCTTTTTGAGCATAGGAATAAAATCTTAAATCAAACTAAATAACTCTTTTCTTTAGGTCCGATAGACCAAAGATTGGTCTGAGTGGACGTTAACCATCATCATCATCATCATCATCGTCATCATAATATTATTATATCTAATTATAATTTATTGAAACTTCATTCAATAAATTATAAATTTTATATAATATAATGTTTTAGATTTAAAAATTTTATCTTTCTTTAAATAAACATTTCATTCTATATATTGAATTTCTTTTGGAAAATAGATAAGAAAAATGATTGAATTTCTAAATCAATTCATTCTATTACTTGAATTTTTGGAAAAGGGGTAAGAAAAATGATTAAATTTCCAAACCAATTTTGATTGGTTGTGAAAGTTGTCTTTTAATGAGTCAAATAATTTGTAAAAACTATTCATTGCACAATGGAAAATTGTGTTAGTGAAGAAAGTGAACATTGTTGATTTTATCATTTTATTATGTATTGTTCTATTTATAATGTAGAAAAAGTTTGCAATCCATTTTATTATGTGTTTCTCTGTCCATGATGTAGAACAAGTTTGCAGTCCCTTGATTTTATTATTATGTTGCTCTATCCATAATGTAGAAAAAGTTTGCAATCCATTTTATTATGTGTTGGTTATGGAAAAAGTTTGCAATCTATTTTATTATGTGTTGCTCTATCCATGATGTAGAACAAGTTTGCAATCCCTTCCTTTCTCTATCCATGATGTAGAGCAAGTTTGCAATCCCTCCCTTGCATTGAAACAATTGTTTCAAATCAAGTTTTCCAATTTCTATAAGCATATATCTTGTCTATCTTCACAAAACTCAACTCTTAGTATTCTAAAAAAAATTGCATGGATATTTTTTTTCATGAAAAAGAAACACTAAAAAGAAGCCCCTCCTTCCGAGGGTTATGAATAAAATCCCATTGAATGAAAATCAATGTCAGTTAAATATGAGTTGAAAACATATGGTGTTTTGATATTTGGATGTGTTCCAAAATATATAGATCATTTGAATATTAATCAAGTATGAGTTGAAAACATATGGTTTTTTGATATTCGGATGTGTTCCCAAATATACAAAAGCTTTGACACAACATTGGCACAGGACCAGACACTACATGCATTTTGAACTGCCTTTGCCTGGCTGCTAGATGGAATACACAGAACAAGACGCTTAGAGCTAGCCTGACCTTGGCTTAACACTATCATGGAAAAATAAGAAATAAGGAGATATGAGTGGTAAAGAGACGTGGTGCCATATCTTTTTTTACTATGAATTATCCACCCTGGTAAATGTGGTGTTGCTTCCCGGAAAAGAACATCCATTGAGGCTAAATAGGCTACAACTTTCACGTTCAATCTAGAGAACACTTTTCTCATTCCCCTCTGGAGTTTAGAGAAATTAGACCAAAAAAATCCACGGAAAAACTTACAAAAAGCCACACTAAAAACAACTCCTATTCAAATAAAGGCTGTCATCTTTAATGCGACTTTTTGAGCTTTCCAGTATTTTTAGTATATCTAATTTGTTTAAAATTTATTGTAACCTCAACTTTGTGTATTGGAAAACCATGAATGATTAATTGCATCATGATGATTGATCTTGAATATCCTTTTCAAGAGTTCAATTTCTCGTTTCTTAAATCCATTGGAGTATGTATTTCGCAATAGCTTCATATATTGTTTATGTTTTTAGCCTATTCTGTTTCTACTACTACTTAAAAGCATTTATATTAGATAAATATGTGTGAAATATCAATTTGTGTCTTTTCTTAGGTTTTATAAAAGTGTTTTTATATAAAAATATGTAAATAAATAAATAAATATATATATATATATATATATATATATATATATATATATATATATATATATTAATTTGGTGTTTATATTAATTTTTTTTAAATGAGTTTATTAAAGAAATAAATACAAATATAAGCCCAAAAAATTAAAAAATTCATAAATTTATGAATAATTTTTTTAAATATAAAACTTTGTTATGTAAGTAAATAAATTCATTAAAAATATAAGTAAAAGGGATACAATTTTTGTTGTTGTTGTGATAACTAATCAAACAAGATGAAATCAATCAATAAAATTAGCCTACTAGAAATTCTTAACCAACAATAACATAAGTTTATCCAATCAATTACCAATGAGATTTTGTTCATGTTTGGATTATAAACAAGCTTGGTGTGATATTCCAAAGGCTTAGTTCAATTGGTCGAGTTCCCATTGCGAGGTATCTCGCCAGAGGGAGGTCACATACGCCCTTGAGATTAGGCTCTTGTAGTTTGGTCGATGTGATATGATCCCAAAAAAAACAAGCTGGGTGTGATACACAATTAGTATGTGATGAGGATTACATCAACTATGATTTGGTGTAACTTTAATTTTGAGGATTGAATAATGTTATATATTTGATTGTGTTAGCATCTAAAGTATTCATATTTTTAGGTTCCATTGTAGTGTTGTTATGTCCAATGAGGTTTGGTCTATTGTTACTTCATGGTCTTCATGACCTAACAACATTTAGCATTTTACCTATTATTCTAGACGTTTTAAAGAATAATTTGGTAGTGGTGTAATATTCTTGTCCAAGTTTTTAAACAACATATTGAACTAAAACAATTACGGCCACAAGATGAAATGACCACTTTCAAAATCAAATGACTAGCTTTTCCACATGCACATATTTAAAAGCATATCAAACTAAATGATAAAAAGACTTATTGTATAAAAAAATACCAAATAGAGTAAATCATATATTCAATTCAAAGGCACTGATGAGGATTACATCAACTATGATTTGGTGTAACTTTAATTTTGAGGATTGAATAATGTTATATATTTGATTGTGTTGGCATCTAAAGTATTCATATTTTTAGGTTCCATTGTAGTGTTGGTATGTCCAATGAGGTTTGGTCTATTGTTACTTCATGGTCTTCATGACCTAACAACATTTAGCATTTTACCTATTATTCTAGACGTTTTAAAGAATAATTTGGTAGTGGTGTAATATTCTTGTCCAAGTTTTTAAACAACATATTGAACTAAAACAATTATGGCCACAAGATGAAATAACCACTTTCAAAATCAATGACTAGCTTTTCCACATGCACATATTTAAAAGCATATCAAACTAAATGATAAAAAGACTTACTGTATAAAAAAATACCAAATAGAGTAAATCATATATTCAATTCAAAGGCACTTTGATCTTCAACAAAGTGCAGTGCATTTTAACAAAATACTTTCTCATATCTAAAACTATATGTGTGTGTGTGGGAGGGGGTGGGGGGGGGATTTGCTATTCAAAGTGGAAATTATGAGTTAAGAAAAAGTGGTTCATAAGTTTAGTAATTGCTTGGTTAAGATATAAAATTTTCATACATAATTCAACTAAGTGTAGAAAAATATTAGATTTAACTGAACAATCAATAACATAATCTTATTCAATGCATCACTAACTTGATATCCATACATTCATGGACTAGAAACAAGTTTCACTATATCAAGTATTGAAGACGATCACAACTACACTATGGTAGTCAAGCCAATGGAAATCTAAACTATCAACAACAAGACACAAAAACAACAAAAACAATTCTTGCACATGTCTTCAAAAAATATGGAAAACTAGGAATTTTATGGCCATAAGATACAATGGGCACTTTTAAAATCAAATGACAACAAATGTATCACAAATTCCAAGGCATATTGACAAGCTATATTTAGACTAGTATATGCAATAGGTGTAGGATTTGTTGCAGTCTTATTTCCACGTAGAATAATAGAGCATGGTTTGTTGTACCCTTAACATCTTGATTATCCTTTGGCTAGAGTTCCATTATATTCATGTTACCAATTTGTTGGAGTTTATAATTTCATCGTGGCTTCGTGCTCTTAGTGTTCCTAGAGTTTTCTCTTGGGGTTTATCATTTCATCATGGCTTCATCTTCTTAGTGTTCTTGTGATTTCTCACATTTCAATGTTTGTTTTGAACACTAAGCACTAGCTTGGTAGTGAGCTAGTGGTTTAGTATTCTTGGGGTTTATCATTTCATCATGGCTTCATTTTCTTAGTGTTCTTGTGATTTCTCACATTTCAATGTTTGTTTTGAACACTAAGCACTAGCTTGGTAGTGAGCTAGTGGTTTAGTATTCTTGCATAAAGCATTGAAGAAACATACACAAAGGGAAAATGTGATTGAATGTGAATGAGGCTATTAAATTAAGAAACTGTTGAAAAATCTATGGAAGTGCATGATTAGGGTTTTATTAATGATTTCTCTTATATTTTGACATATGCTTGTGATTGTTATTACATTAGTTCATCATCATTATTATGTTTTGTATATCATCAAGACAAATGCCAAACAAGAAGATCACAATGCAAACAATAGAGATCTCAAATTAACAGTTAATTAATTGTTATAACCATTTAATTAATTAATTGTTATATAAAAATATTTTTAGGGATTTGTAATGCAATTTAAGAAAGTTCTTATAAGTTTTGCTTATTGAGGTAATTAATTTATATGGAATGCTAGGCATTGAATATCATTGCCCATATTTAGAACTTTTAGGAAGTGAATATATTTTTAATGTTATAACTCTCATGAAAGTTGATAAATCATATTGCTAAGTTGCAAGGTCACATTGCAAAATTTTCTGACATTTATGATCTCAATATCCAAAAGAGGGAATTATCTATCAATCTAAAGAGCAAGATATGTAAAAGTGTGATATTTAAAAATAGAAATGCAGAAAATTAATAGATATTTTCTCCCATTTACTTATTATTAATAGCTAAAATCAAGCCCCAAAATGAAATATTACTTATTATTAGTAGCTAAAATCAAGCCCCAAAATGAAATATCATTCATCAATGCTTTACTTCACCTTCATTACCTAAATCCAATGAATGTCTCCCTTTCAAAAAATCTTTAAATTATTTTTATACTTAATAAAAAGAGAAATATTTGTAGCAAAATGAGATCTTTTAATACTTTGACTAAGGCCTAGCAAGAAATATTGATCTTTAAAGTTTTTTTACTTAATAAAATGGGAAATCTTGTAATGTTATGAGATGTTCATACTTTGGCTAAGGTCTTGATATTTGCAATAAATATAGTTAAAACAATATGTAATGCATCAATGTTGTTTCTTTTAATATAAATGAGAGTTCACATATATTTTTATTTTCTATTCCATGTTAATTAATTAATAGGGACTTCCAAGATCTAAAAAAAAAAATTAATTAAAATTAATAGATATTTCCATGATTACTTTTTTTACTTAAAAGTAATAGAAACTTCCATAATTTATAAAAAAAATTATTACAATGCATCATATTAGTAAGAGCAATATATCACAATAATCAATGTATTCAAAATATTCTCTTCTTGTATTTTAATCATGTAAAGTATAAGATATTTTAATCGCCATATATTTAGTTGGGTTTCTGGCTTACAAAGAAATGATTATGTAAACTCCTCTTTTATATAATGAAAGGTGTTTGTTTTTTCTGGTGAAAAGAAAAGATTAACTTCTTAAATGAGGAATAAGGAGTTTTACAACAAAAATAGTATCTATAACCATAAGTCACTATAACATACTTGATATGTAATATAAATGAATTCATTCAACATTCATGATAGTTGTAACAATGGCTAATAAATATGTAAACACCCTTGTGACACTTCATTTACTTATGAGGTAGCATGTTCATTTACTTGCAACTAACACGCACATTATTTAATACTAGCATACCCCGAAATGGAAAAGGAAACACCAGAGAGAATACAAAGTATACAAAGTGTATTTATTATATAAAAAAAAGTAGAAGACCTTTTTTGGATAGTGAATAATAGGTGGTTGCTTGTAATAGACAAGCAACAAAGTTAAACTGGATAGTGAATAATAGATGGTTGCTTGTAATAGACAGCCAACAAAGTTAAACTGGATAGTGAATAATAGGTGGTTGCTTGTTGTGTGAAAGAGGATCTTAATCATCTCTTTAATGAAATTTTAAAGATAGAAAATAGATAAATAGACAAATAAATATGGGCAATATATTTTTCTATAACAAAGTAAAATGTTATAACCACTAAAATCCAAATTAAAAAAACATCAAGCATTAGGTTGTGTGAAAGAAGATCTTAATCATCTCTTTAAAGACATTTTAAAGATAGAGAATAGATAAATAGACAAATAAATATAAGCAATATATTTTTCTATAACAAAGTAAAATGTTATCACCACTAAAATCCAAATTTAAAAAAAACAAAAACAAAAACAAAACAAAACAAAACATTAAGCATTAAAAAATGGTTCATTATCTAACCCAAACACCACCATTTTAGTGGTTAACATAGTACATAAATACGCTATTTTCATATTCTTTGTTCACAAGGCTATCCATCTAACAAGGAAACCATGAAACAAGTTCAAAGTTCTTCTAAAATCATATTGCACAGTACAAGACGAGCTCTTTTAGCCTTACATGAGATATGCGATGACAAAGTCCCGGGCCTTAATGGATTCCCTTGCTAATTAACAAGGCTCCCTGGGAGTTTCTAAATTCAGAAAGGTTACATGTTTATCTTTATCTTGAATCCCTTTGTGACAAATGAACATACGATATGATTCCCTTCATTTATTTGAAAATATGATATGATTTCCTTCAACGATTTTCTTATTTGGTTACATGCTACACATTTACAACCCTCCCCACTCCCATCTCCGTCGTAAGGAGAATAGAAACAACCAGTGCAGAATGAAATTTAGGATTAACTGTTTCCCTGTCCCACTAATAATGCATAAGGTATAGTATATACAAAAATGTTCACATGCATCCCATAGAGATATATGTAACTGCAGCATTTTTTTTAACTTTCCCAACTAGTTAGCAATTTGAATAAAATTGGAGCATTACAGTCGTAACTATGGCCGGCTAGTTTTTTTTTTCACAAGGAAAAAGTCAACAGATTTTTGTATTATATAGCAGACTGTTTACACAGTAGTATTTACATTCTTTATATCATCGTTCTCTAGAAATACCAAAAATATACAAGATAGTCCATGAATCCCATGTAGCACCTATAATAAAGACATACCAAACAGTAAATATCATATCTAGTTACATTCGCATCATGCTAATTATGCCAAAATTGGCACACTGGATATTCATTCTCTACAAATACCAAAATAATACAAGATAGTCCATGAACCCCATTTAGCACCTATCATAAAGACATACCAAACAGTAAATATCATATCTAGTTACATTCGCATCATGTTAATTATTCCAGTGATGCGAATTATGTCAAAACTTGTACAGAAATTGCCAAAATGACCACATGCTAAATAGAAGTGCTCATGCATACTGGATATTCCTGGTCCCAAGATAATAGTCATAATCTCGCCAGGGTGATATATCTGTGGCCTACTTTTGATAAAGCAGTCCCATTCTGCTCCCGATAAATATGTGTAAATGTCAACCCACCAAACAGTCCAACCAAGTTCCTAATGCTTTGCATTCAATGGGAGAGCATAGCATAGGAGGATCAAAAGAAATCTTGCCCAAAGCCCATTCAATAAGCCTTTTGCATCCAATGGGAAAGCATAGGAAGATCAAAAGAAATCTTGCCCAAAGCCCTTTTGCATCAAATGGGAAAGCATAGGAGGATCAAAAGAAATCTTTCCTTTGCATTCAATGGGAGAGCATAGCATAGGAGGATAAAAAAAAATCTTGCCCAAAGCCCATTCAATAAGCCTTTTGCATCCAATGGGAAAACATAGGAAGATCATAAGAAATCTTGCCCAAAGCCCTTTTGCATCCAATAAAAAGCATAGGAGGATCCAAAGAAATCTTGCCCAAAGCCCATTCAATAAGCCTTTTGCATCCAATGAGAAAGCATAGGAGGATCAAAAGAAATCTTGCCCAAATCCCATTCTGTAAGCGCTTTAGAGTCCCCCACATACATCTATGGGAAAGCATTGGAGCCCATTCAATAAGCCTTTTGCATCCAATGAGAGCATAGGAGGATCAAAATAAATCTTGCCCAAATCCCATTCAGTAAGCGCTTTAGAGTCGCCCACATACATGTATGGGAAAGCATAGGAGGATCAAAAGAAATCTTGCCCAAAGCCCATTCAATAAGCGCTTGAGAGTCCCAGGAGAGCATAGGAGGATCAAAAGAAATCTTGCCCAAATCCCATTCAGTAAGCGCTTTAGAGTCCCCCACATACATCTATGGGAAAGCCTAGGAGGATAAAAAAAAATCTTGTCCAAAGCCCATTCAATAAGCGCTTGAGAGTCCCCCACATGCATCTATGGGAAAGCATAGGAGGACCAAAAGAAATCTTGCCCAAAGCCCATTCAATAAGCGCTTTAGAGTCCCACACATACATCTATGGGAAAGCATAGGAGGATCAGAAGAAATCTTGCCCAAAGCCCATTCAATAAGTGCTTTAGAGTCCCCAAATACATCCATTGATAAGCGCTTTGGAGTCCCCAAATACATCCAATCTTGCCCAAAGCCCATTCAATAAGCGCTTTAGAGTCCCCAAATACATCCATCACCTCAATGGTTAACCATTTGGTGCAGGATAAAACACCCCACAGGGCAATGATCTCCACCCTAGTGTTTGTGCCCACCCCACTGTTCCAGCAAAAATGAAAGTATTGACCAGGATTTAAAACGATGTAAGCATCACTGCCACATATATTTCTATTTGCAGTGCCATCGAAAATCTCCACCAGGTATCTGTTCCATATGTCCACTAGTTTGATGCGTCTCTCTGATCCCTTGCTGACCATAGGACCGGTCTCACGGCTTAATGTCCATTGGACCGTTTTCAGAAACGCATTCATTCCTGCACGCCCAAATGCTCCACATAGTACAGAAAGGAAGGGTACAATATTCTTTGCATCCCTTCATCCAGTGCTGTATACATTCATCCACAGAAGTTTGTGTTCCAATTAGCAGAAATATTTGATGTGTTCAACACAGCAATCCAGATGGCAACTGCAATTGGACAGATAAGTAACAGATGTGTCATGTCCTCAAGAGCATCCCTGCATAAAATACACCTGCCAGGTCCACAGAAACCCCTGCGACATAAATATGGAGGCCAGTCTGTAAACTGACTATATTCTTTGTATCCCTTCATCCAGTCCTGTATACATTCATCCACAGAAATTGTGTTCCAATTAACAGAAATCGTTAATCTGTTCAAAACAGCAATCCAGATGGCAACCGCAATTGGACAAATAAGTAACAGGTGTGTCACGTCCTCAAGGGCATTCCCTGCATAAAATACACCTGCCAGGTCCACAGATACCCCTGCGACACAACTATGGAGGCCAGTCTGTAAACTCACTATATTCTTTGTATCCCTTCATCCAGTCCTGTATACATTCATCCACAGAAGTTGTGTTCCAATTAGCAGAAATCTTTAATGTGTTCAACACAGCAATCCGGATGGCAACCGCAATTGGACAAATAAGTAACAGATGTGTGACGTCCTCAAGAGCATCCCTGCGTAAAATACACCTGCTAGGTCCACAGAAACCCCTGCGACATAACTATGTAGGCCCGTCTGTAAACTGACTATTTCATTAGAGTAACAAATCTGTGAACTCTTCAGTTAAAAAAGGGAGAGAGGACTGCAAATCTGCTTGAATTTCCCTCTGCAATCTATTTTATTGGCAAAGCCCTCAATGAGGGCAACTCAACTGAGCTGTGCATCGTATTAACAACAAATTAAAGCAAACATAGCCAGACCTCAATGACGAATCTGGATTCCGGAGTGACTAGTGACTACCCAGAAATTTGGCCGTTCACATGGAGATTTGCGAAGAATCAAAACCTCCAAAATAAGACTCTTATTCTTTCATTCTTCTTCAACATAATTTCTAATCCTATCTCTATTTTCGCCACTAAGCAATACCTATTCCTGTTAACAACATTTTGAAAGTTCTCCAAAAACTCGATGTCGACCAGACGGCTCTTTATATATGTGTTAATCTCACTACAAGGAGAAGTATGGCACAAATAATATATGCAAAGGAATCAAATTAATGTGTTCCACACAGCGCCATCTCCTTCACTGTAGGTACGATGTACCTCTTTTAAGCCTTTCAACAGATCTACAGATTCCACTGCAAGTCCAATCAAATGATGCAACACAAACATTGACCGCTTGTGCCTTCCATTCACTGGATCTGCATCCCCAATGACAGTCATCTTCTTCTCCTTAATATCCACTGCAATAGACTCTACACCTACAATCAAATCTCCATCCATCGTCACTTATCAGTGCTCAAAACCCACTTAATGGTAAGAAAACTATTTTAACAATATCAAAGCCCCTGGATTGATTAATTGAATTAATTTTACCTTCAACTCTTTGCAACAGTCTGCATAGCTCTTCTCTTGCTTTTCTCATCATCAATTGCCACTTTCAGAACCATTTTCTGAACATTCAACAACAAATAACAAATGGCCATCAACATCATCATCAGTCACTAGACATCATACAAAGGTTTTTCAACTATAAATATGGATATTAACCAAAAGATCAGATCCAAATGTTTTTCAGAGTACCCACAGATTGTTTAAAGGGTTAGAAACTAAAACCCCATATTTGTGAACACAGATTTTTAACATGAACTTTAACCAGATCACTTAACACAGAGTGCTTGGCAAGTACCACATCATTAACTCATAATTGCACAAAGAAAAATTTATCTACAAAAAAACCGTCTCCCTTTTTAATAGATCCAGACTTTAAATAAATCTGAACCAGTTCATATCACATACAATCTCAAAATCCGTAACTGTGACAGTGATATACCTTCATATTTGACATGAATTAACAACCTTCCAAAACTCTGAGTGAGATATATGCAGAAGTGAAGCTGCAGAAAATACAACAGGGATTGAGAGCCCTGTAATATTTCCCTTAATGAAATCCCCGAGAGTTACAAATTGATTGGGATTGGCAAGCCTCAGGGATTGAACAACCTTCCAAAATCTCCGTGGGAGATATATGCAGAAACGAAGCTGCAGAATATACAAATGGAAATTGAGGGCCCTTTAATATTTCCCTTAATGAAATCCCCAAGAGTTACAGGTCGATTTGAATTGGCGTGCCTGAGGGATTGAGTTCGCATTCACAGGCTCTAGTCTGCAGGTGCTTCCAGATTCGTTTGGAATAATTTCAAACTGTTGACCTGTCCTGGTGCTCTAGTTTGCAGGTGCTTCCAGATTCGTTTGAAAACTTGACGAATCTCCAAACTATTGACCTGTCCAGGTGCTTGGAACTTGACGAATCTCCAAACTATTTAGCTGTCCTGCTGCTCTAGTCTGAAGCTGCTTCTAGATTTATTCGGGAACTTGACGAATCTCCAAGCTATTGACATGTCCAGGTGAAAACAAACTGCATATTGTGGATCAGTGAGTACCTAGACGCATTCCACAAAAAGTCTAGCAGTCTTCCTTGCTATAGAGAATTGCAATATAGCTTGACCCACTGTGATTGTTGCAACACTAGCTGGCCCACGGCCATTAATCAGAACATCATTAGGTTTATCAAGCGATCTGCCCATGTCAACTGTTCTCCTAAGGATCTGCCCAAAGCTAGGAAATGGTCAGAGATTGATGCAGTGTAAAAGAACATTCTGGTGGACATAGTGAAGTTTAACATAGTCAATCTCTTAAAATTGAAAAGATATATTTGTTTCCGGGATGGATTAACAACTTACTGTGTGATTGGTCTTGTAACAGTCACTTATGAGCAGAGTGATATCACGAGGAGCAGGGAACGGAACAGGGATGAGGAGCCTGCCGGCAACAGTTAGCCTTGGTCTTGTAACAGTCACTTCTGAGCAGAGTGATATCACGAGGAACAGGGATGAGGAGCCTGCCGGCAACAGTTAGCCTTGGTCTTGTAACAGTCACTTCTGAGCAGAGTGATATCACGAGGAGCAGGGAACGGAACAGGGATGAGGAGCCTGCTGGCAACAGTTAGCCCTCCAAACCCCGCAGCTGCTTTGTGCATATACATTGATGGAAAGTAGCAGTAGCTACATATCTGGTCCTTCAACTGGAAATTGTATGTAAAGTTCTGTCTTGGTGGTATAGAGCAGTTTGTTTCCATAAACTCATCTTGCCACGAATTCCTCCTCTGTTGCATCCCACTGCTGTACCAGAATGTGTTAAGGAACTCAATGCATTAAAACCACTAAAGAACCCATGAATCTTAATCAGCCAATACACGAGAGAGAACCCAAATGACTTACCAAGATAATAAGAAAGGCTAATCCAGGCTATTAAATACATTCACAATAATATGATCATTGGTGACACTGTCAATCTGGGGGCTGGGAAATTGCCATTTATTAGAATTCCCTGCAACGACAACAATGGGTATCATTAGTAACGTACTGATGTAGTGTCCTGACAGGAATAGAACAGAAATAGGTAGCATGGTTAGGTTTCTACTAACATATTGCAGGTAGTACCCACATATAATATACACTTCAACATTTCTGTATTAAATAGAATTTATACCATGTAATATGCACTTCACATTTCCTTATTATAGTGAATTGCTGCTATCTAACATGCATTTCAACATTTCCTTATTATTACATGGAACTAAGGCTGAGGCCTCAAAAGGCAAGTATGTAAACCCACCTCACCATTCATATGCTTGTATATTGGAGCTATAATATTGAAAGTTGTGTAGGGCACTTTAACTCATCTTGCCACTTTAATCTGTTATAGAGCAGTTTGTTTCCATAAACTCATCTTGCCACGAATTCCTCCTCTGTTGCATCCCACTGCTGTACCACAATGTGTTAAGGAACTCAATGCATTAAAAACACTAAAGAACCCGTGAATCTTAATCAGCCAATACACGAGAGAGAACCCAAATGACTTACCAAGATAATAAGAAAGGCTAATCCAGACTATTAAATACATTCATGATAATATTATCATTGGTGACACTGTCAATCTGGGGGCTGGGAAATTGCCATTTATTAGAATTCCCTGCAACGACAACAATGGGTATCGTTAGTAATGTATTGATGTAGTGTCCTGACAGAAATAGAACAGAAATAGGTAGCATGGTTAGGTTTCTACTAACATATTGCAGGCAGTACCCACATATAATATACACTTCAACATTTCTGTATTAAATAAAATTTATATCATGTAATATGCACTTCACATTTCCTTGTTATAGTGAAGTGCTGCTATCTAACATGCATTTCAACATTTCCTTATTATTACATGGAACTAAGGCCGAGGCCTCAAAAGGCAAGTATGTAAACCCATCTCACCATTCATATGCTTGTAAACCCACTCTCGGCAAACATATCATGTCGGTCAACTTTCTTACAGCACTCACTGCAGACATGTCATGTTGGTCAACATTCTTAAAGCACAAGGTCATATGCCTTTTGTCTTACAAATATTATTTTGCATTGCTCTTCTATGGGTGATACGAGAGAGTTGTCCTCCATAACTAAGCACCCGCTGTCATACCCATACAGATTGTTGAAGAATCAATGCAGTTATATTAGGGGTTGATTCTTCAATCTTGATAATTACTTAGGGTTTGATTCTTCGGTCTTGATAATTACTTGTGATTGTGTTGGCTTCTTTTACTTCTTTATTATCTTATCTTTCATCAAGCAATTACCATATTATGTGTGAATGAATATCAAAAAACAAGAAACACAAGATATAGGCACTATGCCAAGGCAAAACCACATTTGAGGGGGAAACCCAGTCAAGATAATTCATCTTTTTAATAGTATTCTTTGAGACTCTTCACCCTAGACATGAGCCAAACGGTCCCTCCATACCAAGTCAACCTTCGAGATCTTCGACCCAGCAGCAACAACAACTTGTCCTCTAGCAGCTTCGACTAGGCAGCAGATTTAGCCAAAACAACATCAAACACTAAAGAACTTCGATCTCCCAAGAGAGGGCACGAAATGCAGATATTTCCTTCACCAAAATTTCGATTTTCTCTTCCTCTTGCCTATAGATCCAACTCACACTCTTTTCTACCTCTTCCTTCCACTTCGCACTTTTTCCCTTGATGCAGTAGATATCGAACTGGCTTGAGAAGTGATGCTCCAAGTGAATTCGATCTCCTTACTTTTATAGGCTTAAGGTGAGTTCAAATTAGTCCTTGACCAGGATAGATTTTGCTAGGTTTCTGCCATACTTCAAGTCCCAAATAGTAGTGCATTAATCCAAGAGCCTTCATATCAAACTCAATTGCTAGTTGCTTTTTGCATTCGTGAATACTACGCTGCACACCTGTTATTATAAAGTCATCCACATAGAGTAGTATAATCACGGGTTCATTCTTTACCACCTTGACATAGAGATTATGATCTGCAGAGCTTTTGACGTAAGCAACTCTTAGTAAATAGGCATCTATTCTAGCATACCATGCTCTAGGGCTTGTTTCAAGCCATATAGAGGTTTTTTCAACTTGTAAACATGTGTTTCCTTGCCATGAACTTCAAATCCATGGGGTTGTTCAATGTAGACTTCTTCATAATTTGCCCCATTCAGAATGTTCCATCCCATAGTAGCTACAATAGAAATTAGTGATCTAATGGTTTTGTATCTGCCTACTGGAGCAAAAGTTTCTTCACAGTCTATTCCTTCTTCATTAAGAGAATCCTCTTGCCACAATTATTGCTTTATATTTCTCAATACTTCCATCAACCGCATGCTTGATTTTGAACACCCACTTGCAAGTCACAACTGATTTTTCTTTAGGTCTATCAATAGTTTCCCAAACATCATTCTTCATTATAGTTTGGTATTCTTCTAACATTGCATTCTTCCATACCTGATGTTCGGCTACCATTTCATAAGTGGTAGGTTCTACTTCAATAAGTTTAGTCATGTAAGTTGCATAACTCAAATATCTCTTGGGTTTATTGCTTGATCTGAATATTCATTTTTTTGTTACATGTCCTTCGGCTTCGTGTAGAGTTGATTTGAACCAAGTTGGTCTTTTTCAAGTTTTTGAATGATGACTGGCTACATGGGTTCACTTGGTCCTTCAGGGTATTCATGATTGGTTGTAGGTTCTGGAGGATTTTCTTGCCTTGAAATTTCTTCATTTGTACAGATAGGTTCTTCTACATCAGAATCAACGAGAATATCCTTGGACTTCTTGGACACAATACTTTCATCAAAGATGACATTTCTGCTTACTTCAATACAACATTCTTCCTTGATGTAGACTCTATATGCTTTTAATGAGGTGTTATATCTAACAAAAGCACCTTTCATACCTGTCGAGTCCAACTTCTTCCTTTTGTCCTTGGGAATGTGAATTTTTATAGGACATCCAAAAATTTTGAGGTGATCAACATTCGATTTCTTTCCTGTGAATGCTTCTTCCAAGGTCATGTCATCAAGAATTCTGTGAGGGCTTCTATTTTGTATTTAGATTGTTGTCACAAAAGCTTCCCCCCATAAGAACTTGGGAAGGTCTTCGCTATGTAGCATGGCTCTTACACATTCTTCAATGAATCGGTTCTTCCTTTCAGCCATGCCATTCTGTTGCGGATTGTAGGGAACTATTAGCTCCCTCTTAATTCTTGCTTCTTTGCAAAAGGCCACAAGTTCTCTAGAAGTATATTATCCACCATTATCTGATCTTAGGATTTTGATCTTCTTTTTTTTCAAATTTTCTACTTATGCCTTGAACTCTTAGAACTACTATTGCCATCTCTTTCACCTGCTACTCACCCTCTGGCTCCATCTCCTCTACTAAATCGCAGCCATTGAGAAAATCGATCTGTCTGGGCAACTGAGAAACTGCACTCATGTGTTCTCCATCTGTCCATCGACAACTTAAAATTTTTTGTTGGAGCACCAACAACAAAGATTTTAACATAATCGATGGCCCAGATTATTTCCTCGTCGATCTGAGTGAGTTTCTAGATGATTCTCACCTCATTTCAATTAATACTGATTAATTAACCATATTCCCTAAGTTTAAACTTAGAGAATATTTAAAAATTGGTTAATAATCTAGTTGAGACACTTCTTGTTGGAATTTCCGGAAACGATTTTTGGGTTTTGGAAAACTCATGTATTCTAGCCTCTCCACCAAATCTCGTAGCTAGAACACATCTGAAGCTACAAAAACTAACACGAAGTTGGGAAGGTGGTGTTGGTCATAGAACTCTAACCTCAGATACACACCTAGATCCCTGGGTTGATGGTTAGCAAGTAAGCCTGATGGTACCTAGAGAGATTGAAAGCTTGAGTCCATCTTAGTCCCACTAGGATCTATTGCACTGGTCAGGAATCTAGTCTTTGGCATTGTGGTGCCTAAATTATTGAGAGACCAATGGATAGATTGCCCTGGTTAGGAATATAGTCCATGGCATTGCGGTGCCTAAAAATTCTCCATGGTTCATATAGTTGATACTTGTATATAATGAATACCTCCCTAGTTAAGAGGGAGTGTTGGAAATGTAACTAGGTTTGGTCTTCATTAATGTATTTGAGTCATTATGTAATGTACTTGTCAAAAGAATAAAGAAAATAATTTTTATTATTGTTATAATGACTTATTAAAGCATGGGTTTCATGCTTGGGTCATTATGATTTAGGTCAAAGCCCCCATTGAGGATTTTAGGATTTATTCTGAGTTAATAAAGTCATTGTACATTTAAAGAGACCCTTCTTGGGCTTTTGAATCATGTAAAAAAGGTTTAGTATTGAGTCAAATATGAATTATGTTGCCTCCACACAAAGTCGGCCTAAGAGGGTTATTCGACCTCACCTAAAGGCTATAAAAGAAGCAATTCAAATTTAATTGGATGAGACTATCTCAAGCATGTTTGATATCTCTCTGGAAGCAGGAAAAAGTGCAAAGTGAAGGAAGATGGGCAAAAAAAGTGAGAGTTTGGTCAAGGTGAAAGAAGAAAGGAAAATCAAAATTTTGGTGTCTTTGTGTCTCTCTCTCGTGCCCTAGTTTGGGAGATCAAAGTTCTCTTGTTGATGTCGCTGCCAGTTGTTGCTGCTAAGACAGGTATAGGTCGAAGTTGTTGTTGTTGGGTGGTGCTACCTCAAGTAGTTGAATTGGGCCATAATCGAAGTTCCTAAGTCAAGATCGAAGTCTTTCAACCAAGATCGAGGTCTCCAGAGAAAGGTTGAAGTTACTGGGTCCAAGAAAGTGCTGCATAGTGTTGTTGTTCCTGCTACTGCCAGGTCAAATAGGATCATCTGCAAAAGGAGGAGGCTGACTTGGTTTGGAGACTTGGTGTGGAGGAGAATTTGTGTCAAGGTCTAGAGTCTTGGATTATCTCAGGAAAACTATTGAAGGAAGAATTACTCACTGGGTTTTCCCCTAGAGAGGGGTTTTTCCCTGGCTGTGTGCCTATATCTGGTGTCCTTGATTTATGTGTTATTGCTTTGGTAATTGCTCGATGAACTAAAAGGAAAGAAGATAAAAAGGGAATCTAATAAGAAAACAAGAACGTCATAGGTAATTATCAAGTTTAAAAAAAAACTCTTTCTGCCTTTCTGATTTTCAAACACATCCACGTCCTCACTTCGTGCAATATTGGTCCTACTCTCACTACCACAAAGATTAATTTTGAAGAACTTTGAAATTATTTCAAGGATATAAAGAAGTAGAGGAATCACAATCAAGTATGCAAATGGCTCAAATGTGGTAATGCACCACTTTCAAATTTGCATTTTCTAAAACATTCTTGGCATAAAACTTGGAGAAAACAATGACTATGGATGTTGATCCACCTCTAACAGGGGAGCAATGTGGCAATTGTGCAGATGTGGTGATTATGCAGTCCACTGAGTAGCTGGAGGGGTTGGAGTAAGCATTGATACATGAAAATTATTTGAAATTAACCCCATTGGCTATAGAGCTAATAGGTGTACTCAACCCCAATGAACTGCATTGTTGTAAGAGGGAGTGTAGATTTATCTTGTTGTTCCTGGTTTGTTGATAGTTGGGAGTTTCTTCAATAGTTATTGAAGAGGGATTTGAGCAAATGTTTTTGGAATTCCAATGAAGAATTAGTTCACTCGTGAGGTTGATGGAGAGTACTGGGCTCCATCGTATTGTGTTCTACCCTGCTTGAATGGCACGTGCTTTAGAAGGTTAGGTGTTACTCCAAGACAAATTTGACAAATAAAAATAAATATCCCTCAAATCTGGGGAAGGGTATCCATTCTTTATGAAATTGTAATCTAAATATTGTTAGAAAATGTAACTAGGTTTGGTCTTCATAATTGCTATTGTACTTATGTCATTATATATTTTATGTAGAAGATCAAAAAGAAGAAAAGAAATATTATTTTTCAAACATTGGTTTCATGCTGAAATTGATTTGTCAAACATTTGAAAAGTAAGTGGAAGAAGAAATTTACTTGAGTCAAAAATGTAATTTTTGTACCCACAAGACCAAGTCGGCCCTAGAAGGGGTAATTTGACCTCCTCGATGTGTATAAATAGAGAGTTCGACCTCATTTGAAGCACCAAGCAAGCAAGTTCGAGATTGAACTCCAAGACAACAAGAGTGAAATTCAAGAGAAGAAGCAAAAAAGAAAGAGAGAAGGGTGAAATTCAAGACAAGAAGAGCGAAATTCAAGAGAAGAAGCAAGAAAGCAAGAAAGTCGGAGTTTTCTGCCATAAAATTTGCCCAAGATCTCTCACATGTGTGAAATTCTGAAGTTGTTGCAAGGGCAAAAGTTACAAATTCATTGTAAGCCTGAAATTCTGAAGCTGGGGGCCGAAATAAGAGCTTGGGAGGAGGGTTGACTTGGGTGTAGTTGGAGGTCTTGTTTTATAGAGAATGCAGTAGGGCGGCTATTAATTCAATTTCTCCTTAATCTTAATAATCACTTTTGAACTTTATTTAGGGCAGCTATTAATTCAATTTCTCCTTAATCTTAATAATCACTTTTGGACTTTATTTATCTTCTTGTAGGATGTATGTAGGATGAGGTCTAAATGGAGTTATTGGAGTGAGGTTGAATTCCATGCTTGTATCAAAACCTTGCACATACAAAAGTTGGACACAGTCTTTCCCAGAATTCTAGGGTGGCCAAATTTCTTCTACTCATTTTACTGCCTTACTATGGTAAGTTTTTGTCGATCATGCATTCCTCAAAGATAGGGTGATGGATGGAGTCCATGATGCTTTTGGCTCCTTATCCAAGATTAAGAGTTGAAGTCTAAGTAAGAGAATTGTATTTGGGAGTTGGAGAAGTATCTGAGTAACATAAAGCAACCATAAATTTCTTCTAATTCATTTTATTGCATTACTATGGTAAGTCTTTTTCGAACATGCATTCATCTAAGATAGGGTGATGGAGGGAGTCCATGATGCTTTTGGCTCCTTATCCAAGATTGAGAGGTGAAGCCTAAAGGAGATAAGTGTATTTAGGAGCTGGAGAAGCATCTAAGTAACATGAAGAAACCATCAAAGTAAAGATAAAAGAGTCATAGATGTTAAGGAGTTTAAAGGACAAATGAAACCCACACCCTCCAATGGAAGAAAGTGACCCATCCGCCTCCTAATTGTAAATAAAAACTAGCATGTTTATAACTAGGCTTGAAAATTTTGTTTTGTGCCCAAACATTCCAATTACTTTCCTTTACACTATAAATTTACATGAACACACATGATAAAGGAAGCACCAAACGAGTTCAATAAAAACAACATGGAACCATAAAATTACATAGCAATAAACAAGTAAATTCTCTCATACATACCTCCACCTTTGCTCATTGCATCCATGAAATTTTCACTTGCCTTAATTTCCCCATCCATTAAGTACAAAACGAAAACCATGATACAAAAGTAAGAAAAGCAAGAGAAATCAAACATAAAAAATAAAATGTCAAACCAAAAATTAGCATGGCCATGCTCACAAATAAATAAATAAATAAAACACTATAATTGTAGAAAAATGAAAGAGCAACATGCAATAACAAAAGATACAATCAACGATAACAAAAAGAAACAAAAATAACAAAAACAAGCAAACAAAAAGAAACAAGGTACGGGGACATGAATCTGCAATCCCAACATGCATTGATGGTCAACCAAAGACACCCTGCACACCAAAAAAATATTATGAGTAATATATTAAATATACAAAATATTTTAAGAAACATGAAACAAATATCAAAATATCTTTTGAGAAATCTTACTTAGAGATCAACAATATTACAAGTAATCTTATGCACTAGAAAGTACAGGTTACGCAAACACTAAAAATCAACCCTAAATAGGTAAAGATAAAGAAAGGTCGTATTTGAAATGAAAAGAATTACTTAACAAATCATATATGAATTTCACACCAAAATTGAACTCACCTCTATCTTTGTATTCTTTCCAATCTAGTACAATATCTATCTCATAAAGACATTTCAGCAGTTTCAATAGTGATCCTCCACATTCCATTATCCTACATTGCATTACACTCAACAAAACATTATGAAAAAATATTAAATACACATAAAATGTTGTGAAGTATTATGAGTAAGCACTAGAAAGTACATCTTATGCCAGCATTAAAAATCATAAACCCTAAATAGATGAGGGAGGATCATATATAGGTAAATAGTGGATCATATATGGATATTTACACCAAAAGAGAACTCACCTAAACTCACCTATATCTTTGTGTTTACCTTTGCACTGTACTACAATCTCTCCCTCAAGTACATTTAGTAGTTTAGCTAGTGATTTCTCCATATTATATTAACTGCATTACATGTGGTCAATAATTTTTGTTGTTTCTTCAATGCTCCTCCACCCTTTCTTTACCTACATTTTCATAGCATTCATTATATAAATAAATTCCAAATATTATAATATGCATTCAATTATACCTTTGCTATGTTGCCTCACATCATAGAAAGATATTCAATAATTTCACCAACTGTCCTTCATTCTTGATCTGTATCACATTTAAAACGCAGATGATATAATAATGAATCAACAAATGAGTTAAATTAAAATGCGCATCAAAACCAAATAATTTAGTAACAAACAAGTAAGTTCCCTCATACATATCTCTTTCGCCTTTGCCCACTACACTTGTGGGATCCTACACATTTGCAAGTCTCTCCCACAAAATTATTTATGCATTCCACTGTGGTCAATAGTTTTTGTAGTTTCTTCAATGCTCCTCCACCCTTTCTTTACCTACATTTGCATAGCATTCATTATATAAATAAATTCCAAATAATATAATATGCATTCAATTATACCTTTGCTATGTTGCCTCACATCATAGAAAGATATTCAATAATTTCACCAATTGTCCAACTTTCTTGATATGTATTGCATTTAAAACGAAGATGATATAATAATTAATCAACAAATAAGTTAAATTAAAATGTGCATCAAAACCAAATAATATAGTAACAAACAAGTAAGGTCCCTCATACATAGCTCTTTCGCATTCGCCCACAAGTAAGGTCCCTCATACATACCTCTTTCTCCTTTGCCCAGTACACTTGGGGGATCCTACACATTTGCAAGTATCTCCCACAAAATTATTTATGGAGTTTTATCAATGCTCCTCCACCTTTCTATACTTGCATTTGCATGACACTCATTAATAAGTAAATCACCAGTGGTCCTTCACCTTTCTAGATCTGTATTGCAGAGAATGTCAACAAATGTACATGATATAAACATGAAGCAACAAATGAGTTCAATTAAAATGGGCATGAAGCCATACAATTTAGTAACAAACAAGTTCGTTCTCCCATACATACCTCTTTCGCCTTTCCCCATAATTAAGTAAATTCCTCCATGCATACCTTATTTGCCTTTGCACACTACACTTGTAGACTCCACATTAGCGGTAAGCCCACACAATGGGTTGTAAACGTATTCCTTAATTTCTCCACCAAATGAATCCAAGAAAAAAATAAAAAATAAAAATAAAAAAATATGAAAAAATAAAAAGCTCAAAAAACACACAAGAAAAACGAAATAACAAACCATAAGTTAGCATGGCCATGCGCACAAATACAAAGATATACGAGCGACAACATTAAAAAAACAAAATAATACAATAATAGAAACAAAAATGAACAAAAATAGAAAAATACAACCAAAATAATAATAACAAAACATAAAAACTCAAATAAAAGATGGAAGTTGCACTGCTGCAAAATGCATCCATGGCGAACCAAAGGGACCCTGCACACCAAAAAATAAATAACTATTAAACAAAGACTAGAAAATATTCTAAAAATATTGAATACACATGAAATATTATGAGAAATATGAAATACATACCAAAATATCTTATAAGAATCTTAAATGTAGACTCAAAATCTTATGAGTAATTATGAATAATCTTATGCACTAGAAAGTACATTTTACGTAAAGACTAAATATTGTAAATCCTAAATGAGGCAGAAGAAAACAATAGTATTTGCAACAAATATATATATATATATATATATATATTAAAAAGCATATCATACATGAATTTTACACCAAAAGAAAACAACCTCCACTTTTTCCATTGCACACATTGTTTTTCTCATGAAAATATTTCAGTAGTTTCATCAGTGATCCCCCACATTCCTTTACCTACATTGCATTGCATTCAATAATTAAACAAATGGTTAATCAACTAAGATGGCTCAAATTTAAATAAAAACACAAATGGGACCATTCACACGCCACAACATTCACCTTTACCCACTACACCTATGGAATCATGGGTTGTTAGGAGCTACCCTAATTTCCC